>VZRO01007029.1:76804-190342 GCA_013397915.1 Daphoenositta chrysoptera | reverse complement strand
AAAAAAAAAAAAAAGTTTTAGCATTACTCCCTCTCCCACGCTACTCCCCTTTCTGGGAGCAAAAACCCCGCAGCCTGAACACTTTGGCGTGTCTGGTAGACGAGTGCAAGTTTAAAATTAGATGCAGCGTCAGCTGTCACAGCGCCGTGCGATCGCCAGCACAGCGAGCGCTCGGGGTAGTGGTTGGAAAAAAGTGACCTCCCATGTTCTTGGCACTGCGGCTTTTTGCTTGTTATTAATCTGCAGAGCGGCTGGCTCAATTCTGCTTTTCGGAAACCGATGAACACTTTATTTTAATAAAATAATAATACTGTAGTAGTTACTGCTTCAGTAGAAATATCATCATGCACGGTGTGACGAACTTGAAATGCCTTCAGTTGCTTTTACTTTACTCAAAATACTTAAATTGCTTCCCTCGTTAGGGGCTATTATCAAATAGGCTCATAAGATTTTGTTTGCTGACAAACCAGAAAGTGGCGTCTTGGGGAATAAGAGAATTATTTACCAAGACATCATTTACAAAAGCTGTTAAAAAATACTTTGCATTTTCTACATTTACTGAACAATTGTTGAAAGGTGTACTGAAGGGATCTGAGGTAAAATTCTGAAATTCTCCATGCACAATTGATTAATCTATGAATTTATTAGTCCATCAGTGATTAATTAAAAGATAAATCAATCTATATGCTAATGGCATAAAGATTTCCAAATGACACTGACTTGTGTTTGGGAAGGGGAAAATTGTATTGAGTCTTTTAAAATATAATAGAGTCTTCATTCAGTAATGTTCCTGGTAATACAGAATAATAAAAATCTGGTTTGGAAGGTGCATCTGATGAAATACCAGCATTGCTGTATTGCATTTTAACTCATCTCTGTATAGTGACTTCTTCCCCCTCATGCAATGCTGTCATATTAGGAATGTGAAGGTGGGAGGCAGGGATTTGAAAAGATTAATTTTAAACATCAAAGAAATACCTAATCACAGAAAGCAAGTAATTTTTAGGAGTCATGGTACTTCTGTGTCAGTTTTCAGATGTTAGTTATTCATATTTATTATTTTCTTTCCTGAGGACTTGAAAGCACTTAATAGCATGTGAGAACTGCTAATTGCGTGAGAGCTGGGAGTCGCTGTGATGAGAGGAAGGGAGCGGCAAGTGGAGCAAACCAGCCTTGTTCTCTTTATTCCACTCACTGTCATATGAGCTGCATATAATGGCCTTCAGGAAATCAAACTCTGCCTTCTCCTGATTATGTTGATAAAAGCTGGGTGCTGGGCAGGCAGGCTGGGTTGGTTTTTGCAGCCCTTCATCTGCTGGTCTCAGCTGTGGGCATGAGGAAGGAGCTGTAATTCTGTGTGCAGGGTTTTACTGCAGGACTTTCCAAGGGCAGAGACCATGGCCACTTCTTTGCCTCCATATTTCCACTGAATATTCAGTGATGTGAAACTCTCTTCTGATTCAGAACTTTTTCAGCACCTTTAAGGATGTCTGTGTCAGGTGATAGGGAAATTCATCAACATGGAGATTGCTTCTTCTCTACCAAAATTCTGTTTTGATGAAGTATTGCATGAGAAAATGTGGAGACTGTACTACTCATTTTGAAAGTTTGAGGTGGTGGTGAAGTTCCAGGAAGCTTCTGATAATAAATAAAAGAGTATATTGTTACCTCAGACTCTCCCAGTTGTCACCATCTAGCTCTAACATAGTGGTATTGTAGTGTACTTCAGGTGATCTGAAACCAAGAGAAAGTGATGTGTTGCTCAATGTACAGGAAGGATTTTCATTGCCCTCCCACAAGAAAATAGAAAATTTCCTTCCTTCTGATAATACTTGAAAACAGTTTTTTCTTCTTATCACTGCAAACTGTACAAGCCAGTTTATAGTATCAGTCTTTTTAAAATAAGTTTCACTAAGTGTCTTCCTTCTATCAACACTTTGTGATAACTGCCAAGTAAATGGTATCAGACTTGACTAAATGCTTGCAGAGGGTTGTGGAGAGTTCTTTATGTTGATGCTAACTGAACTGCAGGCCACCTTTATTATAAAATTAAGACCAATCATGCAACTTCAACCTTACTAAGGGGAAAATTTCCGCTTTCAGTAAAAATTCCATCAGACATACACACATTTTTGATAGCTGCAGTGATCAGAAAACATAAAAGCAGTATCAGGAAAAGCACGCATTTTTATCACCTTGAGCACAATATTTTATCCTTTTTTCTGGTGGTTTTCTTTTTATTTTGTACTGCTTTGTCTAGATAAGCTCTTTTCTTTCTTTGTCCATCTTAGCTTCCTACTCATTTGTTTCCATTTTAACAGTACTCTTTCATTCATATCCTGTATAATTTCTTGTCCTTCATTATTTAGTTCCCTGTACTTTTAAGTAGGTTGCCTATCTCTCTGTATGGTATTTAATCTTGTGATTCTTTGGTTTTTGGTTGTTTTTTTCTCTACTTTTTTCTTTTTGGAGGAGGAGGAGGAGGAGAGGCTAAGAATGACACAGGAGTGTTGGTGTTGTAGAACTAATGTCTAAAGATGTCGTTTATTTTCAGGTTTTTCTTTGAGATGCTGAAGGGGCTGGTGTGGGCAAATGATATTTTCCTCAGGCCAGTTCTGTCTTTCTGTAGTGTCTGGAGGACTGGAGTATGACTGAACTGTTTGAACCCCATGTTGTGTATAGTGAATAAATGCAAGGGGGTCTTTTGGTTTGGTTTTTTTTTTTAATTTTTTGAAAAAGCACATTTCATTTTCATAACAAAAGGTACTGGTGATTAGAATCACAATTATAATGAAGAGGTGGGAGTTTACAGAAATAATTTTTTTCTTGCATGTTTTGAAATCCCTTAACTATTTGTGTTGAAGTTTATCAGGTTTAAATCACAGTGTAAGAAGTACTCTCTTTTAAGAAGGGAGTAATTTTGGGAGTAATAAAATGAAAATAAGTATTTACATGTAAAAATCTATTTAGCATATTTGCTTAAAGTGTGCATAAATTATGTGATGAACCAGCTGAAATGAAAATCCTGTGCCTTTTTGTACTTCTTATTTCAGACACTTCTGAGAATTCATCAGCACTCTACGTTGTAAATGTTGAAAGAAATGGAAAAATTATTTATACCTGGAAGGTAAGTCCACCTTGGAACTTTATAAAAATATAGTTGAGAATAATACTGTATATGAATCTAATTGAGTTCTTCTAGTTTAATTTTTTTTTGTAGTGAGTGTTAGAACATGGAAACACAACTGATTACAACCTGGGGAGTTGGGCAATGGGAAAATACCCATCTCCAGACAAAGGTTAAGAATGATGAAATGGAGAGTAAAGGGCTCACCTGATTAGGTCCATAGGGTTTTTCCCTTGATTTTTTTGTTGGCCCAGAATCTTCCCATGAATGAAATGGAATTTTTTAAAAACACTTCATAAGCAGCACATAATTCACCCTCAATTTCTCAGCAAAGCCTAGCTATTAAATTGTGAACAGTGCTTTAGTTAAATATTTTCTCCTACTAAGATGTCTTAAGATGCCAATTATCTAACACTATTCCTGCACATACCTTTCTTGAAGATTCATCTATAACACTTTATTGCAAATAGTCTGAAGTAACCACTGTTTATTTGATGTCTTGAAGAATCTAGAGCTGACTTCTTAACATAGGATTCTGCTCTCCATATGTTTTTACTTTTACTTCCAAATGGGTTTTCTAATGGTTTCAGAAGATGAAACCTGGTCTCATTCCCATAATTTCCTTGATGAGACAAGCTATGCTCCTTGACTGTGATGCTCAGAGGAGTCTGAACATCCAGCTGGATTCTGGAAGATCTTGTTTCTTGAGGAGTACAGATATGAGGTGAACTCCAGTAGAGTAGGGCTGCCTCTCATTCCCCTCTGGCTCAACAATGCTAAAACTCTCCAGCTTCCCTAGGGTTAAGGGAAGAGGTGAGGCCTTCATCAAGGTGTAATGTACTTTAACTGTGGGTGGATGTTTCCTTTGGTACAAGCGTAGGGAGGGGAGTCTGTACAAGACAATAGTAACCATAAAAACAATTCTAAAGTGTGTGTCAAATTTTGGGGTTTTTTCATTGCTCAAGACTCTAGAATTAATTCAAGTAACCACCTAGCTCAGCAGAAGACCTGATACTCTGTGTGTGTGGTGATGCAGCTTTCTAGCACCTGTGGAATCTCACACTGAGCTTTTTTGGGCCTCTGACAGTCTAACACTGCCTTGTGTGCTCTTCAGGCTCTTGCAGCTGGCAGAAGGGATGAGTTGCAACTCAAGGTTCACACCTCTAAACGGAGGTGTCTGCCTGCATGCTGGGTGTCTAAGCTCCCCCTGTAGCCTGCAGGGATCTGGTGAGAACAGTTGGAGGAGCCCAGGCAGCTGGCCACTTGTAGCCTGTTCTTTGGGAAGAGGTGTATGGCACAGAGGATGGAAACCAGACTGAGCTGGCCTGGCTTGTTCCCCAATAGATACAAACAGAAAACAACCTTCGTCTTCTAAGTGACAGAGAGTCAAGTGTATTCTGTGTGAAGCCAGGGGAAGGTGGAGAATGAGTTTTATTTTCAAGCTTATTTTACAGTATCATGTTGTACTGTGGTTTTGACAGTGTCTGTATTTTGTGATATTGATAGTGTAAAGAAAGATATTTTTAACAGAAGTGAATTCTGTTTGCAAGATAATGCAAGAATCTTCGGAGTGCACATGAAAACAAGTGTCCTAGTTTATGCATGGTCATGGGCATTGATGTAGTTCTGTTACCAGTCTTGTAAAGTGAATTTTTCAGTATCTAAGTACAGAAGGTGTTAATGTTTCAGACACACTTGAAAAAAAAAATAGTTATTTGTGAAAGCACTTGCTTAATCTTAAATTAGGAGGCCTGGAGCCTGTGTCTTAATATAAAGACATTTTGTTTTCCTTGTTTAAATCAGAAGTCAAAGACTTTTGTCATTGCCACAACAATAATGAGACACTCAGAAATAGACCCCTTAGGAATCGAATACTTAGGCTTTTGTTTCAAATTCACAAAGCAAGATGCCATAAATTTGTAAATAACCACAGATCTCTCCCCTCTCCCCCTAAGCAGTTGTTAAAAACAATGATGCTCACTGTGTAAGTAGAAGCCTGTGTGGCTGGATTTAATTTCAGTAGTTTAGCAATTTAGTGCCTATACCCAGAGTACATTAATAGACATCAGTTTGATTTGCTATCCAGTGTATGCTCAAAAGCATACACTGGATAGCAAATTTTAATGTGTATATACATATAATTTTAATATTATTATAATTTTAAACTATATATATTATAAATATATATATTAATATATTTGGAAAATTTAAGGCTTGGTAAAAATTAAGAAGTAGTAAAGTTGTGGTTTGTAGTCTCAAACATTTATAAGTGCCCCAAACAAAAGCATTGTATATTAATTATCAGTAAGCTAGAAAGGATATATATTATGTTACTTTTCAAAAGCAGAAGGCTAATGGTGAGCTTTTATAATACTTAACCTTCAAAAAATCACTTCCTAAGGCAGACCTGAAATCCTCTTTCCAGGCTACAGCAAGATCACAGGGAGCTGATTTTTGGTGATGTTTGGTGTTCCTGTGCTCCCTTTTGGAGCAATGACCACCAAGTTGGTGAAGTTTGGAATACCAGCCTTAAATCTCCGTAGCATCCCTATTGATTTTTGTACTGACATCTCTCTTCCTGGCCTTACTGCCTGTAACTAAAACCAGTTTAGAAGCAAAGTGAGAGAGAGACACTTGGTTTATGCAATGGCTTGTGGGCTGTGGATTGGCCACATTTCAGCCAATTTCAGTGTTAGTTCTAAAAGGAAAAAATAAATCTTTGTTCTCTTGGAATTTGAATTTGCTTTCTTGGAATTAGATAATTAACTGCCTATTTATATAAAGCACAGGGAAGTGTGTGAGGATGTGTGTCAAGGGGCAGGGAGAACAGGGGGAAAAAAAGAGCAGTGTTTAACTTTGTGTATATTTATATTGCTAGTGCTAATTTGTTTCCATCCATAGGGAAATCAGAGAAATACTCACATTGGATTGTACGATCTTCAAACGAAACAAAATGAGGTGAGAGCAATGCCAGGTTTCTCTCTGGTGAAAGTGCTGTAGTGGTTCAGATTCCGATGCTTTGCAACACAGTATGTTATATCCTTAAGGAGTGTATCCTTGTTTGAAACAGAAAAGATACTGGAGAAGGTATTGGAATGATTCTCAATTGTATTAAAATGCACCACATTGCAGAACATCTGAAAGACTTGAGAGTAAAGCATCATGTCTGCAATCTTTATTTCTAAACAAGTCCTTCCCCCTCCTCTTCACATTGCACACATGTGCCAAGAAGTAAATGTTTGGGGTTTTCTCTATATGTGCATTCTTGGTCTGTTTGATGCTACCATTTGTAAGAGATTATTTTATCCTAAAACTGAATGTACTACAATTCAGTAACTAGAACCATGATAACAGGCCTTTGCAAGTGTCCCCATAGCAGTATGAAATGAGTGAAATTTTATATTTACATAAAAGTCTGCTGTGCTGCTCAAGTGGCAACATAGAGCTCAAAAGAACCAGTAAAAAACAAACATGAGAAAAAGGTGAACAGTTGCAACTGAGGCTTGAATTATGATTCTTCTGGCCATGAACAGATTTGGTTTAAATACAGAAGCCGTGTACTGAACAGCAGTGTTTTCCTAAGGAGAAGTAATTAGATTATTTCCTTTATGGAGTTTAGAAAGCACAGTTGTTAACATTACTGTGTTTCTCTGTAGCACCTCTATATGTTTGAGAAGGATCTGCACATAATCAGCTGCTCAGTCAACAATGAAAGGACGTTATTGGGTAAATATGTGTTTTTTAATTAAACTTTTTTGGTAAAGATTTAGTTTAGTAGGATGATTCATTTGGGTCTAGAATTACTTAAATCTATTCTGACCTATGTGTTGCCCACAGCAGTGTATGAATTTCAGTGGATCCATCACCAGATAATGTAGGTAACAACATAAAGGCAACAGCTGTGACAATATTGCTGTTTTGTTAAAGCATCTAAGACACACTGACCCTTTGTTCACTTCCTCCTCCTGCACTCATGCATGCCTCCTACATCTAGAAGAGCTTCAGTTGTTCCTTTAACATATATGGTTTTGGTAAAAGAATGGTGATGCTCATATTTCAAGGATGTTTAATAAGATTAACATCAAATATGTGCACTCACTGTGGTTGTGTTGGTTTTCTCTCCCCCCACAGCAGTCAGCTTCTGTCAATATACAGAGGAAGAAAGAGCAAGTCAGCTCTTACAGTCAGGTATTGCAAGTGGATTGTTTTTATACTATTTGAAATATTCAACCCTTTTGCTTTCTTCCTCATGTAATTTTTGTTTGGAAAACAAACTTGTGTACATAAAAGACTGTTATCTAAAACATGTTATTTTTGCAGTATCCAAGTATTTAACCTTGTTGATTGAAATTCATCCCATTAATAACGTGAGAGTCCTAAAGGCTGTGGATAGCTGTGTTCGAGTACAGGTAAATTATTCACCTAATCTAAAGATAAGCCTTTTTAATCTGCTATGCTAGAGAGAAAATGTGGTTTAGTGCAGAAATATCTCATTTTATCTTGCAACTGTTACAGAGATAATGTCCCCCTGTTTCTTCATAGAAATAAAAAATGAAACTTCATAAAACGTTAGGTATAGAATATTTCTCCAACATGAAGGCTGCTATTTTATTTCTCTTCAGTCTTCCAAAGTTTGCAGTTATAGTGACTGATGACTTAATATGTAATAATGCTATTTTTATTACTTGAATATCATTAGTGTGTCAGATTTAATTTTAAAATACATAAATATCCAGCAAAAAAACCCCAAAACATTATAGATAGGTGTTCTAAACTGCTTTGATTTTTACTTACTTTTGTGAAACTTTCTGTGTAGTTTCTTTATCCAGTTGAAGGCAGAAATTCTTCTACAGAAAGTCGTCTCTTGCTAGTTTCAGAAGATAAATGTGAGTTAATAATTTTAAAGTACATTGTTATTCTTTTACTTCAAGATGATTGTTATAGATTATGTTTTTGGTATACTTTAATTGGGGAAAGAAAAAACAGGAAAAAGAAGGTAGTGAGTTATTCTAGGCATTCCAAGGGTCTTTCAAAAGCTGTATCATTTACTGGAATTTTTTCAATGTTAACAGAATGGCCATCTTTGTCTAGAATTAGTTGCTTAGCTCATGCATTCATCAGTTATTTTTATTTCTCAAAAAAGCTGAAATAGATTCTTTGTAGCTGCCTATGTAAATTCAGAGAAAATCAATTGACTGAAAGATGGACTGTCATTTAACATGAGAAGGTGGATCAGAACAGGACAATAGTTCTTGGCTTCAGCTAACACTGCATGTTCATCTAACACTGCAAGTTCATCTAACAGCAGGGCATGGATAAAGGTGGACACTTNATGAGAAGGTGGATCAGAACAGGATGATAGTTCTTGGCTTCAGCTAACATTGCATGTTCATCTAACCACAGGGAATGGATAAAGGTGGACACTCGGAAAAGGCTGGGTTTTTCCTTCTTATTGTAGAGTGAGATCTCTTTTCCTATCCCCTTGGAGAGGCCCATCTTCCCTGAGCTAGACACCAGCCTTGGGTAGACTTAGGTGGACAGAGCTAAATCAGAAACACAAGATCTGCTGGGTGAATCCTGCACTTCTCCTGCAGGCCAGCTGTGGATAACTCTCAGGAATTTTGTGTGGGAAAGGACTGGGAGGGGTGTTCATGTTAGGAAGTGAAACAGGTCAGGGGTAGTCCCAGACATGGGCATGCAGCTCTGCAGACTCTTTAATTCCACGAGTGCTCCTTGGCTTGGTTGGGCACATTCCAGGCACTGCTCTGTGCCTGGGCTGTGCTGATGTGGGCAGGGAATTGTTTCCTCAAGGTGTTGTGGCTGAGGCCACTCTCAGCTGAGGAGAGGAAGAGACTCCAGCTCTCTGTCTTGGCACCTCTGCTCATGTGTCACAGATTTCCTCTTACACTGAGCTGAACTTTCCTAGCCCTAAAATGTTCTTACAGAATTCTAAGAGGTGAGCTTGTGTAATGAGCTGTATAAAAGCATTTAAAAATGTTGGTTTGTAACGTTTTTTTTTTTTAATATTTTAAAGATATTGAACTATTTGACATTCGTGTTGTTGCAGAAGAAGAACACAAAGTGGTAAGATTAAAAAATCTTCAGGTTTGAGGTTTTCTAGTATAATTAATTTGGCTGAAAGCTTTTGTAGTTTTATGCTTGGGCAACACATAGTTTATAACGAAAACATTGATTAGTATGGCAGCTTAGGCAGACAACCACAAAGCTGATTGAAAAACTTTACACCTTGTAATCTATGAGGAAAGTTATTTATTTTATTGGGTTTTTTATGTGTTGCTGAATGCTTCTGTATGTTAGAAGTTGGGAGTAAACATAGTGTTTATTAATTTTTAAACCATTTAAAATATTAGCAACCATTTAAAATATTTTCAGAGTCACCTTCCTAACCTTGTCTTATGTGAGTCTGTGTGAACCCAGTAAAGGATTCACTTAAAAAAACAAACAAAAGATGTAAAGCTTAGATACAGTCCATGTACAGTGAATGTTCCATTCTTTTTCCCCTCATCTCTTTTTCTGTTTTTAACATGAATTTGTCGTCAAAAAATTGTGGATGTTCTGCTTGAAAGACTTATTATTAATAAATTAATCTAATTAAGATTAATCATTAATGCATTAATGCAATGCATTAATCTAATATAGTAAGTAATTGTGTCCTGAAAGCCTATGTTTTGCATTATGGACGTGAATGTAGGCTTTGAAGGAAAAGTTAAGGACCTGATTTTGGTCATTTTGCAATCTGTCATGCTTTTCTCATTTTATTATGACCTTTAAAGCAGATGGGTTTTATATGCTAGACTACGGTAGTGGAGTAAAGACTTAGGTATAATGAGAAAACAGATTGATCCGATGTCCTTTGGACAAAGAGATCTGTTTTGGTTGAAATGAAATCTCCCTACATCATTCAAATGTGCCTGTATACAATCCCAACTTAGTTTTCCACAGTTTTAGTCTTTTCCCTACTTCCAGTGCTCTCTCTCACATGGCTGAGGCTTTGGATAGCAATCTCTTTGAGAGCTGGTACATCTCCCTTCAGTAGTTAATGTAGCTGATTCTGAACTAACTGTGGTATTTCCCTCCTCTCTGAGGAAGGGTGCCTCTGCTATTCTTTGTTCACTTTGAGCAGTTTAAGTGGTGGATTTCTTGCGAGCAAGGAAGCCTGAAAGAAAAGATTTGTTAGTAGGTGTACTCTGAAAACTGTGCTTCCGATCTCTTTAAACTGAGCACCTTGCACACAACAAAGGTGGACTTCATGCTGCTAACAAGGAGACTGTTCCTTCCAAGCTCCTTACTATTTGTGCCTCTTCTCTGACTGCTTTTCTCTTATTTGATGGTTTCTAATATTTTTATTCTTTCCCTCCAGGTGATTCAAAAGTCAGGTCAGCTTCCAAGAGCCAAAGTTGTAGATGACCTCGTTTGGGCACAGTGGGATATGATGGAACAAAGACTCTTCTACATTGTTCCAAAGGTGAGACCAAAGTCATTCTTGCAGTTTTGTTCCTGCCTGTCTAGGGACAGTGAAGTTTTGAGTGTGTGGGGTAGGAAGCAGGAGCTTGTTTTCATTACAATGGTCTGTCTTGTTCCTGCCTCAAATAACCCAAAGCAGAAGCCAAACTTGCCTTAGCTGCTATTGGAAGACTGGTGATCTTAGTGCTTTCTATAAAAAAGGTGGGCTTGAAAATTTTTTTTTTGCTTTAGAAAAGTCTTTTATTCAAAAGTATCTGAATCTATCCAAAACTGTTGTGAGTGTAATGCCTCTGTTCTAGAGAGTTCACATCTAGAAAGTATTTTGTATGCAGACTTACTGAGTGACCAAGCAAGGGCAGGTTCTTGGCAAGAAAGTCTGAAAATCTTAGGGTTTGGGTTTTTTATTTTGTCTGAGGGACTATTTGCACTTGATGTATTCTCTGTAAATAAAAAAGAATTTTTATTTACTCTTCTTAGCCACGAAAAGAGTGAATGTTAGGAAATAACAGGAAGTGAACTGTGATGGAGAAATGTATTCATGCTTTTGTTTCTGAGATACCCTTTTTGAACTGACCAAAGTAAGACACAGCTCTTTTTGCCATATAGGTCGATATGGAAAACATTTTTTTAACTTTCTAAAATGTGTGAGACATGTATTGCTGTGCTCGAAGTGAGAGCCCACGCAATTATATATGATTGGCAGATAATGATCTGGGACAGGAAGGAAGCATGTCATTGTGCTATTGTGAGGGGTTTTATGTGGTTTTCAAATTCTTTTGTCCCCTAACTTCTGCGTATCTGTTAGCAAAGCAGGTTGAGTGTGAAGAATGGTGCTGAGTATCCAATCACTGTTCAGTCTATATAATATGCTTTCTTACTTAAAAAACACATCCTTTTTAATTCCAGGAATCAAAGAGTACTTTAAGGTGTGTCCAGTTTTATCCTGATGAAAATTTTAACTCAATAGTAAGTTATGAGTATCTTATTATATAATGGTTTTCAGTGGGATGTAATTATGTTTTCCAGGAACTGGTACAGAGATCTGTTTGTCTTTTTTATTGGTGAAACTTTTTCAGAGGAAAAGTGGGGTTTGTTTTTCTGCTTGTTTTTGGGGGTTTTTTGCATTATTTTCTTGTCAAGAATATATTTTCAGATTCAGATTTCGCCACAGTATGGTAACTTTAGTGGAATTAACCTTTTATTGACCTAGAAAGCAGTAAGTGACATTCATGACACTATAGTGATCTAATACTCAGCTTTTGAAAAAGCAGTCTTATCAAGTGCACTAGACAAAGAAACCATGTACTGATTTTGTGTCAGTTTTAAGTGAGACAGGAATGTTTGTTGCAGCCAAAATACAAAGAACAAAACATAAATTACAACATGTAATTGTTACTAGACCTTTGTCCCAGTGGCTGAAAATTGCTGCAATGCAGCGATTTATTTTCTCTTTTTAAAAAAGAATCTGTTTTATGGGGGTTTTTGAAGTGACTGTAAGGATTAGAGGAGGGTAAATAAACTTGTTAAAATGCTGAACCTGGTGAAGTGTGACTATGATACATTTTACTGCTCTGAAATACTAAACAGAGTATATTGACCTCTAAAGAACAGGTTTGTTTTCTTTTTTGTTTAACAGCTGGAATCACACCTGGATATTGCTGTAAATGACACACAATTAAAGTAAGTTGTTTGTTTTTTTAATGTTTTGTTTTGCTTTCTTTTTGATATACATGGTAACAATTACAAACCCAGGTAAAATTTGTCCAGACCACAATATCTTTGTTTGCAGTTCCCTACACAGTACTGGAACATAAGAATAACATGAAAACTGTGTCCAGACCTCCAGTTCTTATTTTCATCAGGGTCAACTGTAAAAAATAATTTAATCTTTGACTAATTCTTAGTGCCATTTAAAAAAATTATTTGTCTGAAGACCTAGCTAAAGGTTAAACCTTCTGAGTATGGTACACCTATTTAAATTAATTTGTTTTAACCTTGGGCATGTTGTGTAATGGTGATGTCGAAATTTCTGCCAAGGGAAGCTCTGCATTTTTAATTGCTATTGCAAGTTTTATTGGGCAGTTAACCAAACCAGTAGCTCCTTTTTATAGCCTGTGAGGACACTGCTGTACTCTGTTCTCCTCCAGCATGCTCTTTCCAGCAGCCTGCACTTTCAAAGACCAAGATTTTTCTGATTCTGTGTCTGCCATGCACATGACTGCATCTGAGCTTGTCTCCTGAGGGCTCCCTTTTAACTGAGGGAAAAATCTATTCAGGAGGGTTTAACTCTGTCATAATCCTCATCTATCTTTACATTCCAAAAGGGCCTGTTTGTTTTTGTGAATGAAAAGAGAGGCCAGAGCTGTCAGGTCAGGTGTCAGTAGCTGAGGGTAGTTGAGTTCTGCTCTGCCCAAGCTGTGGCTCTCAGAATGTCTCAGTGCTGTGCCTAAGGCTCAGCGTGGTGCTCCTGCATGTGCAGGCTGCCCTGTAAAAGGACAGTGTATCCTCTTGCAGTTGGGGCTGAAAGAACACAGCTCTTGTAAGAGTTTCAGTGCTGTATTTTACTTTATTTTTTCAAAATTACTGCAGAAAACCTAGGGGAAAATCCCTTCAGGAGCAAAATACTTTCTGGAAAAAAATACAACCAAACAAAAAACCCACCCAGCAACACAAACCCCAATGTAGACTGACTACAATCTTCTGCTTCATGTTCTGCAGGGCAAAAATAGGCCTTGTAGATTTAAAGATATGTAAAACTATTAAAGCACAGGCAACATAAGACTGAAAATGTCATGGTATAACAAGTTCCATGTGAGTGTGATTTTGTGCTTTTCTTTTCAAGTATTTCCACTGGAAGTAGTGTCCCTATTGCAGATTAAAATGTAGATTTACAGACATGGGCTGTGGAGTTAGTCTGCAAAACCTTTGAGTTATCAGGTGTCACGAGTATTTGGATTTCCAGTATGTCATGAGAACTTGCTTTCACTTCAAAGTATGGGAATGGTTGGACAATGCCGTAAGTGAATATGAAGTTGTCAGGTGTGTTCAAAATTGTTGGATAACAGTGTGCAGTTTGGGAATTCTTGTTTCTAACAGCGTTGAGCTAATTGGTCAAAGCCTAATTTAACTTGCATTACAGAACATTTGATTATAATTTAATTAGTATATTTTGATTACATAGTGACTGTTCTGGTGATATTTTTGTTGTGATAAATCTCTGTGGATGAAGTGATTTACTTAGTGATCTTTATTTGCTCATAGACTTGTGAATTTTGGATATGATTACTGTCAAGATCAAGATGTTGCATCTAAATCTTTGAACCTTCAGGTTTTTACAAGTAAAGCAGGTAATGAACAAATACAAGTATGGTCAAAATTACCTTCACTATTAATTATCATGCAGTGTTATCCTAATTGATTTTTAATTTCTTCATAAAATTAATTTCTTCATAAAATAATAAAAAACACACAAAAATACAAACATTTATAATGTGAGTGAAAGATCTGTATTCCTTTAGAGCACACTTGACAGGTAACTGTGAGGAGAGGGAGAAGGCAGCTGTGCTTTATTTACCTTAATAAATTTTACCTTCTGAAAGCTGCAGTGAAGTTGAGCTGAAGTACCCTTGAGTAGGGTTTTTTATATCAACACCAACAACAAAACAGTCACCCAGAAACATTTTGGTAGCCCACCTTGAAAGAACTGGTACCATGCTCTCCTCTAGTGAAATCTCTCAGTCCAAGAACACCGTAGCACTTTCCTGTCAGTGTCAGAACAGGGAGGTACCAAAGACTGGTTGTGTGTGACATTAAAGCAATCTAATGTTAAAGCTGACCAAAATTATGCTAGAAAGTAAATTCAAAGAAGGTATTGTCTGGGTTTCTGATCTAGTATCTATTTGTGTTCCAGAGTGGACATATGTACACAGAGCATGTGCAATGCAGGCTTTAAGAGCTTCATATTGCTGTTAGTATGTGGTGTTTAGAGGGTCCAAGTATGTGATACTAAACTTGGTATGTGCTGCTCAAGGGTTTAGTATATCTATGATTCCATAAGCTTAAACCCAAAATGTTTTTTAAACCTTTATGATTTCGGAGTCTCCCTCCATCCTACTGTATGCCATGAGCTTTTTTGGATTCCAAACTGGTCTCAAGAGGTACCTGCACATCACAGCTTTTTTCAGCTTCTGAATTAGACCATACAGGCAGGCAGGGATGGTTTCTGTTTAACCTTTGAGTGGTCAGAGCTGTGCAGGGAGGTGTTGCAGCAGAGCCTTTACGTGTCCCTCCCCGAGGCCTCTGTGCACCAGTGACTGCTGAGCTGTCTGCCACTTGCACTGAAGTGACCATTAATGCAAATCAAGTGAAATACAGCTCCTTACATGGCTTTTTCTCTTACCAAGGCAAACTGCATGCTTATAAAGATTAGAGGGAAGGAATTAGAAGTAAGAGAAAGCCAAGTTTCTATCTACCAAATGTAGATTAGGCTTTTTCTCTGTTAGCGAGGCAATTTCTTATATAAACAGCCAGTCCAATACTGGAAAATATTATTGATTTGTGTATATGTCTCCTTTTTAAATCTATACTCCTCTGGGTTTTATTCAGATTGAAGCACCTCCTTGAGTTTAGAATGAAATTCAGTCATCCTCCAACAAGACTCTTGTTCGGTTACTCTGAAATAAAATGTTTTTTCTGTCTGGTGACACAATATTTAAAGTCTGTGGGGAACCTTTCACACATGCTTGTCATTACACTTACTGTAAAACACATAATTTGAAAATTGCAGTTACTGCATGAGTTTAGTGTATGTGGTTTTTCCTTGAATGCTGTTTGAAACCGAGGATTACCTTGCACAACTCATGTAGCTGTGTTCCCTGCACTCAGCACATACGAAATCTGTCCAGATAAAAACCCCCATGTACTTCTTGAGTAGCTGAGATCAAGCAGTTCCAATCTCAGAATTAACTTTGTGTGTCCAGAATTCAGTGGTTTTTAAATAAACACTGTGCTGTTATGTTTTCTCTTAGTGCTTTAGAAATATTTTTCAATTAAATTTTCTCAGTATTAAAAAAATATACAGGCAGGAAAAGGTCATAGACACTGGATTATCATCACCTAACTATCTGCTTGGAAGTTAGGCATCTGGACTATGTTTCTAGAGAGAAAAAGGCATCTCCAGAGGATGATTGTTTCAATCCATATTTCTTTGTTAGCTGTAGAGGAGTCTAAGTGAGAGATGTTTGGGTGGCTGAAGTGAGGCAAGTCACTCCTTAGTCAGTGCAACTAGACAAAATGCCCTGGTGCAATGTTGTATTTGAGTTGTGGCATTTGGATGCCATGTTGAGATGCTGTTACAGCCTCATGTCTTGAGTTTTTGCTTGAACAGAAATGAGGAATTTAAAGTTTCCTAGGGTAAACCTAATGTCTGCTTATCATAGGTGACTCTTATGGTCTCAGTGGGGTGACTTCAGCAAGTTCCAGAGTTGTAACTGCTGTTTCCTGAATAGGAGCAGAACTTAATTTTAAAATTCTTCCTTCTTTTCTCCCTTTTTTTTTTAACCTTTGTGGTCAAGATCTTTTTTCCCTTTTATTTCTGGAAAGATAAATATCCATCCAAGTATATCTTCACATGAGTCTTCTCACCTCGAGACATTCAGCTACAGCTTTTACTGTTTGCAGATGATTTTGGAATGGATAGTGTGGAAGACCTGGCTTTTCACACTAAACACTTTCCATACAGGTGCAATAGGCTAACAATTTTCCCTGCAGCAGCACAACCCAGCTCTAATTTGCAGAGAGCAGTGCTAAGGGTAGGAAATGGGTCTGTGGTGTATTCTCAGTCTCTGGCTGCTCTACTGGGTTTGCCAGAGCTGTGTCAGGTGTAACAGTGCTTGGACACTGCTGGTCTGAGGCTGCCATGTTTCTGTCTGTATTAATGAAGCACAGTTGTTATATCTGGTTGTTTCTAGTTCAGTTTGTTGACACATGGAACAATATTGTTGAGTTGAAAGATGCACATTCTATTAATAGCCCCCATAGCTGCTGTTGCTGTGGTCAGCTTGCACGTTACCCACTGTTCAGTCTGAACACACTTGCATGTTGTGCAGTTTACAGAGCAGTGTACACAGTAGCCTCCAGCATACAAGAAAGAAATTTGCAGTGCTGGAAGGGAGCAGTTGATAATAAAACAGCCTTGTGGGTTGCTGGAGCTTTTCCAGTCTTCCTCATGAGTCCTGATGCTGCTACTTTAAAAATTATGCATCTTCTGAAAGAAGCCAAGTGATCTGGCAAAATGCCCTGTCTGTTGTCTGAATGACTCAAATATCCAAGCAAAAGAATAAGTCAGCTAAGAATAAGCAGAAAGAAAAATTGTGTCTGAAGAAAGTAGTTACCTTTCCCAGCAGGCAGAAGTGTGAAGTGTCTCAGCCATATCTGTATCACAGCTATGGTACAGCCTTGTGGTGTGAAATACTGAGGCATTTAATCAAATGAAGTAACTTGATAGCTGTGCTTTTTTTATATTTGTGCTTTTCTCCATACTGTGCCATTTTCTGTATAACTTGTATACGCAGCTTTTTTTTTACAGAACAGTAAATACAGTACCTGTATTAGTATTACTTTCTTTTCTTCTTTTAAATTATAAACTTTCAATAAAGGTAAAAGGTGAATGATGATATTTGTGGATGAGCTTTCCCAACTGTATTCAGATAATGTGATTTGGAAGCTGTTTCTAACTTGAATGCCAAAGCATCAGAGTAAGGGAATTAAAGTTTTTATAAGAGATGGGGGCAGGGTTACCATTCAGTGGGGTCAAAACAGGATCAGTCTGATGTAGAATTAGGCTGGGAGTGGGAGTCATTCCTGTATGCAGTACCCTGGCTGAAATAAACTTGTCCCAAGGACTGACTTCTCTCCTAAAAAAAAGGAATTAACAGTTCTTTTCTTTGGACTGGAAAGGGGAGAAGTGACTTTCACTTCTAGTGTGAGAAAGCTCTAGCAGTGTATTCATGCTGCTGCCAATATGAGATTACTTGAAAAGCAAAGAAACTGTGCTTTACTATGTTGTTAAGCATATCTGACAGCTCCTGACCAGAAAATACCTGGATTGAGGCAGTCTGTGGAGAAAAAGGCTTGATCAGTTTTCTGGCTGCAAGCAAGGCTTCTCCTGGGAAGGGCTAAAATGTACTTCCCCTAAAGGGAAGAACTGGCCATGTCAGGACCCAGGTTTCCATCATGCCAGATTGACTTCTCTGTTCTTTCTTGATTTTGTTTCATTAGGTAAATGATGTTTAGAGTCCATAACAGATATTCCTGTAACCTTTACCTTTTTTGAGAAATTATTTTTATTTTCTTATTTGAAACAATCTTGCTTTAGTTTCGTGCAGTATAAAGATGTCTAGATATTCAGCTGGACAAGTTAATTTTCTTTCCCTATTTTGTCTTTTTAGGAGGCTTGTGTGTGTGTTGTAGTCTAGCCTCTGATATTCCTCATGAGATCATGTACTCCATATATTTTTTACATAAAGGTAAGACTAACTTGTTAGCTTACTGTGCTTTATTTTGGAGACTGTCAGTGAGCTGAAATAGTCACAGAATGCCTTTCAAAACAAATAACTACCAAAGTCTGCAGACAATAAACTACTGTGGCTGGTGTTTAAAGACAGCAGCTGCCTTTAGCTGCAGAGTTGACTTTCCTGCTGTAGACTTCCTGCCTGATGCTGAGTGAGTAGCTTCAAACCCGTGGCCTTGTAAATGGTTATTAATTTGGTCCCTTATTTCTAGCCAGACTTTCCGGCGTGCTGAGCACAGACATCAATGAAATCTGTGGGAGCTTGCAGGTGTGTTGTACTTATGCCATAAGGCATTTGTATGGGAAATAGAGCCAACAGCTCTTAGCTTGAATGTCTGTTTAGAATTCCAGTTCAACATGTCATTTTCACAGCAAGAGGTGCAACACCCACTGACTCTAAGAATAGTTGCTGTGTAAGTGGTTCTCTGGCTCTTAAAGTTAAGACCTTTGTTTTTGTTTTAAAATAACAAAGGACATTGTTTTATTCCAACCAGAATAACAGTTCTCATTATCAAGATTTTCTTATTTGATACATGGACCAGAGAGGCAAATTATTCTCATCTGAGAAGCTGTATAGTACGGAGTAACTGTGTTCAAGTGCACAAAATGTCTCTGTTCTACCTTAACCATTTGCTTTCTTGTGTCAGGATGCTTCTCACATGTCAGAGCTGCACTAACACATTGCTTTGCTGATGGAACATTGTGGGATTGAGTGAACTACCTTTTTGTCTTCTTGAAGGCATTAACAAATTGGAAAGGTCCTTTTTGGGTGTGACACACTGTGCATTGCACTGCTGTGAAGGGCTGGTTTCCCCAGACGCACCTGATGTGTAGCCAAAGGGATTTTGGATTGCTTGGAGCCAGCCATGGCTCTTGTACATCCTGATCTGTACTAGGAAGAAACTGAGGATAAATATGGTGACATTGACTAGCTAAGTCTGAAATGACCTCTGTGGAATGTAGTTGATTGGTGCAGAGCTGTTTGTGGGTTCATGTAAGATTCACCAGTTGAACAAGAGAATTTAAATAATTGTCCTGCAGTGACCCACAGAAGCAGGGGTGTATTGGGTCCATAAGCCATATTTTGGAGACATGTAAGGAATTCAGTTTGTTCTGCAGCCTCTGTAATCTCGGCTGGAAGCTTCCCACCCATGTTAAAACAGTCACTGCAGC
This sequence comes from Daphoenositta chrysoptera, assembly GCA_013397915.1. Classification (NCBI taxonomy): domain Eukaryota; kingdom Metazoa; phylum Chordata; class Aves; order Passeriformes; genus Daphoenositta; species Daphoenositta chrysoptera. The sequence goes on along the minus strand of VZRO01007029.1, from coordinate 170,987 downwards.
ATAAACAGAGAAGTCACGATGTTGCAGTTGAATTCTGCAGTGCTGGTTTCAGCTTGCATGTGCTCACGCTGGCAAGTAACAAGGTGGTGATGGAGAGTGTCCTGACTCACTGCAAGCTAACTTCAGTCAGTATTTTGTATGAAAAACTGTATCTTTTTACACCTCTTCATCTGTCGTGTTGCTGTTGGTGACTTTTTCCCTTGGTGGTCCTGTAAACTGTGGATCTTATATTGAATTTCCATGCATTATTAAGTAGCATCCTGATCATGACACCATTAGTTACTTTAACCTCCAGCTTTTCTCTGAGATAGAGGAAGTTTGAGGGCATTGTGTCATTCTTACTGGATTCCAGAAGTGTGGTACAGATCTAGATGAAAACAACAGCTGTGCTGATGCAAAGCCCATGCAAACACAGCAGGTCTGAAATTGGCCTTTGTATAAACTGAGCTGAACTAAATTAAAGCAATAGGGCATGCAGATAAACAAAGTGGAAATTCTTTAAAGCAGTTGAAAGATCACCAAAATGTGAAACACAGCTATATGAAGGATTTTTGATTGGGTTTTTTTGGGGGAAAGGTATTTTTACACAAGCTTGCTCTGGGGTGGAATGCTTCTTTAAACACAAACATAGGCTGTGCAGTGCATGGCTAGTTTTCACACACTAAGGAACAGCATTGTGTAGGTGCCAGTCTACTAAGTGTGCAGGAACTCTGCTTAGGATGGATTAAATCTGTCCATGCAGACAACCCCATAAAACAGTGTAAAATATCCCCATTGGGTCTATGGGCACTGCTGAAGTTTCTAGCTATAAAGTCTTAGGTGGATTGTACAAACGGTGTTTATTGTTTGCAGTTTTTAAAGTATTTTTATTTTTCCCCAGGTTACAACAAAACTTTTACAGTTTCTCTAGAAAGAACAGAATCTCATCAATTGAAGGAAGTGGCTTTTATGAATCTTGGTAGGTTACTTGTGTTACATACCTGTGTGATTGCCATTCTGTCTGCAGTAGAGAGACTAATGGCTAACTCTTCTCTGGAAGGAAAGGATTTTTTTTTCTTAACTTTAGGTAGCAGTGTTATTTTCTGCTTTTCTTCTTCATGACTTCTGTATTTGGCATTTGATATTGCAACACCTCACTGTTAGTAGGCAGCTTCCTCTGAAATTGCCTCAGAACCTGTGCTGGACACCAGCTGCTGAGGTCTTGAGTGTCTCAAGTCTCTTGAATCCTCCCCTGGAAACCCAAAGGTTCTACTAGTGTTTCCTGTGTTAATACAACAGCAGCTTTTAATCAACTCCTTTTACATTTCCTAGATATAATCAATTCCTCACAGAGAAGTGGGCCAGGATGAGAGTCATGTGAAAGAGCCTCTTAAAGCAAATAAGTGATCAAGTGCTAAATTGACCACTGTTGTTTCTTTAAATAGACTATTATGTGGCTGCTTATTTGCCTGGCCAGTTCCTGCACCTCCTGAACATTCAACATCCCGACCTGCTGTGCTATAGTTTATTTTTGACAGGTATAGTAAAACTGCTTTAAGTAATTTCATTGTTGTTGTGGAAACTTGTTCATATCTCTTTACATGAAAGTTGCATTTCTCAATGTTTCCTTCTTGCACAGTGTTCTGACGAAGGAAGGATACTGAAAAAATAAGAATGACATTTTTGCTACTTTCCATTTTAGAAAGAGAATCTGAACTGCCATTTCATACTTTGTGTATTTCATGCTTCTTGCTTGTTATGAAATGGAAGAAGACCTTTCACTGAATTTGAAATTCTCTGCCCTGGTTTAATAGTTTCCCTTCCCCCAACATTGCACATGGTTCTTGGTCCTCCACTGTTTTCAAATTTCACACGGACATGTAAATTAGATTTTACATTTCCTTCCTTCAATTGAGTCGCTCTAAATGTGTGTATTTGGAGGGTGTGGGGAAAGGAAATCTGTGTTTCCTTCACCTGATCAGGCTGATGCAATTTAATTTAGAGTCTCATCTGAGATGCGTGTTATTCCATTTCCAACAAACACGTCTTTGTGGGAAGTGGTTTATTTTTGGAAGTGGGGTCCCTTTGTTTGAAAACTGAATTCTGTTGTTCTGATTGGGTGAAGGAGACATAAATTGTGGAAACTGGTGCAGGGGCAGCATCACAGGAAGCTAATACCTGTTTTATATTCGTAATGAAGTACTGTCCTGCTAAAAATGAGTGGAAAGCATCACTGATGTGTGGTGGGCCTGATTTCTGATGCAAAGGGTCTGAAATACAGTATCTGTATTGTACCATGGTGGTGAACACTAGCACTTGCATAAATGAGGTGGTTTTGGTCTGATTCTTGAGTGAGTAATAGAGCAGAACCTTCCTGTTCTGGCCACTGGGATTGATGGCAAGAGATCCACCAATAGAGGTTTGTATCATGATTCTGCATGTGAACAGACCTGTACAAGCTGTGCCAATAGGTGCTAATTCTAGTGTTGAACCTGTGCTACTGTCCTTGTGCTCTGCTCTGTTCCATCACAAGTACTCTGATTTGCCTTGGGACAGCCTCAACTCTCTACACCTTCTCTGTGTCAGCAGTAGGGAAGGAGAGAACTGAGTATGGACTGTGCTCCTTATCTGCTTTCCTCATTGAGTCAGCACCATTCCTACTCCTCTTCAGCATAATACCAGGGCAGCCAGTACAAGAGGCAGACTCTTTCTTACTGCTGGGGGCCTAGGAGTCTTAAGAGTAATACTGGTAGCAGGCAAATTTTTTGTTCTTACTCCTTTTTGTTCTCAAACCAATGTTCTTCAGGTAAGGATGCAAGAATTGACACATTACAAAACTGTTCCATCCGGTCCCCATGGGTGTCAGCTGCCCTGGACTGTGAGGCAGGAAGTCTGTATGAAGTGAGCATCAGTGACAGTGCCTTGCTGCACTTCCTACAGCAGAGCAAACGAGACTCTGAGAGATTGGCAGCTCTTCACTGTGCCCTGCTCTACTTCCAGCACACAGAAGACTTGGAAATGCAGGTGGGAAAAGAACTTCCTCTAAATTTTTTTCCAGTGACTGATGTCTTATACAAAGCAGGGGCAGGGCATGAATGATATCAGCCAAAGAGAAGTCCTGATTCACCTGGCAGTGCCAAGAGGCTCATTAGCTGGGCTGCCCTTAGCCCCCTTATTGGTCCAGGCTGTCCTGAAAACATTTGTGTCTCTATCACTACTCCATGCAAAGTGTTACTACCAAAAGCAAAGTTTCTATACTCTCTTACAACACTTGCTTAAACAGAGAGAAGTGACAAGCTCCCTGTTCTCATTCTGACAGATTATTCGGTGGATTTCTGAGAACATGTCAACATGCCATTCTTTTGACCCCATTCAAGAGTTTATCATTGGTAGGTATTTCTTTTCCTGCATACTGAGTTTTCCTGCATACTCCAGTTGACACTGAAGGAGAGGCCCTGGCAATACAAACTGACTCTTACTTCTGAGCTTTCTGGTTATGATTTATGTTAACTAACCTGTATTTTGTGGCATTAAGAGACAGTATCAGTAGTTTAGAAGATACATAAAGATCTCAAAATCAGATTGGCAGTAAAACTTTTCAAATGCATTCTTCTGTCTAATGGAACGATTGGGTTTATCATTATTTTACGTCTCTGGAGACTAGTTCCTCGGCTCCATTCTCCTCTAGCTCTAGCCCAAACCACTTTTTCAAAAGGATTTGGCTTATCATGATGCTCTCTTCTAACAGCTGATTCCTCAGTGTAGCCAGTGCAGAGTGTTTGCACAAAGGACCCCTGCAGTGCTGAGCTGTAGCCAAGCAGCTGACCTGGCCCTGCAGCCATCTGGACTTCTCTTCCTCCTTTTGTGCACAGAATGGGACCAGTTCCACCGTGGAGGAAGCTGTTTCAGAGACAGCAGCAGGATTTGTCCCTAAAAAAGTGTCAGATAAGGAATTGTGAGCCCTACTCTTGTTAACTGATAGTTTATACAATCTTGCTTTTTAAATCTTTTTACATTGCATTCAGCCTCCCTGTACTGCAGAATGTGTCCAGAAACTCAGAACCTGGATAAACTCCTGCCCTACACATCACTGCATGACTGGATTGGGGTAAGATAACAGCTGGTACTTTAATTAATAGCTAGAGGGTCTGGTTTTTATCCTTTAGTACAGCCTATAGCTTGTGTGTCTTACTTTTTCATAGATATGCTCCAAATTGATACCTGTGCTTTATGCCTGTTTTAGTTTGCCAAGTCTTACCTTTTATGGTGTTTTCCATAAGTCAAATTTTTTGTCAACAAATAAAAGCATTTACAAAACCAAGAATGGTTATTATAATTGAATGGATAGTCAAATATCTGAGTTTTCTTAATGAAGTATTAAATTATTCCTTATCATATGAGGTTTATAATGAATACAGAATACATTTAACCAGCAAAATCATGCAGTTATTTCCAGGACAAACAGAACCAGTAGAGTTAAGATTTACAAGTAAGTGTGCAGAAGTAAAATAACTTCAAGCAAGACTTAACAGTAAGAGCAAATAACTAAAATAGTGTCTTTTAATTTCTCTGCTGTGACACTGTTTTAATATGTTGGACTTTTTTTAAAAATGAGGGCACACTTTTGGCTAGCTGGCTAGTTTCACAAAGGAAATGGGTGATGGAGATTCATTTAGATCCCCCATGTTCTATGCTAAATTATAAGACTATAAATAATTTTTCTGTATTTATAGGTGGTCCCTGGAGTAATATGTGCCACGGACATTATTTCTCTACCTGTGTTAGAGGTAAGTTCCAGTATAAAACCACATTTGTATTTGCAGATTAGTAGCTGCTTTTTTTGTGGGTTGGGGCTGTGCTAAACATTAATGAAGCAGCCCTATCAAAAAATAGATGTGAACAGAAAATTGCCCTGTTGGGAATGATTTATGCATTTACTAAAATATCAGTTAATCAGATTCAAAGATGGTGGGGTTTTTTTCCCCTTTTTGAAGACACCTCTCTTCAACAGGGAGGATTATCCACAAATTAATTCTCGTTAATCAGATTGATGCCACTTCACTTTATGGCTTTGGTAGCTGAAGGCAGAGGGGGCATAACAGATAAGTAGGATTTCTACATATGTCTACATATGCCCACTTTGAGGGCTATTGCATTGTGCTGCCCTTGGTGTGGATGGTTCATGACCCCCTCACTTTGTTTTGTCCAGAGCATCCTGTGATTGCACTTATGTCAGGGCTTTGGCTACTAAATCTAGACAAATTCCTGCAGAGCCTGGAAAGGGCAGTGGGCTGTGTGGGGAGAGGAATGTTTGGGTAGGAAATTGCACTTTCCGTTGAAAACAACAGGAATGGTTCTTCCCATCTTCCCATTCCACTCCCTCAGCTCCAGTTTAGAGAAATACTCGAAATTTTCCTAAGTATTCCCCTACAAAATCTGAAAGAGAATTTTAATAAGTTTGTTGTGGAGAACTAATGGGAAGAGTGAGGAGTTTAAACACACCAGCAACACGTAGGATTAGACTCTGGATACATGACAATGCTCCATGTAGGTCTTTAAAGACGTGCTTATAATTAGCCATAAAGATTCACTGTTCGCAAAATCTTTTAAAAATCAGTGTAATTGCCCACTGCTCTTTCAGTCTGCAGCAGTGCTGCACACATTCACAGGGTTTCTGTCAGGGAATGGGGCTTTGCATGCTTTGCTTGGAAAGGCTGCCCTGGGAACTGGGACACCTGGGAAAATCGGATCTTGAGAAAATTTGTTGCTAGATAATCCTTGTAATTCACTAAGGTCAAAGTTAGCAGGCCTTTAATTTGTCTGAGATTGAACCTCAAGCCCCTGGGGGCACATGCCTTTAGCAGCTATACTTCCTGATTGTGGAACTCATTTCCTATTTCTGTCTGAAACCTAAACAGATCGAAAAGGTCAGAGTTGAGCTAAAGACAAATATTTCCTGCTACTTTTGATGGCAAATTGCTCTGACTCTTGCATGAGGACAAAGATGTTAATGCACAGGGTAAGGTTTAATGCTTACCACAGCAGTGTCACAAACCCACCATGGCTTGAGTGTAAGTGGTCAGTTGGTGTTTCAGTTGATGCATCTTGTTGGCATCAGGAGTCAGAGCCTGGTGACAGATCTGGTCCTACAAGTAGTATTTTTTTGCAAAGATTTTATGGCATTTCACAGAAACAGTGGTCAATTGTTACTTTGAGAAGCTTTTTGGAGTTCTCAAGCCTGTGAGTTTTTGGGAGCCTTTGGAAGGGCTATGTCTATGTTCACAAAAAAAATGTTGTGCTATTTGGGTATCAGGTGTTTTTATCACTAAATTCCTGGTCATCAAGATATCCTGAGAAAGGAGGAACAGTTAGTCCAATTGTCCCAAAGCTCTACATAAGGATTGCAATTAATAAGTCTAATTTTCCCCCCTTTTTAAGCACAAACCAAACTTGCAGGGGTGCAAATAAGTTCAATCAGAACGGGAGAAGACAGGAGGAAGAAGGGAAATAAAGAAAATAGGAGGAGGTCCAGGGGAAGAGTGAAAATAGATAGTGCAAGAAGTTGTCAGAGCACAGGAAAAGAGCTTCTCCCTCGTGCTGTGCTGAGCCCCTGAGGTGCAGGGTGATGTTTTAAGGAGTAGCTGCCTGTGCAGCTGCCTGGTTGGTTCCAGAGCTCTCCGAATGCCACCACTGCTGGGGACACACAGCACTACAGTCCAGAGAGACGTGGGCCTCTTGAAGGCAATTGTCACCCTACATCTTTTCAAAGGGTATAGCAGAGAGCTCTCTATCTCCAGTTAAAAACCCTCTACTTATGAAAGGGTTCATAGGAGCTTTTTGTGGATTGCAAACTGATAAGGCCTTGCTTTGACTTCTGGGAATACAATGTCTTTGAGGTGTTCATGCACAGGTGTGTTCATTCCTGACTCTCTAGAAGTGTCTCCCAAATAAACACCTAAGATGAAGAAGCCATCTCTTTCTAGTCCTTGCCCTGATGATCCTCAAGAAACAATATATGTAATTTAAAAATCCTTTACTTTAAACTTTTGACTTTTTAATGAGATCTAATACAATGCAGCTTTTCAGGATTAAGAGCAGACAACACTGAAGTCTACCACTTCCTGTTAGAGATTTCATATATGAAAGAAAATTGCTGTCTTGCTTCCCCCTGCCACATATGCAAGTCCCTTGTGGCCTGAACACAGTTATGCAGTGGTGGTGCTGTTGCATGGATTGGTCACTAGATGATACTCTTATGCTGTATTTAATATTTCTCTGGTTTCATATTTGGTAACATTTAGGCACCATTCTGCAGTAGTAGGTTGTAGATCTCATGAGTTAGGTCCAACAGAATGAACATATGGTGCCATATGTGCTCCTGGTTTGCAGCTGCTAAATATAACTAACATGAAACAAAACCCAAGATTTATTTTCTCTGCTGCAGCTACAATAATAAAGTGACAATAGGCACTGGCAGCAAGAGGAAAGTGGCTGGCAGGATTGAGTCTTTGAAATTTATTTTCCTTGACAAATTATAGTTTATAGTAGGAAGTGGTTTCTTCCTTCTGAGTTTTTCTTTTAAAGTTATTGTTATTGTAGCATAGTTGTGAGGAGAGAGCAAAATCTAATATGTTAATGCAAGGTGGAGGAATATTGTGAACTCAAACTTCTCTTTATTCAAATGCTGTTACTGTAGTGCCTGTGTTGGGAGATAATGTCTATTAAGAGGGGCAAGAACAGCTCATACCACCTCTTGTTTTTTAAAACTGTCAAAAAGAATTGCCTCAATTTCATCTATTCCTCAGCAATGATCACATCTCACTGCCCCTTATAAACAGCAGCTTCAAATCTTTATACCCAGTCCAAGAACTAGCTCAGGAAACTGGTGTGGTTTTGTTTGGATTTTCTGCCTCCTGCCTGTGCACAGCTCAGTTTAAATTAATTTTAGCATTAGAATCAAATGCTTTAGAATTGCTATGGAAATGTTTGGATTTTGTTTCTTTTCTGGGATGAAGCACTGTTACTTGAGATTGGTAAATGGCTGTTTGTAATCTAAGTATTAATGCAGCTTGAAAATGGTGGCAGCCTGCAGCTGTGGTGGCCATGGTGGTATTCCTCTTTTTGGATCTACTAGAAACCTGAAATGGGATTTATTTGACCAAATGTAAACATTTACATCTAAGTTAGTAGCCTGAGGCTCTATTTACAGTCAGAGGAAGTCTAGACAATATGGCCAGTGTAGTTTGTGGTGCAGTTCTTCCCATCTCAAACGTGTAAATAGGTCAGATCAATTGTGAGCCAGAAATACTCATTTCTTTCCAGGCACCAAATCTTGATCTCAAGTTTAAGTGCTACCACTGCCATGCCTTCAAGAGAAATTAGTTAAAGCACTTTGGTTTAACGTTTTTCACTTAGATTGTTTTGAAGCTACATTAATCACATATCTTTGAGTCACTTAGTGGGAGGATGATGAGGTATTTCTTTAAGAGGCCAGCTTGTGCTCATGCTTTCTCTGCAACACTTTGTAGTTCCAAAACTCCAAAGGCTTCTGGGAGAAACTCAACTCCAACTTGGAGAGGGTGAAGTATGCAGAGCCACAGCTGCACTACCAGAGCAACGTGCTCAGGAGGGAATGGCGTAACCTGTCCGAGGAGGTGAGTGAGGGGCTCTGGAACTGGAACACTGCAACTCCCCAGAGCTGCCTCTGAAATGGGTGTTTGGAAGTCAAGCATGGACGGGTTGGCTTTTTTATTTTGAAGATAAATAAATGGGAATCTGAGTATGAGAAGTGCAAAGACTTGCAATCATTTCACCTAAGGTGATTGCCTGTAAAGTTTGTTCTCTTAAAATAATGCAAGAAATGAAACAAAAGCAGAGCTTGCACTGTACTGTCATGTGGTTTACATGTGTGTGAGTGCCTATGAGCATGGGCACTTGGAAGATGGTTTGAGGCCCCACTGTGTATTATTTCCACTCAAAGGGAAAACCAACTTTATTTCTCATCTTCATTCTGTCAGGGAGTATTTTATTTGGTCTTCTGTTCTGTTCATTTTGTAATTTTTGTTTCTTTACAAACCAGAGAGAGGAGAGAAGAACCACAGCGTATTTGAGGAATATTTTTGAAAATGCCAAAAAGTACGTACTGGTTTCTATTATATTTACCCTTTCTTGTTTTGCACGGGTATGTTGAAGGATTTAATGTGCCATTTAATTAGTTGATTAGGTATCTCATTGGATATCTTTAAAGAAGATTATCCTGGTGAAAATCAGTTATTGGAATCCTTGTCATCCCTACAGCATGATCTGAAATTCACACAGGCCTCTAGAGCTAGGGAATTCATGATAGACGTAAAGTTATTCTCATGCAACCTAGACAGATATAATTTTTTTAATGCTATCTAGTATTCTTACTAAATTTAGTCACATGTACTCTTCTCAGATTTCTTTAGTTGTCTTTGAAAGATCAAAGGCTCATTTGAGTTTTTAATGATCTTATGAAAGCCTTTAGAGTATTGCATGTGAAACACACTGATTTTTGTTTCAAACACCAGGGTGCTTTCTCATCTGGACACTTGGGACTCTGGTAAGTAAAACTTTTCTTGATGTTGTAGGCCTTAGCTGTAAGACTTTGGTTTATTAGAACATTTCCATGCAGCTGTTGTTTGCTAAAAATAAATTGCTATATGCACAGAAGAGTTTGAGGTTTTAAGATGAGAAGAAAACTTTCACATAGTCACTAGGAAATGCTTGAAAATAAAGTCCCTATTGGGGACAAGTCATATTGGATCTAACAACATAAGCAGTAAAATTTAGTCTGCTAAAGGATATCTTCTTCAGGATTTTTCTTGTGGAGTAGAGTATCAAGGGCACCATGTTACTGTTGAGTCTTGTCCACTTCCAGCTGCCTTTGCAACATCAGAACTTGTGCAGGAGTTTAGGGCTGGTGAAAAAACATGGTGTAGAGAGAGCAGGTGTAATGAATTTCCTGAGGCCAGAAACACTTGAGGTTTTGTGATGCTCAGTTCCTCTGTCACAAATAAGTAAAACTGAGTTTAGTAGTGTATTCTGTTCCTGCTGTTCACACATCAGTGCCTTCTATGTGCCTTGCCACTGTGTGCTGTGAAATAATGCTCATCTCAGTGCTGCTCAGTCCTTTATTACCAAGAATTTTCAGTGTACTCATTTGCAGCCCCTAACACCAGTCACCCATGTCACTGCTAGTTATTGCAACGGGCTCTGACTTTGAGAGACTTTGTATCAACTTTGTGAACCTCAGCTTCATGTTTTTAAAGGTACTTATTGATAAAGAAGTCAGATTTTTAAGTTTAACTGTTAATAGAGAATTTCTAGGTAGCTGCCAGCCAGTAACAAGCATCAATGTAGTGTTTCCCTGTAGATTTGTCGTTGAGTCCTTTAAAATCAAACAGTACAGGTCTTTGTGCTGCTAGGTGGTGGTGTAAATATATTCCAAGGTGAGCAAAAACAGGTGGAAATTTTGTAAGGATTCAGCACTTGGTCCCATAAAATGTTCAGTTGGTTTTATCTATATAATGAAATAGAAGATTGTTTTTCTTCTTTTTTTTTTAGTAGAGAGGAAGCACTGATTAGGAAATACACATTATTAATTTCAGTAGACACTACAATCTCCTTCCATTTAGTTAGAAAAGTTGTGTTCTTTTCATAGTGGTCTGCAAATCTGAGTAACAGAAGCAGCCAGACCATGGGAGAGAATCAGTGGGAGGTGATTCCCTGGACTATTTACTTTCTGTCTAGCCATTTCCTTGGAAAACCCATGCAGCTGCTAGTGTTTGTTTATAAATGACAAGATCTAAGTAGCACATGCATTAGCACTGGTGTTACCAGAAGGTTCTCTGTGCCTCTTTACTCTCTCGAGTCACCACACTGTGCTAACTCTTACTTAAATATCAAAGAGAAGAAGTGGATGGCAGATAAAGGGTTATTTTCCATTCCTCAGTTCTCTCATGCAGTCCATGATTCTTCACTATCTTAGTTCTGTCGTTGAGTAGATCAAACCACGACTGCTGTTTACCTGTCTGTTCCTAAGTACTTTTGAAGCTGGTTGAGTTCTGGTGTATTTCTGGTGTGTCCTTGAATGCTTGTTGCTGTGTTTCTTTCAGAGGCGAGGCTGGCACCTCTCTTTGAGGAGGAGGATTATCAGCAGCAGTTGCTCATGGGACTGGTACGTGCTTTTGTCAGTGTGCACTAGAGGACGCTCACGCTCCACACATGTGCAAAGACTGCTCTTCCAAGTTCCAGTGCTGACTGGAAGCTCACTCAGAGTAGCTATGGGGCAAACATGGCATTTCCTAACTTTTAGAGTTCATAGTCATGGTATCATCTCAGCAAGACGTCATGACTTGGGGAAAAACAGGAATAGAAAGTTGATTTGTCAAAATGCATTTTCCCAATTTAATTTCGGCTAGAAACTGGGAGGTTGTCCTAATCTGTCAGTTATTTTTGGACTACTTTATGCCTTTAAAACATATCTAAGTGAATTCCTCCCCCCCAGCTTTTCTCAATTTGATGAGCAGAGATCTTGCTACTCAATTTAACACCTTTTTTTATTGTTTCTTTTCCCTTCTGCCTCACTTCTGAGACTGCTGTGGCCATTCTGATGTCCCTTCCTCTTTTGCACTGTTTTCACCAGTGATCTCCCTAAAGGATCTATCATCTATATGTTTCTGGGCAATAAATCCTGTCTCAAATCCCTGCTTGTCCTCCCTCTGTCTAAATACACATCTCAGCTTATCTCTTACTTTTAAAACAAACCAACTCTTCAGCATGCACTAGAAGGTCTCAGCAGTGAAGATCGGTTCAACACTGTCCTATTTGTTCACATCTGAGGTAAATTTTCCTTTGCAGTCTTGTCTCCCTCTTTCCAAGTTTTGCCTCTCATTCTCTGAAGCTTCTCTACATTCCTTCCCCTCTGTTTATTCAGACAGATCCAAAAAGCAGGTCACTGCTGTCCTTTGTCTATGCCCTACTCATACCTGTACTGCTGTCTTGACACACTGAGATTAATCTACATATCATTTCCTTGAGACAGAGATTTTTATTTGCTCCAGTTTCACTCTGAGCTTCTTAGTAATTCTCAGCAAAGAGCCAACATGGACTTGAGTTGCAATCTGAAGCTACATGAGGTCAGTTAATATTTCAGAAAGGAAAGAGTAGGGAGTGGCATGGACTGTATGATAACAAACACCCAATTTTAATGACTTCACAATTAATGTTTAAACTGAAACTGCCATTATTCACTCTGGTTCTCAGGTTCTTGGCAACTACCACAAACTGCACTTGTGCTAGTTTTCCCTATCATAAAATCTTTCAGGTTTATTTGTTTGTAATAAGTGCTTCTGTTCTCAGGATTCAATGTTCATATTTAAATCCTTCTTTCACCCTGTTCCTGTGGCTTTACACAGAGAGGTGTGAGAACTGTAAGCTTTTTCTCTTCAGTATCATTGAAAGCTCAGCTTTGCATTCATTTTGCTGAATTTGCACCAAGTAACCATTTTGAATATTCACATCTGCTGCTGAGTTTAGCAAGCCTGTACAGTAGCTTGGGATCTCACTCTGAACTGGAGTTTTGTGATGGGGAAATGTTTTGTTGAGCCAATGCCTATTGGTCAGGCCCTGCACCTGCTGCAGCTTTTGTGTCTCTTTGAAGATGCCCAGGGACACTGAATTATTGGCTTTTTTTTTCTAGATGGTTGCTCAGCTGAAGGATCACCTTATGAGACATCTGCAATATGTCGGAAAAAAGAAGATTGACCAAATAGTTTTGGATTATGTTGCAAACCTGGTTAGTTTGATTGCATAGTCACTATTGTGAGCAAGTGTGTTTGATGGATTGTAGATCCTTGGGTGTGCACCAGTTGTATATAGCATATATTTGGTGGGAAGAAATTGGTTTTGAGATGTTTAAACATATTTTTCAGCCTAATATTTTATGTACTGATAAAGGAAATTAATATGACTTAAATATTATTAAAAGACTAGTACCAGTCACTCAGAATACAGAAGAAACTGTTCCCTTTACAGATTGTACAAATATATACTACTCCCAGAAATACAATGGGAACTCATCCTGAAAGTTTAAAGCTGTTAGATCCATTTGGTTTCCTGTAGAACACATTGCTGCAGTGTTGAATAATGAAAGTGCCACCAGGGGAAATAACAAATGAACAAAAAAAAGATGTCACTACAATCTGACTTGTGGGTAAATCACTGCCCCTCCTACACAGTGCCTTTGGTGGGCTGTGGGTGTGACAGGAGACAGTTTTCCATGAAGAAATCTTTGTAAACTACTGTGAAAATTTGCTTTCCAAATTCTTACTTTGCTGTCTTTCATCCTCTTAAGACACCTTAAAAAAAAAAAAGCTGCAAAACCCATAACTGTTGTGCACAGAAGTGGCTCTGTGTAGGAAAGAATCTGTGTAGGAAAGAAACTAAAATTTGTGGCTGATTAAAACAGGAGCAGTATGTGAACCAAAGCTTTGTACCTGAAAATGGTGCTGAAAAGAACACAAGTGGAACATTTATTCTCCTTTCATTTGATTTCTAATAACAGTTTGTTCACTTTTAGTAAAAACTAAGATAAAAAAATCTGAAAACATCTATTCAGCCTTGATCTGCAAGGCTTAAGTATTGTAGACTAAGTCTTGCAAAACAAATCTTAGCCTTCTGCACAAGGAAACTCCTAGGACTAATTCTCTCAACTCAATTGACAGGCTTATTCTTACAAAAACTACTATAAACAAAGATAATGTGCCTCTAAAAATTGCTTCTGCTTTTGCATCTTAGATACTGTTTGGAAATCTTTAGAAATTATTTAATTTTTAAACTTATATTACCCCTCATCCTAGTTAGAAACTCTTACATTTCAGAGCTTTCTATATTCTAAATGTTTCAGAGTTCTTCAGGGGAACAAGCTGGTTTGAGTCTTCCCACAGATCTCTGTACCATCAGTAGCGAGTAGCAGAGCTATTGAAACTAGTGAAACAGAAAGAGACTTGAAATTTGTCTGTCTGCTTTCAATAAATGCTAAGATATTTTGCATTACGTTCAGGAGTGGCTGAGATTAGGCTCCGTGGTGTGCAGTCACTGTGGAAATCAATTGCAGCAGAAGTCAGAGAAGCCAAGGCTTGGGAGCACTGAGGTTTCTGGTGAAACAAGAGGCAAGGGCTGGTTGCTGTCAGAGAACTGTTCTTGTACACAAAGTAACGTGGGGAAGTGTGAATGCCTCGTCTCGGTGGGAGTTCCTTGTGTGCTGAGGAGCTCTGCAGAGCTGGGCTGTGCCTGGTTCCCAGCCCGTGGAACCTCTCCTGCAGGGGCTGTTGTGTGTCCACAGGCTCTCTCTCCTCTGCAATCACTTCATCTTAGCTTTACTCCATACCTGTTTCTCTCACTCTTTCGATTTCAGTGAGGCAGGAAAGGGGAGAAATAATTTCCTGAAGCAGTGTGACATTTGCTGCCCTGGCAGCAAGTGGAAGGGGAGGCAGGGTGAGCAGGCAGCCTGTGGCACAGGAAAGAGGCAGACCCAAATAAACTACTGAAATTTCTCTGCAAGTCACTGCAGTAGCTGTACATTTTCCCCTGCAGTCTGTGGCCAGCTGCCATCTGATGTGGACTCAGTTGCAGAGGAACAGAAGACAGACACCATTTGGATTTGAGTTTCCTCAGGAGGAGGAGGACTGCATCATATTCCTGCACAGGAGGGGATCTGAAAGACAGCAAGATCTTGTCTCACTCTCCTTTCTCCTTTGCTCCTGGTTCTTTTCTTTGACCACTTCGAAGTCTTTCCTGTAGAAACAGCTATAGGAGCTGAGCACACAATTCCTTTAGTGGAACTTCAGTTTCCTTGGCACCACTGCCTGGAACTGCAGATGTTTCAAGACAAGGTGACAGCAGCATCAGCCAAGGCCCTCTTGCATGTGCTGTCTTGCTGTTGTTCATGTGTTTTCTCGTTAGTTTAGAGCACTCCAAGGGAAATGGCTTCATGTATACACCCCAAAAAACTTCAAACTGTGTATCTGTTACTCAGTGAAAAATGGTCGTGCCTGGTTCAGGTGTAACTCTTAACTTGGCTCCCCCAGACACCCACTGCCAGCCTCGGAGAGGAAGCTGCCTGTGCCCCTTCCATCAGACAGATAATGTTGCCTTTCTCTCATGCACGTTATCTTGTGTGTTACATTCTGAAAAAAAAGTTTGAGACATGGCTTATCTTTCTGTATGGGTTTTCTACAGTGGCAAGGATATATGTTGATCTCTAAAGAGAGTTGAGCTGTTAGTGAGGGTCACAAACATCATGTAAATCACAAACATTCATGTATTTATGATTCAAGTATGTTGTGATAGCTTGGATGACTATGACTTAAGAAGTTGTTAGCTTTCTGTGCCCTGTGAAAGCTGTACAGTTTGCTGTGTTGTTAAGCAAAAAATATTCATTCTGGAGTAACATACTCTTGAAAAAGGTTTGTGTTGCACAAATAATAATTGGTGTTTTTTGGAACTTGTAAGAAACTTCTACTTCAACACTGATCCTTCAGATCCAGCTGCTGCTCCTGATGTACAGGCCTTAGCTGCACCCTCTGGTGCAGGCCAGAGATGAAACTCATTCCAGCAGCAGGTGTGGTTCTTGTGACCCTTCTCTGGAAACTGGAAATCACTCATTTCCTAGAAAACTTGCTATATTCCAGAAAGATTAAATTGGATCTTTCCACTGCATCTAGAAAGTGTGGAGATGGCAAGTAGTAGTAGTTACTTTGCATCAGGCAGCTGTGCAAGCCTGGCTCAAGTGGTGGTGGAGGGGAAAGGTGCTACCTTGTAGGGCTTTCTGGCCAAGGTACAGAGGAACACTCAGGAACATTACTGAAGATGGATTTTCCAGTTCTGGCCTTTGCATGTGGACCTCTCCTGTGCATCCTGTTTCTCTCTTGCTCAGAGCCTGTGATGAGTCAGACATTGGAGAGGGCAAAGCCTAAGAGGGGAAAAGAGAGTGGGGAAAAAAACATTCCTGGATTCTGACCATCTGGAGGGAGGAAAAGGGTTCCTAACTTCTTGTGACACCTCTTTGCAGAACAGGGGTCAGACTCATTTCCTGAATTTCCTGGGATTGATTGATTGCTGTGCTTTGAGCGCCAGAGATAAAAGGTACAGAGGAAGTGTCTCAGTTGTGTGACTGAGATGTGGAAGTGGTCAAACATGACAACCATGAGGAAGTTATTTCAGCTCTTTCGTGTGTGGTTTCTCTTTCAGCTGCAGAAGCTGAGGTGGCCCAAGTGAGAGCAGGGCTTGTGGCTTTGGTATATGCTGACTGTGTGTGGTGGGCGACAGCTTGGGAGCACAAAGAACAACCACACGGGCCCAGGGATTGTTTCACTTCACTGGGACAAAAAAGAAACTCATTAGATGAGGAGAGGCATTTGCATGTCTCATCTTTCCTCCTTGCCAGGACTAGATCTGTGATTCCTCCTGCTGACTTTTCGTGGCAAACTAAGCATTCCACTGTCTTCAAGGTTATCAACTTTTGCTGAGCCTTTGGGACTGTTCCTTGCCAAATGCTCCGTCACTTGGACATGCTGGTTTGGCTTTCATGGCAAAAAGATCATTGAGAATTTGGTGCAAGAGCATGAGATCAGTTATCTCCAAGAAGCACAATGTGTTAAGTTGCTGTATGTCTTGCACGATGCTTTGACGAGCTGGAAGCACTTTAAACTTCTGGAACAGGGCAATTCATTACAATTCGAGTTCTAATAACTTTACATTTTAAGGTGCTAGGGGAAGACTTAGTAGGATTCCCATGAGAAGTTTTTAACATAAACTGGTGTGTGAAATGAATGAAAGCCAAGGGCCTGCTGTACCCAGGCTCCTGGAAACTGTCTTCTCTTTTTTGTTTTAGCTGAATCTGGTGCATCGAATAATGAAAGAAGTTTGGAGGAGATACCAGCTTCATTCCTGTGTCTTCTGCTTGTGAGCAAGTGATTTATTTAAGTTTTCAGCCTGCCTTTTAAAATATGGGCATAATGATTTTGGTCTTCAAGAGTAGTACACCTTTGAAGAGTCAGTGCTTGTGCTGCTGTCAGTGTCAATGTGACTGTCACTTCCCAAGGGTCCTGCTGGCCCTCCCTAGGCCAGTGTGAATATTAACCACACAAGGCAGTGTTATGGCCAGAGCTCAACGCTGCTGAGTTTGGAGTGGTCCTAAGCTGGGCAGTGGGTGTTAAACACCTGTAAAAGCCAGGTCACTTACACCAGCACCCTTTCAGCTGTTGCTGCTGATTCCAGGTACTGCTGAGAGCCTTGTCAATGTGCAGCAGTGGGGGGAGGAGATGGGGACACCTCAGAGGCTTTGTGTGTCTGCAGCACTGGGCAGCTGCTGCTGGGTGAGACACCTCAGTGAAGAAGGCAGCATCCCATGGCACTTCTTCCCAAAGGGAGGCTCTCAGTGCACACCCAGAATGGCAAATGGACCCTCTCTCCAGGAGAACGTGGGCACCTCGGGTTCTTAATGTGTTGCTGCTTTGTTACCTGCAGTGCTGAGAGAGGAAGTGCAGGAGAGTTTGCAGTGTTCCACATCATGAGCCGGATTCTGGAAGCAGCAAATGGCATGTGCATGCCTTTACCTCCTGGTAAGTTCTGTCTTTTGCTGTTTGCATTGGAAGTGAGGAGAGCAGTGCTGTAAACTCCTCCCAGCAGAGCACTGGTTGCAGCACGTGTCAAGTTAGCTTTGGCAGTATTGACATTTATTCAGGTCAGTTATAGAGGGGAAGGCCCTTGAGAAACCTGTACAAGTGAAATGAAGCAAAACTAAGTAGTTACTAGAAAGAGAGAAAACTAAACAGAGGTTTCCAGTGGAATGTTTGGGTGCAGTCTTATCTTAGATCTAAAATTTCGACTCCTTTCACATATATATATTTTTAGACAACTGGACTTGAGTGTCAAGGGCTACAAGGGAAAATCCTATCCTGTAGCAAATAGAGTGTTTTTTCTCATGCTGTTGCCCTGCTAATAATTTTCAGTTTCATCCTGAAGGGATTACTTCCAGCCTTGATGGATGAGCTGGTCTTGATAGTAGACTTTCATTTCCTAGAGCTCCTCATAATTGTTTACAGCATTTTCAAAGCACTTGCTTATTTTCTTTAGGGAAAGACATCTTGGCATCTTAACGCTTTCCAATTCTGTTTGAATCTTTCTGGGTTTTATTTCCTGATCTGTCTTTGGTCTTTGAAACTGCTTTTGGTATGGGTTTGTCCCTCAGTCCGTGTGGGCACAAATGCTGCCACAGAGCAGTGTGACATGATAACCAGACCATCATCAGGCTGATGTTGAAGGAGAAGCTGAAGTGTTAATGCTGCCTGTGGGAGTGTCTGGGTGGCAGTGACATCCTGAGGGTGCTGAGGCCTCAGGTTTTGATCAATTAGGAGGAGGGAGGGAGATAAAAAATTATTAGAACAGTTCAGATATAAAACTTGTAGACATTTAGTGACAGAGTATGACTTTAATGACTGTTTTCAGTCCCCTTAGTGTTCTTCTTTCTGACAAGCTTGTACTCGAGAGGACTTAAAGGATGCCTAAATAAGACTACATGATTTGATAAATTTATTTTTTCACCAACTAGAAACAATCAGAAGTTAAAGGAAGTGATGGCTTTAGCTAGAGTAATGCCAGTCTCCAATAGAGAATTAGAAAAAAATATGTATTGTACTAAACTAGTTTGTCTCTTTCATAGGTTTTCACACTCTGCACCTGGGTCTTGGTGTTCGATGTCTCCCTCTGCACACCCTCCTGCACTATATTGACAATGGGGTCTTGCAATTGACAGAAACGTGTGTCAGGAAATTGCTGAAAGGTGCAGTGAACATCATGCTTCATTTGTTACCAGCAGCTAATTGGGAGTGTTGTCCTTGGAGCTCCCCTTGGACACAGGATTTATTGCCCAGGACACTCAGCTCTTCTTAGAATGTTGTTTCAGTGAGGGCTGTAGCTGATGGTGTTGCCTACCTGAAAGGAGAAAGTTAGGGCTCAGGCTATGTGACTGGCTTTACTATAGCACACAAACAAATATCTGTGTGGAGAGAATTTGAGTTTGTAGTTTTTCCACTTGAGACTTCTTAGAAAAGCAAATACTAAAGATCATCATAGGATTTGTTGGGGAATTTCTGTGACTCTGTGGAAGTGCACAGCTGTGTGTGAGGAAGTTAGGCTGCTATCCAGCCCTCAGCTTTTGCTTTATGTTGGGGACAAGAGGAGCAGGCCTGTCATGCTGACCTCATGGCTGGGGAAGGTTATGGAGCAGATCATCTTGAGTGCCAGCACATGGCATGTGCAGGACACCAGGGGATCAGACCCAGCCAGCAGGGGTTTGTGAAAGGCAGGTCCTGCTTGAACAACCTGAGCTCCTTCTGTGACCAGGGGACCCACACAGTGGATGAGGGAAAGGCTTTGTTTGTTGTCTACCTGGACTTTAGTGAAGCCTTTGACACCATTTTCCAGAGCATTCTTCTGGAGAAACTGGCTGACCATGGCCTGGATGGGAGCACTGTTCCCTGGGGATGAAACTGGCTGGAGAGCTGGGCCCAGAGCGTGGAGGGGAATGGAGTTACCTCCAGTGGTGGCTGGTCCCCAGTGGGGCTCCCCAGAACTCAGTGTTGGGGCCAGGCTTGTTTAACATCTTCGTCAGTGACTGGACAAGGGGATCCAGTCCCTCCTCAGCCACTGAGCAGGTGACACCGAGCTGGGCAGGAGGGCTCTGCAGGCAGGGGTGAACAGGCAGAGTGATGGGCTGGGGACAATGGTGTGAGGTTCAACCAGGCCAATGCCAGGTCCTGCATTTGGGTCACAACAGCCCCAGGCAGTGGCACAGGCTGGGGCAGGGGGGCTGCAAAGCTGCCCAGGGGAAAAGGACCTGGGGGTGCTGCTCAGTGGTGGCTGAACGTGAGCCAGCAGTGCCCAGGGATGTGCTATTTCTCCAGTGTCCAAGAAAAGGGACAACAAAATATGCTGTATCAATCTGTGCCTGGTCTTGATAAATGAAATATTATAAACTTGGGGAGTTGTACTTAGTCAAAGTACGTTTGAATTACTGTATAAATTTTTATATAAAATGGTGAAGTTATGTATAAATATACAGAAATATATTTGTATAAATTATATAAATGAAAATAACAGCCCTTATTTATGTAGAAGAATGTAAATAATAGTCCTTGCTTTAAATTGAAATTTTCATTTCACTACAGAGGTGATGTTTATTCAGAATGTCTTCAGTGAAAGTTGAAAGTTCTGTGATTACTATGTTTGATATGATTTTCTCCCCTCTTGCTTATAGATCTGGATGACACAGAACAGAATGAAAAGCTGAAGTTTAGTATTGTTATGAGGCTTCCTGAGGTAACTAATGGCTTTGGATATAATTTCTTGGATTTTGGAATTGATAGGAAATTCCTCCTTGTGCATAGGGTCAAACCAACGAAAGATTCAGCTGTAATTCAAATAGAACCTGATTCAAATATAACCAGAACATCCACAGTCTCTCCATCTGCTGCTCCTGGCCTGATAACTTAAATTATAGGTTTGTCCATAGTGTTTTACCAAGTCTCCAGTGCCCTACAGGAGTCAACAAGACTCACACAGTTCTGCATAAAGCAATGAGGGTTTAAAGAGGGTTTGTGGGAGTTTTGTGTGTGGTTTTTAGCATCCACAGAGCCTTTCTCACTTGTGACCTCTGTGTTAGGTTCTATACACTTCAAAAAATATGTTCAAAATCTGGTACAGTAAAAGCTGTAAAATCATACCGTACCACAGCTTTGTACAGGGAGGAATTACACGGTCTCCCCTCAGCTAAAGCTCCAGTCCCATCCATTCACAAGGTGACTTGTGTAGCCACAGGCTAGAGCCGATTCCTGGTCCTTCTCAAAACGTTCCAGCAGAAAGGGAGATGCACTCCTCCTCCTCCCCTTCGGCTCTCAGGCACAGCACAGGACTGCAGGGCAAGCACGGATGTCAGGGAGCAGAGGAGCACCAGGGATCCCCCTCGGGGAATGCCTCGCTGCAGAAAAGGCTTTTCTCCACATAAGTTGCCCATTGTTTGCTCGTTATGTGCTGTCACTTAGAGTTCAAATGGCCAGAAGTGCTGCTGGGGTTTTCCTCCAACAAAGGCTTCTTTATTTGGCAGCAGTTTTGAGAAGGGGTAGAGGAGCAGAATTCCACAGGATGTTCTTTGTCCTCTGTGTCTTGTTTTGGGCCAGGGCTGGTGAGCTGGGGTCAGCTCGGGGCCCCTGAGCTGCCAGCCCCAGGCCTGGTGGGTGGGGAACTCCATTCCAACCACGCTCTGCCGTGAAGGGCTGAGCTGGGAGAGATTTGGGAACAACTACTGCTAGCTATGCACAGTAGACCCAGTGGTTTATTGTATCTATTTACAGCTTTGGGGAAAAATGCTGGGAATAGTCTGTTTGCCAGAAAGGTCACTCTGGGGTGACTCAGACTATTTTGAGCAGGTTACATGCAGTGGATGACTTCAGTTTCATCAGAAGCAGGGATTTAAGCAGCATTAAACTGTAAGGCATTTACTAAAATGAACAGCTGTCTGCATTGCAGTGCAGCTGAAGGGGAGGGGCAGGGGAAGATCGACACAGGGAAAATAGCAGAAGGTGGAGCTAATTTCACAGTGTGTTCCTGTTCTTTTGCTTATTGCTTGCTATTGGAAGCTTTGGGAAATCTGGTTTTGAATCTCTTTTGGCTCTGGGAATGTGACTCAATGTTATCAGTTTCCAGGATAATGGGATCCAAACTTCCATTCCCAGTATCTTTCCTTGCCAGCATTTGGCTTCTGTAAGGTTCCTTAGCCTGAGCCTGAGAAGACCTGTTCTGAAGGAGCCTTGAGGAATGGGGCATCTGTATTATTCTTTGGGGGAAGAATAGATTCAAATCAGTCACAGTAAAGGATAAAGGTTCAATTAATACTTCAGTACACGTGCCAAGTGGGACAGTGGCACTGGGACAGACCAATTGAGTGAGGACTGAGCGATGAGGTTTTGATTTCCCACATTTTGGGAGCATATTGTGATCTCTTAGTTACTGGCTACAAGAGGAAGGTTCCATCAAACATGATGACCTCTTTGCCTCTGCCATCAGGGTCTGAAAGCAAGGCACATCTGCATTGCAGTGTGGATTTTGTGTCAGGTTTTTTCTCCATTTTCCTCTTTCTAAGTTTCCACTGTCCCGTGGTTGTGTTCTGAGGTTTTTGGGGTTTCTTTTTGCTTACTAGGCTCTTGGTCAAAAGGTCCGCCAGTACTGGAATAATCCGATAAATGCAAATTTAATTGCACGGAAATATGTGAAACTTTTGCTTGAGAAGCTGGGAAACAGACAGGTAAGGGCACAGAGGCCATGATTTTAAATCTTATGCTTTCAGAGTGTTGAGATTCCTGACCTTTCTGTGGACTGTAACACACTAAAGAAACACTGAACCTTGGTACTGTGTGACTTTGTGAACTAACCTGAAATGGTCTCCCTTACAGTGCAGCAGGCCTATCCCTGAGAGACTTTCAGTCCCTGTGGAGTTTTTGCCACTGAACTACCTGACTAATGTGTTGGCAGAGATAGAGAATCAAGGTAATGTTAATTCTGCACTTTGGAAGACCAGTGATTGTTACCTTTTGATGCTCACTCAGAAGTATCCTGCCTATACTGACATAACTGAGTTATTAAAACTCCAGTGATGTCTGAACACATGGGTTTGGTTGTCTTTCTGCTGAGGGAAAGTGTCAGGGGCCGAGATTCTCCATAAATGGGGAGAATACATTCTCCATGTATTCCTCCCCCTCCTATGTGGGGAGGAAAAAGAGTTAAACCATGCAGCAGTATATGAGCATCTGTCCAGGGCCATTTCATGCACCAGCACTGACACAGCCACTGGGCTTCAGTCTGAGTTTGGATCTCCAATGTAGAATTGGTTTGCAAGTCCAGCCTCCAGAGAGTCTTCCCTCTGTGTGGGATGCAATTTATTCACATCCCACTGATAGGACAGTTTTTGCCATGAATGAGCATCCAAAGGGCACCACTGAAAGCTGTAGGTATTTTGGGTACATGAAAACACAGTCCTGTTAGCCCTTATCTTTTGGTATAGTAGCTGAAAATGTTTAATAGACTGCAGAACTGTAAGTGTACAGGAGCATGTACAATTTTGTAAATACTTCCTCACCATATTTCTCTAGGTCTGCATCCATGTGAAAAACAAGACCATGTAAATGCAAGATTTGTAGAGGAAACAGCACTCAAGCACACTATGACGCTTCTGGGCCTCAAATATTCCTGAAATAACTTGTTGTTGAAGAAAGCTGTCAAACTGTAGTGCCTCTGTAAAAGTATGAATTTAAATGCACTGTTGTTTCCCAAATAACCTGCAGTTTTGGGTAGTTGCCAGTACTGACATGCTACTCAAAACAGTGTTTGGTCCAACAGACTGAGATTGAAATTACTGACTTCTAGATAAATCCTAGAGAAATGCATTTGACATAACCCCAGGTCTGAAATGTATCTGTGGTTTCATTTTGAAATGGTCAAGGAAATGGAACAACAGCAGGTGTCAAAACACTCTGTGAAAATTGGTATAAATGTCACTTTTTTTACCAAGACAATGCTAGAAAAGGCAGTCCAGTTGTACAGTAACAAGAACCAGTAACTGTTTACTTGGATTAATAAAAGGATTTCTTGGTGTGACTGTGTAAAACAGGTAAGAATAACAAATGACTTTTTATGTCAGGCATGAGTAAGGAGGTATTCATTCCTTGTGGAGGTATCAGTTACCTTATGGTACTTCGGCTTCTGGAGCTGCATTCTAATATTTTCAGTTGTGTAATTAGCACAAAATATAATCTCCTTAAAGTGCATGTGACAGATTTTGTCGGGAGTTTGATTGTTTGTGGGGTTTTTTGTTGTTTTTTAAAGATATGTATAATATATTGTAAGCAATATAGGATAAGCAAAAAGCTTTAGAAATCTATTTTAACAGTGGCTTGGACAGAATTTTACATAATTCTTTTTTACAACTTCTAGTGTTACAGTTCAAACCTCAGCTTCAGACAGAAATTAGGCAGGCTGTTTTTCCTTTGTTTTCAACTCTTGTTTGTATGTAACTGAGCCAGTACTGTTTGTTCTTTTGTTTTAAATTCTGAACTGTGACATTAATTTAAAATGGTAGTAGCAATTTGCTACACAGAGAAAATTGCCAAGTTGTGCCATGCAGGATTTCTGCAGCCTTTACTGGATTTTACAAAAACTCTACAAAATTCCAGACTATTAAACTAGAGAAACTCATTAAATTTGATATATTTGGGAGGTTTTCAAAACAACCTCTGATATTCTCTCTGAGTAGTTTCCATTGATGCTCCGTGTTCCTTACCAGTGAAATAAAAAGATCCAGTTCTGGGAGTGACTTGGCAAGTTCATGGTCACTCCCTTGTCATTGCCATCAGTGAAGGTTTAGTTGTCTCAGTGACTGCATAGTGGGAAGGAATATTTTTCTCAATATAATTAGAATTTCTCTGGCAAATGTAAACTCCAGTCCCAGACTGCAGAAAGCCATGTTGGTGTATGTGTATAAGTGGTGGTTATTTTCTATTATATTAATAACAGGAGATTTTCTAGCTTTTTCTTTTTAATGAATGTATTATAACATATCTTCAGCTGTAATAAAACTTCAGCTGGAAAAAAAACCAAGCACAGCATGAGGATCACTCACTTTTCTTAACACTTGGAAATCCTGTGCTGCATTTGGGATACCAGGAGAAGGGATTCTGGATCACCAAGCAGTTAGCTATGCTTTTGGCATGAACAAACACTTGGTTTTCAGTATGGAATTGGGCTGAACACCTGCAGATCTTCCTTCAGTGCAGTGTAAATGCTGCTGACTCGTGGGATCCAGCAGCTGGTGCTGGTCTCTCCTGCTTCAGGTGCTGTCTGTTCAGATTTCAGGTGGCTTTGCAGGAGGCTTTTTGAAATGCCTGGGACTCGAGCCGGGCTCTCTTGGCCGGAGGGGAGCCACGAGTGGCTGCAGCAGAGGGAGCCTCCCCTCCCCGGGGGCAGGGGGGGCTTGGCGGGGCGCTGCCCCTCGCTCCTCCTCGGCAGGGAGCTGTCAGAGAAACACAGCGTGGTCACACGGGCTTGTCTGCTTTCAGACTCCAGAGCTCTCCCGAGCCAGGGTACAGAATCCGAGACAAAGGAAACACCCTCAGGCTGATCCCTGGCAAGCCAGGAAAGCTGGAGTGGTGTTAACAGGAAAGCATGAGGTTTTGACCTTGGAGGTGTGAGTTTGTCCTTTTAAATAGTAGACAGTTTGAGCCTGTCGTGCTTTTGTTATTTGTCAAGAGAACAGATTAGATGAGCTTTTAAAAGCTGTAATAATTGTGCACAGAACATCTGAGGAACAATTCTGTTCTTGAATATAGTTACTACAGTGAGCCTTTATCCACAGCACTGAAAGGAAACCTGAGTCACAGCATGAGATGTTTCATGACAGTTTCTTATTCTAAACCATTGTTAGTTCTGTAGGAGCTGTCTGCTCTGGGATCACTGACCGTCTCAAGGACAGAGGCAGTGTCCAGCAGGGTGGGGTTTGAAGCACTGTTTGCCGTGCTGCCCTGCCTGCCCTCAGTGTCTTACCCAGCAATCTGATTTCTTGCTGCTTCTGATCTGATCCTCATCACATCTTATATGTGGGAAACACTGAACTTAATTCTGTACCCCACATTCCACATTTTACAGCTTTACCTTGAAATCCAATGAAAAACAGTATTCCACTGATGGCTGCCCTGCCCTTCAGCCACAACATAGTCACACAAACTACTTTAATAATCAAAGGTGAGGCTTTTAGCATACGATCTCCTCAAGACTCAACGACCAGCTCTAAGCAGTGTTTCCAGACTAGTATTAAACTCCACAAACCCACTGTAGTGGTTGTCTCTGTCTGTACCACCACCTGCACTGGCTCCTGGAGCTCTTGCAATGTATGACAAAAACTTACTTTAGCTCTGGCTTCAGCTGCTGCTTTTTGCATCTTCTCATTGCGTAGGATCTTCCACCGTTTCTTTTCTGCTTCCTTAGGAGGGGGAAGGCCTTGACTTATTGTCAGTGAAGCAGTCATCACAAATTGTTCTTTGTCTCTGATTTCCTGCTGGAGTTTAATGGCAAGTGCTTGCTTCATGGATAACTCTGCAAAAAGAGCCCTGATCTCTAGGGTTTTGTCATTTATCCTCTTCTGCAGTTCGTTGGTCTGGAATGCAAAACATCTGCACTGTAGTTATGGCTTCCCTTTAGGCACTCACTGGGCATGACACCTGGGCCAGCATTAGACACATGAAAATAAGTCCAACTTGAAAAGGTTTTAAATAGTAGTTCAAGACTTGAAAATAACTTAATTTTTGTGATCACTTAGAACCAAAGAAATTGGCTGCTCAAGAAGTCACATTTACTCCAATACAAGAAAAGCACATTTGTCTTTACTTCTTGTCCTTTTCAGCTGGACAGTAAAACTCCCCCAGCCCTCAAAGGCCTGGGATCCCAATTCTCTTTGAGTTTATGCACTATTAACTTTGTAATAAAGCTGGAATAAGCCCAATTCCTTCAAGATAATTGAGTAATAATGCTGATGCAGGGGCTGTGGGTTGTGACATTATCCTTGGAAGGGGGACGAACAGAAAAGGAATGTGACAGGAATCCTTGAGTCTCACTGGAGATAATTTCCAAAAGACAACAAAACTTAAAAGCTCTTTAAGTGACTAATAGGGAATTGGGAGAGTCAAAGCACTTGTGAATGCAAATTTTGGCACACTGCCATTCTTACAGGAGTTTATTAGCCCATGGCCATCAGTTCACAGACAGTTAACAATCATGATATTTCTGTGTGTGTTTAAAATTAATTATAAAAACCTGTTTCAAGCTTTCATGTGTGCCAACCTAACACCTAAGGAAAAAAATTCTACCCTGGCCTTGTTTTACATTAATTACTTAGCTTTTTTTTCCTGCCTTCCCCTCAGCTCTGCTGAATTTGCAGCTTTTTCATTAGGAATTTCGGGTCTGGGAGCATTTTTGGTCTTTCCCAAACAATTACTGGCAGTTAAAAGCAAACAGCTATAATTATATTTAAAAAACTGTATTGGAAATTATGTTTCCTGTGTGATTCTCCCTACCTAAACAACAAAAGAACTTTGAGCCAGATACCAAGTTCATCTTTTTGTATATTGGAGTAGAATTTACCTGGCCTTCCTTTATTTATTTTTTCCCCTTATTTCTTTTTGGCCTTTGACATGTTTGTTGTGGAAAAGCTGTTAAGTGTATTTGCAAAAGGAGGATCCTACAAACTTTCTAAGCATCTGCTTCAGACAGCACTAATCCTATATTTGGTGAAAGGTACTGTTTATGGTGCAACTTTGTTTTTAAAAGAAAGGACATTCACCTAATGGTGTTGGTATATCTGTATTACTGTTACTATTCATGTCTGTAATTTCTGAAGCCTAATTTAGGATTTGCCTATCAACATTGCCAGCCGCTTTTGTAATTTGCAAGTGAATCACCTCTTGCCCAGATACAGTTTCATTCTGTGCGGGCTGGCAAGCCGAGCAGGCAGTGCCCCTCTTACCCTCCTGGCGAAGAGCAGCGTGTCCTGCCTGCTGTTCTCCACCCTGGCACGGATTCTGTCCGTCAGATCGGAAATGTTCTCGCAGAGAAAATCGATCTTCAGCAGTCTCTGCTCCTTCTGCACCAGCTCTGCCTCCATCTGCAGTAAGAACAACACACAGTGGAAGGAAAGGACAGGGGAAGGTGCAGCACAAAGTGTTCTGTGATTGGCTTGAGCTGCTGAAATAATAGCGGTGAGCAGCCATAAACAAACAGCTTCACCATCAGTTTTTTCAAAACTTACACCCTCTCTGCCAAGCAGCAAGTCCAAATTGTTTCAGTTTGTTACTGTCAGTCGTACAATTCCTCTATGTCAGACAGTGCCCTTTTGGGGGCAGGGGTTTACACCATTGTTACTGCCTTGCTGTGCTTTTCTTGAAAGCAATGGAGCTTTTTTCCAAGTAATAATTTTTAATTAATTTCTGGTTCCTTGAGTCACACCATAATGGAAGGTTTCAACTCTTGCTTTAAATACTTGCTCTATCCTCATGCTAAAAAAAAATATGGGCTCCATAAACAGATTACAACTAGAATGATTTTAAATCCTAAGGATATTGAAATAGCCATTTAAACTTATCATGACTCCAAGAAACCCTTCTTTTTAATGTGCAGGTTGGTGATAGCAGGCTGTGTTGTGGCCTGCTTGGCTGTGCAGAGCTCCCTCCCATCAAGGAATGTGGGACAGTAAAGTAAGAAGCTCAGGTAATTCAAGCAGCTGTGTTCAGGGTCTGTCTTTACAAACTGGATTTCAAAAGAAGGGCTCTGAGGTGTGCTCAGAGCTGCTCACACCTTCAGAACCTTTTGTGAATCCCCTCCAAACTGAACACAGCGGGAGCTTTGTGCTCCTATAAATGGGACAGACAAAACTATATAAGAAAATGCTGTTCCTTTACCTTCTTCCCCTCCGTACAGAGGGCTCGGAAACTGCCTTTCCATTGGACCTAAAGCTTCCCTTGGAGGTCTCTCAGGACAGTCACCAGCAGTGCTGCAGTCAGGTGTCAGCTGCTGGGCTGGCCTGGCTGCTGCTTCCACCAAGCTCTGTTCTGTGGCTCCTCGTCCATCGGGGAAGCAAAGCAGCAGAGCCCAGCCCTGACAAGGGGCCGTGTTTGGTTCTGTGTCACACAGAGTTTGTTCAGAGGCTGGCAGGGCTGCCTCTTGCTCACAGCCCGTGGATAGTGCTACGAAAGCTCTTGTTTGTTTACCAATTGGCCAATTACCAATTAAAGACTGTTAGCAGTTTGTTATTCTGCATTTATCTCCCTCTGCTGCCTTTTCTGTGCCTTCCCCCAGAGAGGTGGGTCTGCACTGAAGTGCCAATGACGTGAATGGAGTCGGCAGAGGATGCTGTAGAGCCAGGGGTACCTGACAGACCTCCCCCTCCCCAGCCTCTCCTGGAAAAAGTCAAAATGTCCCATGTCCAGTTGACCTGGAAAGCAGACACTTAGCTGGAGTTCACAATAGCCAACCATTACTTAAAATTCCTCTCACGGAAATTTATTTTCAAAATAAAAGACACTATTTGCATTTTGTGAGAGGTCAAGCAGAGCAGGATAGCTTGTGATGTGAGAAATGACATTACCTGTTCAATCCTTTTTAGCAGCTCAGGTGGAGATGGGTCCTTCCCTCCCATTTCTTGCTTTCTGCTCTCATTCGTGGCATCACCATGTTTTTTCTCCAGCTGTTTAATCTTGTCCTTGCACTGGGAATACTAGCAAACAAAGAGCCTCAACAGTTATTTATTCCCACCAAACTCATCACCAGACCTTGGTCTGGAGACTTCAACAGACAAGGTTTTCTCGTACTGGGAAGGTGGGCAGGTAAGAGAAAATTATGAACCATTTTTAAAATGTTCTTTTAAGAGGGAACTACAGTGTGACAGTTGCAGGACAGAGGAAACCCTGCTGTTTGACAGAAATTGAGTTCCACCTATTTCTTGGTCCTCAGGCCACTTTTTGGTTTTTATCCTCAGGAATACAATAGAAGGCCTTGCTTCCCTGCTGGTTAGCACTGAAAGTCTCATCCCCACAGGCATCCAAGTTTTCTGCACTACCATTCCCAGGCACGTGTCCTGAAGTGACTCAGTGGTGACACTGAGCAATGGGGGACCCTCGGGACTCACAGAGGCAGGTGTTGCCTGACCTCTCTCGTGTGAGACCTTCCCATGGAATGACACTTCCCAGAACATGCTAGAGAGACATCCAGGCTCAGGGAAATGCTCTCTGAAGGAGTCACTGGGGCCATGTTTTCGTGTTTGGACTTGCAAGACTGACAGTGGCAGGGCTGTGTGCTCTGATGTGCACCTGGCTGGCTGTCAGTGAGCTGACACAACACTGCCCCGTGCAAATGTTAACCATCCACTGCAGGTGATGACTGATTAAGGAAATGAGCAGTCACAGGCTCTCAAAGTTAGGAAGAGTCACCAAAATATAAAGTAAATGTTTAGATGTTGCCAGGATGAGGTTTGTCCCTGGAAGTTAACAAGTCATATTTAACTAGAAAAGTGAAAACTGACAGATATTCTCAGGTGGCAGTGGAACATTACAAGAACACTTAAATATTTCTTTTCCTAGTAAAAAAGCACCACACAACTCACTCTTGTACACTTTGTCTAAAAGCAGCTAAAGTAAAAACCTTAGATGAGTGTAACGAACAATGCCCTTGGCAGGCCATGATTCTGAACCTAGCTAGGTACTGAAAGTTTTATTTTGCTGACAAATAGCTAAAACTCAAGCCCAAAAATACACAGAGTGGAAGAATGTAAAAGCAGGGCCAGCCCAAACAGCAGGATGCAGCTATGCTTCCAGTGATCTTTTCTATCTGGGGCCAAATTTCTCAACCACTAACTCAGGAAAATGCCTTGTTGGAGGCAGTGGTATCTTAATGAGATTAGGGGCAGCTCACCAAGGAAAATTTTTCAGGACTGAATAGTTAATTTAGAGAAGGACTATTGCAGCAAAACAGCTGTCCAAAAAGCCATAAAAAGTTTCATGTTAAATGTAAATACTAGCCTAACTTTTAAATGCAGTATGAATTGGAAGTGATCAGATGCAAGCCAATCCAAAAGTATCAAAGTGCATTTAGGCTGGACCACACTATTCTGTGTCTTCTTAAGTAACATGACTACAGGCATCTTTCTTTATATTTTTCCTAATTTGTAGTGTTTTCCTTGGACAAGACTTTATCTGAGTTATAAGAGATTCTATGTCTTAAAATTTTTAGAAGTCCTTCCTTTCTTTCTTTCTTAGAGTGGATTTGATGCAGGGAATAGGAAAAGGCTCTAGAAGAGAGGCTTTTCTACATTGGATTGTAATCAGACAGGAGGAATTGTTGAAGGATGAACACACAGGAGGGAACACTTCTCTAGATAAAGCAACTGGTCTGAAAAAGTGGACATTGGTGCCTTTTCTGAAATCTCAGAGAAGGTAGGTGAGTTATAGACAGCACTAGAAAAGGGCAAATACAAGACCTATTTTTAAAAAGGGCGGGGATGGAGCTATGAAACCACAGATAACTTCACTTTCTGAAGAATAAATCTGGAACACATATTAAGTTTCCTGTGTAAGTATAAAGAAGAGAAAAAAGGCAGGGATAACAGCCAACGTGGGTGTGTTGGGTCATGCCAAACCAGACCAATGTCTACTATGATAATTTCACAGGTGCATGGATGACAAATAGTAGGTATGATAAATTTTGATTTTATATAGCTTCAGTATTTAATATGACATTCTCATAAACAAGAAAAATAAATGGATTCTTGATGAAAATATGCAGTAAATACCTCAGCAGAATGAGATTGAGCTCAGAGAGGCTGCAGGTATTTTTTGGAAAAGATTCAAATTCAAAATTACCTTGGTCTGAAAAAAGGTCTGAACCAAAAAGATAACAGTAAATAAAAAATATAAGTTGCTACATGTAGGCAGGAAAAATTGCCTGTACAAACACTGTATCAAAGTCAACTGGTTGGATGCCCTTTCTTTAAAAAAGGGCCTGGTTGTTGAATATATTTACATGAAAATAAATCTGATAAATTTTATGCCATGTGTCAAGAAAGGTGCCACCATACCTGGATGCATAAGCAGGAAGGTAACCTGCAAGATGCCTGAATGAATCCTTTTACTGTCAGCCACAGGTACCAGGCACTGCACCTCTAGACAAATAAAGACTGTATTGCCAAAAATATTATGCAGAACAGGAATGAGCTAAGAAACATCTCTAAGAGCTGATTGAAAGAAACAAGGTTGTGTAGCCTAGCAAAAGGATGGGAGAGGAGCAGGATTAACATCCTTCCAGAAAATGAAACGTTGCAGAAAGGAAAAGAATGGCCCCTTTGTCATGTCCCTGGAGGACAGAACACAAACCAATATTCTTACACCACAGCAAGAAAGACACAGGCTAAAGGTCAAGAAAATCTTTCCACTGTTAAAGACTGGGATAGCTTGCTGGGGAAACTGGTTTGCCAGTGGTGGCTTGAAAACACAGCTTAGCCCTCTCAGGAATGACAGGCAATCCAATGCTGGTGTTGGAGCAGATTGCCCAGATAAACTCTTTATCTCTCTACTAGTCCCATTATTTTATGACTGTGATGATGTAGTCTGGAGATTTTCATGGGATTGTACTAAAACCTGGACAAATTCTTCTGCCAAATGCCTCAAATAAACTGACAGTCTTTGTAGATTGCCTGAACTCTAAAGCATGAAAGTCCCATCTACAGCACCGTGACAGCTCAGCAGGTCTACGTGTTGGACTAATTAATGATTAATGCTAAGTATTTCTCATTGATGCATGAAGGCAGATTAGTTTTTATGGGTCACTTCAGTCAGCAGGAACAGTCCCTTGATGTGCAGTCCCAATTAAAAGTTACATAGTCTTATGCCCAGACAAAACCACCTTACAGTCTCACCAGATACTTTTGTGTAAAGAAATGCTTGTAAATATTTCTATTTTTAAATCTTTACATTGATGGTAACAAACCTACCTAGTCCATGTTACTAGCACTTGCTTAGAAGAGGTCTGGTCTTGCTTCAGGTGATGATAATTTTTTAGCTAAACTATTCACCAATGTTTTGTGGAAATAGGCAGCTTCTGATGAGAAGCATATAAGTGGAACATACATCACTTTGATGATTAAACAGCTCATGTGGAATGTAGGAGACTCAGGTGAAGTGTTTGTTCTTGCTGCATTGGCACACAGCCCTGATCTGGGCTTTCCCCCTTCCCAATCTACAGCTCTCGAGATTATGGGTCAGTTTTTGCAGTCTGTAAATGTTTCTGATTTTAATTTTTTCATCGATAATAATGAAAACACCTAGTCCATGCTACTAGCACTTGCTTCAAAGAGGTCTGGTATTGCTGAAGTCTGAAGGAGGCAGGAAGGGCAGGAAAAAGGGAGGAGCAAAAAGGCACAGGTACAGGATTCAGGCTGCCTAATGCAGACGGTCTGTGACCGTGGTAATTGAACAGAAGCTGAGTCAGATTTCAGCATGGGGTCAAATCTGTAATCAGTACAGGAACTGGCAGTGTGAATTTGGCAACCAACACCAGAATTCAGATTCGGGCTCATGGGGTTTTTTTAAATCATGGAGATAAAGCCAAACGATTTGAACCTTCTCACTGGATTTAATTCCTGTTGGCAGTGGGAGTAATAATGCTGGAATGGTTGAGCATAAGGATATGAATGAGTTAACAGCCAGTTTGAACCATGTAATATTCAGTAATCACAGTATCTAGTTACATTTTAAAGGTTGATAACTGATGATTTGCCTTTGTTGGTTGGAAAATCCCTGACTTGGGAACATTTATTAAGACTACTGCATGTATAATATCACACCACTCTGTATTTTCCTACTTTTTACTTTGATGTCAACATTGTAAAAAGATTTAAAGAACCCGCAACAATAGCATCCCTTTAACAGTGATTTTAGGTTTCACATGAACTATCATCATGAAGGAGAAAGCTGCAGGAATTCAGAGCAGAAAAAGCAAAGTTTCATGATTGACCCTGTCAATTCACAAAAATCATCTGCATTTTGCTACTACTGTATTTGACTCAGTGACCCTCAGTCTTGTTTTAAACTTTACCTGAAAACTTTGGGGTCTTTTTGGGTTTTTTCCCCTTAAGTTTTTTTTTTTTTTTTTTTTTTTTTTTTTACAGCCTTGTTTCATCATTTACATCTGTGATGGCCCTGTAGAGTTCTTTGGGGCATGATTTGCATGAGGGATTGGACTATGTTTTATTCTTGTAGCAGAGCATAAAATTTCTTCAAAAGGCCAGAAGTAAG
Organism: Daphoenositta chrysoptera; assembly: GCA_013397915.1. NCBI lineage: Eukaryota > Metazoa > Chordata > Aves > Passeriformes > Daphoenositta > Daphoenositta chrysoptera. The sequence goes on along the minus strand of VZRO01007029.1, from coordinate 137,040 downwards.
AGAATAGTGCAAGCACTATTAAACAGTGAGTCACAGCTCCCATCGATGCGAGTTTGAAAGGCAGTGGTGCACCCTAATTTATGATTTTGTGCAGGCACTAACAGAGTATGTATGGGAAAAATTACCATCTGGAGATAAGGTCAAAAGTAAATGAGCCATTTCAGAAAGCAAGGAAAGAATGTCCCAAGCACTGCAGTTTGTTAGCTGTTTAATGCTATTTTGTAACTAGAACTAAAACTTACACTGTTTTTGTGCAGAAAAAAATATATGTGGATTATATCATTGTAGGCAGCAGAGTTTCCAGAGTAGGCTCAGGGTCAAGTGTGAATTGAGTTATTATTTTAGAAATTGGATGGTCTAAGTGTATCTCCCACCCCTCCACCTACTCCATCAATACAGTATTAACAAATTTCATCTACAGTCCCATTTATCCCCCATGACTCCCCTTCTCCAGCTTAGTCATGCTGACATTTTGGGCTATGGGGTGGCTTAGCTGGGATTCCATACCCAGGAAGCATTTGGCATGTGTGGGACAAAGAGAATGAGCCAGTTACACATAAGCACAGAAACTCACATATGTGAGGTTAAAATCATGTATCAGTGTTTTGCTAGACAGGTGTATTACTAAACTTGCTGTTTTAATAAACCTTGTATATCCAGATATATTTTTTTCTATGAAATCACCTTAAATTTTAAAATACAGAATGATAGTAAAAAAAGGCTTCCTTTAACACCAACCTGTATCCGAAGTCTCACCAGATGTGCATCCAGGGCATTCCTCACTGGGAGCTCTTTAAAAAACAATTTAATCTCTCTTTTTTTCTCAGCTACCTTCAGCTTCAGTAAATTGATCTTTTCATCCATAACTTGCATCTTAATATCTCCATTTCTACACAACATCTCTTGCCTGTTTATTTTTTCATATAAAAAGCCTAGTTCTTCTTCTCGTTCTCTGAGCAAAAGACCACTGAAATAAGGCCAAAATTAAAAGATAATTTAAAAAAAAAATTACTCATATTCAGTGCATTGCATTCAAGAACATAGAAAGTGACCTTAAAAGATAGTAATAATATGTGAAAATGTCTGAAGCTTTCACAAATGTTATTTTAATATGATGACAGCATTTTAAGTAAGTAACAAAATAATTGCAATGCTAAATCAGGAAGCAAACTCTTGGAAAGGTTACTTTTGTCTCTCACATAATTTTTAAGGTATTCTGGCCTTCCACAGCATTTAAAAATGGATTAAGATCAGACAGATTTAGATAATTTTTGCAGATACCTTATCTGTGCACAATGCACAAGCAGAGCAGGAGGCTACAAGTCCTCAAGGCATTCAGTAGCCAAGCTACAGTATTTTTTGAACAATAGGTTTAAAGAATGAGCATGATCATCAGTGGAGAAACATCCACATAATGCAAAGCAGTGCAGTGAGGGGGACTGGTCAGCGAAAGACTGCAGTGCCACAGACATTTAGCCTTCCTAATGAGGAGTGCTCATCAGCTGAAAAATATTGTTGTTTCAAGGATATCAAAATTAAACACTACCGTAGATCAAAGTTACAAATGTACCTCTCATTTTGTTGCTGAATAGCCCTTTCACATTTTTTACGTAGTTGCAAAATTTCCTCTTCCATGTGTGTGGCTATAGTGGTAAGTTTGTCAACATTCAAATACTTTTCCTTTTCTTTATTCTCTAGCATCTCTTGTTCAATTTTGCAATAATCCTTTTTGATCAACTCTGTGATTCTCTCATTCTTTTTAATCTTCACATACTCTTCCTGCAATTTTCTTTAACATAACAGAAATGTGGGAATGTTTTTAGTCCTTTCAATTTGAAACCAATTTCAGCAATTAAAAGCAGAACTTAAATTTATTTCTCAAACACACAAGGGCTCCTCTATGTCTCTGCTTCACAGAACCTTTAGAAGAAGAAGAAGAAGAAGAAAGACTCTCTGAGAGCAGTTTTTCTTTGCAAGTTCTTTCCAGCTTGAAAAGAACTGGATTCTGGCTCAAGAAAAAAAGTGCTATCTAGGGAGCGCTGCACTACAGCTGTTTTCTTCTCTACTAGGTAGCCCAAGTAGCCATAAAAAATAAAGTTCAAGAGCATAAGCATAAACTGTGATGAAAAGTCTTAATGTGTAAAAATCCTGCCCTTCTATTCAAAGAACAATATTTAAATTATTTTGTGGTTCAAAGTTCAAATTCAAAGTTCTCCAAATCTATTGTTTATAAAACAATGTGTCACAGCATTAACACAAGAAAGAAAATTATCAGATTGCCCATTTGACAGATGAAAAAAAAAATCATAATGGAAGATCAGTGACAAAATCACATAAAAATAAAGAACAGATCTCATTTTTTCCAGCATCCTTTTTGATCACTGAATGATTGTCTGTGACCTCCACTTGTCGGGCATAGGCCACAAAGAAGCACTCTGAAACCGAGTTCTTTACAGGTCGCAGGCCAGAAGGAAAAGAGGGCCTGGTTGTTTATTCTTTACATATTTATATGTTTCTAGGAACAACCGTGGATTGGAGGTCAGTGTTACCACCTCCTCCATCCTTACAGGTTCACAGAATAGTCCATCAAACATTCTCCACCCAGGAGAAAAGAATGTAAACTAACGTTACATTTACTAAAACATTGCTATGTTTACAGAAAGTGTGTGAGAAACTTTATCTAAGAATCACACATAGAACACTGCAAAAGACAGGGCAACAATTGTCCCTCACTTAAATGACAGATTCTTGTCACCAAATGGACTATTCACTATCTGACAACACAGAATTTAGAGTTAGTGCATTTGATCTGTGGTATCACTTCTGGATTGAGACACAAGATTATCTAAAGCAGGAAGGTATTGATGTCAACATACAAAAGAGGTAGTGAAAGGAGAAGCTCAGTCTCCTGTTAAAACACAGACCTGCAGATGAAATATCTTTCCTTCATGGGCTCCATCATTAAATTGCTGAATCCCTGTCCATAGGGCAGGGAGCCACTTTCTCTCATCTCCCCCACATGAATAACACTCTGAGTACCACAGTGTATTTCTGAATTGAACTAAACTTCTGTAAGTCAAGTTTCAGACTGAAAGTATGACAGTATTGCAGAAAGGCAATATGTTTTAAATATTTTCTGAAAATTACTTGTCTTACTTGGACTGATACTCTGTCCTCCAAATTGTACAGGTTGCAGTGAAGTCAGTGGTACTGATACTAAAATCTTCTACTGGGATTAAAAATGTTTTTCATAGGCAAGAGAGTTACTTAAAGTTCAACCTCTGACTAGTTTTAAATCTAGGTTTGCAGAGCTGAAAATATCTGTTGGATCTGTGCTGAGCAGGGTCATCAATAATAATAGTATATTTCTGATATCTATACAATATTTATGTCTTATTAGCCTTTTTTTCCCCTTCTTTCATCACCTGGGAAGGCCTCAAAAATTTTACCACAAAATGTCAGCTTGTACATGTTGACAAAATCACTGAAGTTCCACTTCTTATTTAGCTATCTCTAGCATGACTTTGAAATCAAACTACTAGGAGATTCACAATAAATACTTAGTGTATTCTTTCTCTGATTGAGCAAGTTTTTGGCACCAAATAATGAAGTTTTGGAAAAATCAAGTTATTTTTAACTACTCAGTTTTAGTTTTCCTGTTTTGCTCACACAGTTGGCTATTCACTGTCTCTCTACTTGCCCAAGTATGGATTTTCAAGCTATTTTAATTCTGTCTCTATTGCAGAATTTCATCATTAAGATGACAAAAATATGGCAAAAAGATATCCCCACTAAATAATGGTCTAGGAAAAAAGAGTCACAAACACCAGATATTCTACCTCATTATCCTTGTTGTGAATGTAAACTTTCATTTTGTCTAAGATTGCTTGGAAATTGAAACCACATTTTATCTGAAATAAATGTTACCTAATAAACTTCAATGTGAGTTTGAACCAAAATCCCCAGTTTGTTCTAATTTCATAATTAGACAGCCACATTCCTAGCTAGTGACTCATTTAATAGTCCCATGCACCACTTCATTGGGGAATCAAAAATGTCAGACCTCTTTTTCTCTAAGGACAGCAAATATGAGTGCAATGGTGTTGCTCATATTGAACGAAACAGCATGATAATGCAAAACCTGACAGATGCAAGAACAGTGATATAAAGGATGGGAAAGTGAGAGAGTAGCCAGACAAACTTCAAAACTACTTTCTGCCAATGATGCCCAAGCTAGTTGTGGAGTGTTAGTGGGATAAGAAATTGGAACAGATTATGGAGGGCTGTTTCTAAATGCCTTTGTTTTAATCAGATTTTAAAAATCAGGATAATAACTATCAAGGATGATACGGGCATAATTGAAGATGGAATAGATTCTCTCCTAAGATTTTTTCCAGTCTTACATTTCTTTAATTGTGAATTACAGTGTACTGTAAACTCACCTTTCCTTGGTTACAAGAGCATTCCTTAAATTTTCTATTCTATTTTCTAGCAATTTTACCCGGTTTTCAGCTTCCCTTGCTTTCCACTGAGCAGTACGCATCAATTGTATAGAGTTTTCCTTTTCAGTCTGCATGAGATCATGCATTGTAGCCAATCCTTGGAGACTGAAGAAATGGGATGTGTGAAAGAAAGAATTATTAGCGTTTTATGCACACATTACTTGGATAAAAGTTGCTTTAGAAGACTTTTTTTAGATAATGTATTATTATCTTCTTACTGTTTTTGGATTTCTTTTTTCATCTTTTTACAGATGATTAGTTCACGATCCTTTCTTTTTAGTTCTTTAACAATGCTTTGGAGTTGAATCTGAAATTTAAATAATATTTAGTGAGCACTTTAGATATATTAAAGAAATGTCTTCAAAGAAATTACCCAGAACAACTCTTAGATGAGAAAAAGACCGTGAGGGGACATTATAATAAGAACTTTTTCTTATTACAATGACATGTTTTTATTACATAAAAAACAACATTAAAAAGCCCAGTTTTTCCATATATTAAGCTTAGAATTACTAATAGTAATGCAGATAATTTGATGCTGCATCTTAAATGCTTGGTTCCCTGTATCTGGAGCTCCACTGTTTCTGCTGATCAGCCTGTCAATTCCATCACTATATAATTATTTGGCGTATGAACCATTGGAACTGTACCTTTACAAATAACATTTCTTTTTTACCCAATTCTGACTTTTAAGCAATCACTGATGGTTGAGCAGAATTGCATTCTGTTAAGTCTCTGGATCTTTTGATTCCAGTTGTGTTCAGTCCTCAATAGCCCAGGCCATCAATCTTAGATGGACAGGCCTTTTCTCCCCTCCCACTGGTAACAGGAGGAGGAGATTGGTATTGGGGGAAGCTGGTGGGTGATGGGTTGCAACTTTGGGCTTGACTGTGTGTTCCTGAATTTGTATTATTTTATTTGTTTATGGACTGATCTTTATTGAAGGTACAAATCCTGACATATTTGTTTATTTTTATAGACAGTCAGAGCTTCCCAAGATGGTAGAAGGGTGGCTTATCTAATTTATCTGAATAAAGACGTACATTTTGGAAACATAAATACCTTGTTCCCATATAGCAATTTGGTATTTAGTAAATTCTGTGCGACATCACAGCACACGTCATACCAGCAAAATGCAGGCAGCAAATACAATGACTAGTCATAGGAAAAGTTTTCTTGCCCTCTTTCTCTAAATCAATATAATTATTTATGCCTTGAAATGTAACAGGAAAATAGAAATTTCTGCCTCTCCTTGGAATGAGGAATAGTTCAGTTTATCTCCTAATGTTCATATATTTGTAAAATAAACCACAAAGTTTTACTCCTGAGAATCTCAGGAGAGGTTATCTGCTTTTCTGCCTCTTTCTTTGAAATTGTTCATTTTATTCCATAGTCTTGAAAGAAAATCACGAAATCTCAGAATCACAGAATGTGCTGATTTGGAAGGGACCCACAAGGATCATCAACTCCTGGCCCTGCACAGCACCAGCCCCAAGAGTCACACTCTGCCTGAGAGCATTGTCCAAACACTTCTTGAGCTCTGCCAGGCTGGTGCTGTGACCACTTCCCTGGGGAGCTGTTCCAGTGCCCAAACACCCTCTGGGTGCAGAACCTTTCCCTGATATCCAGCCTAAACCTCCCCAGCACAACTTCAGGCCATTCCCTCAGGTCCTGTCACTGGTCCCCAGAGTGAAGAGATCAGTGTCTGCCCCTCATGAGGAAGCTGTAGCCACAATGAGCTCTCCCTCAGTCTCCTCCAGGCTGAGCAGACCAAGTGCCCTCAGCTGCTCCTCACCCAGCTTCCCCCAAGGCCCTTCACCATCTTCATTGCCCTCCTTTGGGCACTCTGGAAATGTCCTTTCAATACCTTGTTCCAATTATGGAGTGATATTTTACCATGCTGCACTGCACCACAAATTGCCAATAAAACACCAGGGTATGGTGAGCTTCCAGGGTTCTGATGGAACTTCAAACCTGGGTGGGAAATGAGTCCACAGGGCTCCCCTCACCAGCAATTTGATTTCTCCCTATACCAGCTTATACTTTTGAACAGTCTTCCAGATATACAAGTTTTTACCTTGGCTTTCTGGACATTCCTGCATTTCAGTTGCTTCTCATCAGCTCTGAGACAAGTCAGATGTGTAAGTGTGGATAACTCATTTCTGCATTTTTCCTGCTCTTTGAAAAGCAACTGTTCTTCAGCAATGCATTGTTCCAGCACGCGGGCATCCATATCTGATATCATTTCCTAAAGATTAAATTTAAATCCTAAAGCAACAATGCATCAGTGTTGGCAAACCCAAAGTTGGAAATACTTTGGGTTTATCTGCAATATAAACAAATATGCAGACTACATAGATTTAAAAACATAATAAATTATTACTTTAAAACACCATGCACAATCCCTATAATAACATTTCAAAATCTATTATCACCTAGGAGCATTTCTGTTCTTCAGTCTAACATCTTTCAGCTATTGTCCATTGACACAATGGGTCTCTACAGCTATACAATCTTTAAATAAGTTCAGTGTCAGATCTTCAGGAGGAGGTGAATGGAAGCTTCCTGGGCTCCACTGATTGCATGCCTGTCTGTGGCACATAACTTATGTATCCCAAACTGGAATGCATATGTATCCAAAAACAAGCTGATTCACACCTGATCATGTTAATGAATTCAAACAAAACACATAAAGAAAATGGATACAAGGGTAAGAAGTCAAGGAGGTTTGATCCTAAGAATGTATGCCTGAAATAGATTGCTTCTTATAAAGTTATTTATGGAGTGGCAAGTACTAAATGCTCTCATAATGTGGATATCTGAATTTCCACACTCTGAATGGCTGTGCTGAGTACAGACAGACATCCACAAATGACAGAACCGTGAAGATGAATAATCATAGTGTACAAATGCTGAATTTTTATTGTTGCAACAAGACACGGTTTCATAACCAAAGGAAATCTATAACAAGATATTTCTAGCTGCAGTGTCATTAACAACATTCAGAAAGACTTAAACTAGAAAACAGATTTGCTTTCTACCTTCTAGTTTGTGGCCAGTAACACCAAAAAATGTTTTTAAAAATGGAAGACAAACGTTCTTTAAAATTGAACAAATACTACCACATTTTCTCACCAGAAAGCTGCAGCTAGAAACTCCCTTTCCTTTTATCCTTTATTCTCATGATAGAAAACCAAATGTTAAAATGAAAAAAAAATGAGAAAGCAGGACTCAGCACCTGTTCAGCTAAACCTCTCTTGATCGTTTCAATTTCCTCCTGCAGTTCTCGTCGTCTTTCTAATAATACTGCATTTTTTTTTGAGTTACTGTCTGCCTACAAAAAAAACCAAGCACAGAGTGATGCAAACAAATCATGAGGAAAATGTAAACTGCAGATACTCTATTAGAAGTAGCTACTCAAATTAAGAAATTAATTTTCTTTCCTGTTACAATAGCTAGTACAAGAATGCTCCATTGAGTCAAGTTCCTCAGCATCTTATTGAAGTTTCTCAAATTTTTCTTTCAAGAACTGTGAGTACTAAACTTCACAAATTTAGAAGGGTTACAGTTTTCAGCAACTAAACAGTCACTAAAAAACCAATAATCACAAAGAGAGTATATAAAACTGTCACCTTCTTAATTCACAGAGGATTTCCAGAGTGAAATTCTGAACTTACTAAAGGAAAAACATAGTTCACATCTATGTAGAATGGATATCACATTTTTTTCTTTTTGTCACAACAGTAGGATTTTCATCAGGCTCTAGAAAGCCAAATCTAACAACACAAACATTTATGTATTATTTTTAATTATAATAATAATATGATTTATTCAATAATAATAATAATAATTCATTTATTCAATCAGATTTTAACATCAGTTATGCGAAGGAATACAGATTAAAAGCAACCTCTCACAAATATATCTGATCAATCTCACTATAATTACTTACATGATCTAACATCTAAGACAAAAAATTGCTTTGGCCTCACTGTGACTAACTTCACTTAAAAATTTTTTATGGTTATAAGCAAATAAGAAATAAATGCATCAGGCTAATTATGCAGGTATATGTTGTCTCTTTGTAATTGATGGGGACAAACATTTTAGCAGGACATGTTGTGATAGGACAAGGGGTATTAATTTTAAAATAAAAGAGGGACAATTAGATATAAGGAAGAATTTTGTTCAACAAGGGTCGTGAAACACTGGCACAGGTTGCCCAGAGAGGTGGTTGATGCCCCATCCCTGGAAACATTTAAGGCCAGGTTGGACTGAGGTCTGACTAACCTGATCTAGAGGAAGGTGTCCCTGCCTATTGCAGGGGTTTGGATCAAATGACCTTTAAAAGTCCCTTCCATTCCAAATTATTCTAATTGCAAATCTGTAATTCATATGGGTGGGAAAAAATTGCATTTAACAGCACACCTGGAAGATACTCAAAGATAATACACCCAACCCTGTGATATCTTTCTCAGATCTCAACCAGATGTTAGAGTTCAAAACACTATAAATCAATTCTCAGAAATAAATGTTTTACAGTTGTGATTTTCACTTCTCTGATAATATTGTAACATTAAATGCTGTCTATTTGCATAAGGGAAAGGGGAGCAAGAGACACAGTAAATGTCAAAGTGTGGAGTTACTTTGGTTGCAGCTGCCAGCTCTGAGATTTGATTTGACTTAGGTTTACTAAAAGATCAGTAAAGCCTGTCCTAAGAAAGTGACTTTCGCTCTTGTGGTGGGAGCAAAAATAGCTTTTATGTGTAAAAAGCTCATATAAACATCTTTAATCCACTGAGCACTTTTGTTCATGTCAGACAGGGCTAAACTGAGGCACTTGTGGCTGTCTCTGTGTTGGCCTGGCCGAGGAGAAGGCCCCCATGGAGAGGTGCAGCAGTTCTGCTCTGGGCTGGTGACAGTGGCAGCAGCAGTTCTCTTTCACACACAGCATCAGCATTTAGCAACAGCTGACCTTTCACAACTCTCTAACTGCAAGAACACATTTGAAGGAAGTGTTCCTGTAATTTCCTTATTCTACAAACCAGTCGTTCTGCACTTAACATATGATTCAAAACAAGAAATTTGGGGAACTACACTGATGTACTGCTGCTTCTGCAATCACAGTTATACAAATAATTAATTCTTGTGATTTTTTCACTTTGAATCACAATGAATAAATGTAAATCTGGGGGTTTAAGTAGTTAAAGAAATTTTATCTACTCAAAATACTGGTTTTTAACTTTTGCTAGGTGTGCTGCCAAGTCTGACAAATTAAAATTGTCCCAATATAGCAAAAGTCAAGCAGAATCAAGCTCGCCACTTGCCTCTGCCTTACTGCAGTACTGCATTCGAATTTACCACTCTGCAGGAGCAGTGATTTCACATTTGCTCTTCTAACAGAGCCCAGAAAGGAATCAGAGAAAACACCAAGCATGGGAGGATGAGCTAAAACAACTCTGTAGCTGTGGCCTGTTTGCATTGGAGCAGTATCCTGCAGCTGCTGGAGTAAAATCCTGATCAGAATGCCACTTCTGTATCCCGTGGCATTCCCTTCCCCCTACTCCTCAGGATGATACTATTTGTAAGACACATACAAGGTCTTGTCCTTCCACAGGGTGAAGGAATTGGGCTGAGAAGGGTTTGGATCTCACCCCAGACTATGGATTCTAACCACAGCTGTTGGTGAGTTATGGCATCTGATTTTAGCATTATCTGGTTTTGAACAATTGTGGTTCTTCATCCAGAAATATCTCTTCTATGGGAACACAAGAAAAAAATACCATCTCCCAGATTCTCTTAGCTGATACTGAACAGAAACTCTTTAAGCTTTAAGATCAAAGTCTGGAATATGAGTCAGCCCTTTAATCATTATTTCAGGAAATTCAATCCAAAACTCTTTTGTGTATAGAGCTTTCCTCCCTTCTCCCAGGTGAGCTTATATTACTAGGTAATACACATCTGAATTGAGAAGGAATTTCAAGGGAGACAAAAAAATATTGTTTAATAGTATTAAAAATATTGTTTAATAGTATTAAATATTATCAAATAATAATTGGAGTTGTTTAAATAACAAAGCTAAGTATATATATGAGTTTTGATACATATAGTTATTTTAAAAAACTTTACAATTATCTAAGACTCTTTTCTGCCCTGAATTGCTCAGAAGGACCAAGAAAAATTTCAAGGATAGTGTCAAGGTAGGAAATATCAAGTCCTGTGAAAAAATATTCACCTGACTAAACAAGATTAATTTTATGTGATTCAGAATCTAGACTAAGCAAAGAGCAAGTATAGGAGAAAACACATATAAGAAAGAGAGAATGGAAGAACCAGTGATGAGAGAAAGAAAATATAAAAAATTTATAGACAAAGTAAATTTTTAAGAAAGAATTGGAAGCAGAAAAGAAAGAAAATGCTTTGAATACACAAGCAGAATGATACTTCCCTTTAAAGTTACCATAGTCAAAAGACTAAGTGAAACAGAAAAGAGTAAAGCATTACTGAAAGAGGAATGAGTGAAATACTAAAGCAAGGGGGAAATGAGGAAGGTGAAATAAGTCTTCCCCCCTTTCCCCTTATAGGACTGTAAAGAGATTTCATAGAAGTATTTCTCACAAGAAAATTTACACTCTTTATGATCACTGCATTCATACAGACCTCTGATTTGAGTCTTTTATGCTTTGCCTTATCTCTTTCCAAGGAATCACAAATCCCTTTCAGTTGTAACTCCAAGTTTTTTAAATGTTTCAGTTCTCTATCCTTCTGTGTTTGATGGTGACTGAGAGTATCTCGTTGCTTGTTGTTCTCCAAGACACATTTATTTAAATTATTTTCCAGAATTTGTCTATATAGATAGACACAGAATTTTAGAAACAGGTAACTTAATCAAGATATATATGTAAACAGGCACAACTATTTTAATGGGTTTTGAGTACCTCATCACTATGGTTCAGCAGCAAGACAAACTCGTAAACTACTGACAATAATTACCTAAAAAGGTTGCATTTTTATAACTATAATCAATTATAATACCCTAATTATGTTGATAAGGTCTCACAGTCTGTTTTAAATATGTTAAAAATTCCAGGGAAACTAGTACATATAGGAAGAAGAAAACACATTTTTTAGTATGATGGAATATTTCAAAATAAGATATCATGGGCCTTTAATACAAAGCTTGAAAGGCAAAAGCATTGTTGCTGTGCATATGTGCAGAATTACAACTATACATCCCCCTCTGCAAAGGAGGAATCATTTGATGCTTGCCTTCAGAATAACAGTTTATTTTACTTTACCAAGTAAATATAAAATCATAATTGAAGGGACTGTTAAAGAGATGATTAACCAATCTCCACTGAAATTCAGGAGTTAGTGAGAGCAGACATCTATGATCCTCATTTGAAAATGAAAATACTGACATATTTTTTCTTCTTCAAATTACTTTCAGTGGGTTACACAGAAGAGAAAATACGTACACTAAAGAGAGAGACCCTCTAAAATATTTCATTTTAAGAGCAAAATCTCACAGGATTTTATCAAATGCTTATGTGTTTTCACGTTCTTCTTCAAGCCATATCCTAGATTCCAGATTCCAAATTTTTATGTAAACATTTCTGAAGGCAATACCAAGCCTGATAATTTCTAATTTGCACTGGTTGCAGCATAAAATTTGAAAACAGAAGCAATACAGCAGAAAAAAGAAATAGACTTTTGAGAACAGAGAATCATTCACTCTTTCCACGTGGCTCATGTCTGTTACTCTAACCTGTCTGATAGGACAGCTAATTCCTTCTCTGTGCTCATTTCCAGTAATTTTGTCAAAGTAATGCATTCTCGTTCATTGTTTTCTATCAAAGTTTGTCTCTCATCCAATTCCTTCATTACATCTTCTCTTTCTTGCAAAGTCTCTTCAATCCTTCTTTCAGTGGCTTTCAGGGTTCTATTCAATTCTTCTATTTGGTCATTTAGGACTTCATTCTTCTTCTCTGCATCACTGTGGGTATATTTTAACAAAGCAGTTAGGGTTAACTTTTCCACATGCATATTTAAAAGACAAAATGTAAGTTGCCAGTTTTTGTGGACACACAAAATAATTTCACAACAATCTATGTTTGAAAGCAGACAATGAAAATCTTTAAATTCCAGTATAGTCCAAAAATAAAATTGCAGATAGCCATGGGGCTGACAGCTTAGCACCATGACAGTATTAAAAAGAGTTCTAGTAAACTGATTTCTGTCAACATTACTAGGTACATGGGTGTGACACTTCTAAATATTCTTCCTGAGACTGGGAACTCTGGTTAGTTTATTCTGTGACGTGACACAAATATAAAGACTCATTTAAATATTTCAGTAAAGCCATCTGCACAATGTAGGTCTTAGAAATTGCTTCTCTGTAACACTGTAGGGCAAACTTCTTAGATTTATGATGGCAGAGTTGCATTAAGCAGAGTAGCGATGCAAATGTAGAAGAAAGCCATCATACAAGTTTTAAACCTGAGAAATTTAGCATAGTCAAACAGTTTCTGTATTACAAATAGGAACTGGAAGCAGGAGATATAAAACCTTGTGTGTAACCCTGTGCATGAACAGGGTACAAACCCCATCATTCATCTGGATGGCACTTGGACAGCTGGGATCTGTGAGTGACCCGGCTGAAAATGCACAGTGCTAATTTGATTTTACACCCACAGAAAACAGCACGTACCACGCTGCAGAGGAGAAGAACCCCAGCTTCACGAGAGAGGGAAAGAAAAGGCTCGTGGCTGGCTTACATTTCCCCTGATGAAATATTAGAGACTGCAATTCATGTCAGGACCTTACAGCAATGCACTTGTGACTCAAGGGCTGGTACAGAAGGACCAAGGGAGAAAGGGTTTGTAGCTCAGGCCACACTGGCAGCTGTGGAAGTGTTAGTTTAAATGGTGATCCTAATTTTAATTAACAACTATCCTCAATCATTTCTATAACCAAGGGATGAGAAGAAGTCATACATATATATTATATTCATGTATATAGAATGTATATAGAATTATTTATTGAAAACATACATTTTTTTCTGATTCAACTTCTCAGTTTCTTTTGCAAGTTGCTTTGGAACACCAAGGGTCCTAACTAGCTCAGCCTAGTGACAAAAAAGAAAGGTTTGATTAATAGCCTCAAAATCCGATGAGTTTTCATAGCAGTAATATTCACATAGAACTGCTGTGAAAATCGGTAGGAAACATGTTTTTGAATTACTTGAGTTTGTCCCAAAGAATTGTAGCTGCTACTTTTGAAACTAAACATTGATATTTACAGTTTTAGTATGTCTTCAAGATAAAAATTATGCTTGAATATTATTAATACATCTTACTATGCTATTTATATCATGGAAAGAAGTAGACCCAAGTATGTTTTTAATTCTCAGCATAAATCTGTATGAACTATAATCTGAGCAGCCTACAATAACACACCATAGCTAAGATGTCTTTATAGAAACCACTTTTTAATCAAAACCATGATTATTATTATTTCCTAAAGGAGTAATAAGGATATGGCACAGCAGCATGTTTCACGCCTATTGAAAAATGGTCTAATATTTAATATAATGACATACTGAATTTGGAATGACAAACAATATCCAGAACATTCACTGCTCCTTTGGACAAAACATGTACCCATATACACACACATGCACTCACAGATAACATAGGCACAATTAATTTTGTGTTACTTTTAAATAAGTATGCCTCTCCTGAAGCTTTTCCATTTCTTCCTCATCTGTTAATATCAGCTTTTCCTTGGATGAAACAGCTTCTTTTATTGAATCAATTTCTGCTTTCCTCTGGATTACTTCTTTGCTGAGCTCATCACAGTTTTCTTTCAACTGTTTAACTTTATCGTCTTTCTTTAAAAATGAAGTAAAAGACCAGATTAATTGTATTTTCTCTTTTACATTTTTCAGGCTTCTGACAACACAGACTCATTAACATTGAAGGATGATAACATATTTAGTGACAAGATATGAAATGTATTTTTTTACCAGATGTGTGTTTCTTCTATCAATACTATCAGAATGTTATTTCCAACAAAGCCACATATATTCCTCAGGATTTATGACTGCAAAGGTATTTTTCATATTCACATCCTAGAACCAAAAACCTGCAGCTCTCTTTATATGCAGTATCCATTTGCTAAATATGGTAAATATTTTCTTGAGTAAACAAAAAATCCAGATCTTTTCTGAATCAGTTATTTATTGCTTGCCCTAGAATTATCAAAACAGGATGATTTAATATAGCCTATAAAATCTGCTTCTTTTAAAATCTATTTTTCTATGTACTCTATTTTAAATAAACTCTAAAAATACACACTGTGAAGATATTTTCAGTGATGTTTTTATATGTTAGCTGACAGAACATAAAACATTGCTTTTCTCATGTTTTTTTACTTACCTTTTCTTTTGACATTCTTTCATACTCATTTTCCAGAAGCTTTTTTTCTTCTCGCAAACTACAGTAAAAATCAAAGCATTACTAAATATATTAGTACTACAATAATCATTACTGTAATATAGTAAATGGTAAGAAAGTACAAAAGCCTATCCTGTGCTAGAATAAAACACACAGTGAATTATCATGAAAGGTGCTCAGATTTAAAGGAAGTTTGCTGACTGTTAGCTGGGGGTCCTGAAGGACTGACTGTGTGTATGGAGGTGCACACATCTTTTTCTACAGTGCACACATCCAAACATTTGAACCTGATTTTTCTTAGTCTGGCCACCTGCAGGGGTGCATTCATGCCTCACTCACCCTTGCCTTTTACCAGTGGCACCCTACACCCACAGTTCCTCCCAACCTCAAAACAAAATGTTAACATGGAAATGTGGCAAAATGAAAGAGGAGGTGGGTAATAAATAGCCACAAAGACATTACATATCAAAGAAAGTGCAGTTGCTATGAGAAACCTTCTTCCTATGAATGTTTTCACATACACATTTACTCTTCAGACAACTGTAAGTGAAGCTCCTCATATCTGGACTGGATCCTGTGAAAAAAAAATCCTGAAAAGTGGCAGGGACTATAGGCTAAGTCAAAGGAGTATGTAGAAAACTAAATTGAATAGCCCCAGTGATTTTAACCTATATCCAAAACTAAATTGCAATTTAATTTCAGGCAACAATAGGGACAGATGCTAAAGAAGTGAAGAAGGAGGAAAGAAAAAAACAGGAAAGCTTTTAGATCTTGTGGGTGTTTAGTAACACTTCCCTGAGAGAGATGCAGGAATGATTATAAAAAGGGAGTTCAACCAACAAGCTAGTTGGATTTACAATACGGAGCTTCTTGGTAGCAGGTAGGTAAATACTGCCAAATCCAAAAGATTGTGGCTACTGAAGGTGCTTGGGCTGCAGCAGTGTGTATGCCATCACAGCCAAGCTGAACTGAACCGAGTCGCTGTGCTGTTCCCTGGGAACAAAGAGGCAGCTCCCTGCAATGGAATTAGTGCCTACAAGGACATTTCAGAGTCTCAGGCGATAAAGTAAAGATGGCAGCTAAGGAATAGGTGGAACAAACAAATCCTCTGTCCCAGGTATAGCAAAGAATCGACTTCAGTGCTTAAATTTGTGTTTATAACTCCAGTGGGAGGCTGTGCTGGTCAAGTTTTGTTGCGATCCAGAGCAGTCTGGTAGAATAAGTAACTCTTTAAATTAGGGAAGCATTAAGAGAAGGGGACAAACTTCCATAAACCAGTTGTGTCACTTGGAGCTGTAAACAATGGCAAGGGCCTCCTGGGCAGCCCCACCCGCCCAAAGCAGCTATTACAGTTACCTCATGATGTGGCTGATACAGAAAAGAGGCAGCTGATTGCTATTTCTTTTTTTTCTTCTGAAAACTTCCAGCAGCAGTGTAAGACTTCGCACGGTGGTGGTGGTGGTTGCAGAAAGTGTGGTCATGGGAAGAGAGATCAGTCTCCCAGCAGCCAAACTCTTGGAGGACCATCCCTAGGACCTTATGCTCAACCCTTTAGCAGTGCTGATTTAAGGTTCCCTCCCCCACTCCTCCACCCACACCCTCTTTCTTATATTTGAGTCCTCCAACAAAAGGAGTGAAGCTTATACCTGGAAGTCTCAGGCAACATATTTCCAGTTAAGGAAAGGAAACAGTTAAAAAAAAAAAGAACTAGGTTGGTGGTGTTGCAATATAAACAAAAAAACCCACAAAACAAAACAAAAAAAAACAAAACAAAACAAAACAACATCCATCCCATGAATAAGAAGCTCTGGCTCAGATGAAGAGCAAAGAGAAAACGTATGCAGAGTAGATGTTGATATACAGCATGTGTGATATTTGTATGGGCAGAGTACAAGTATGCCTCTACAAGGGACTGTAAAGTCTAAAAACTAATTTGAATGCCAGTGCTTGAACACTCACAAGTTTTCAAAACACAATCTTTTAAAGAAAAAAGTTGAATTTAAATCATTTGTCCCCCAAAATTGATAAAATTAATTTAAAAAAAAAATCCAAAATTCCATCATCATATTCCAAATCCATTTTGGCAGTACTCCTAGTTGAACTCCTTGGGACTGACATAATCACACTAAGAATAATGAATGTCTGCTTTGCACAAATACCTGTAACTGTTTGCTACAAAATATCGTTAAATAAGTCCTGTGCAAAATGATGAAAGAGGTACTGCATGGCTCGTGGTTAGTCCATGCTGTGCCCCCTTTCATATCACGCTGGACGATCAAAAGAGCAATACCAAAGATCAGGAAGGAGAGCAAAGTTGACACTGTTTTCATTTTGTCACATTCCTCACTCATGAGGACAGATTCCTGTGGAACCATTCCAGTTTCACAACAAAGACTTTTCCATCCAGCAAAAGAAAATGATTTGAACACCTTATTTTCTGTGACATAAACAAAGGCAGCAGTGAATGGCAAGGATCAAGCTACCTAAATAGACAGCAGACCAACTACTTCCACACAAAAACCAGTGGAAGTGTGAAAAGAAAAAATGGGTAAAAAGAAAGAAGTTACATCTCTCTCTTTTGAGCAATGAGTTTGATCCAGCTGCCCATACCCAGAAGTCAGACAAACAGCCCTATCCTAACATCCTGGGCTCCCTGACTGTCAGGGATAAAAACTGGGACCTCCAAAGGGCAGGTCATCTGACATCCCAGGTGATTGTTTTAGAATGACATAATTACCAGTTGAAGATAACATATATCTCTCTGTGGACTCTAAAGGGGAGGCAGGATTATTAACACACACTTAGAAATCAAATACAATTCTTCAAAGAATTTGAGTTTCGTCTCTGATTTAGTGATGAACACAGAAGCTTCATGTAAGACAAGCAGAGAAATTTTGGGCTTTCAATTTAGCATTTGAATCTTTTAATCTGTGTTTTGTGAATAACAACCCCATGACTGTTTTACTTAGACATCAATCACAACAACAAACAAAACAGCTGCAACTGGCATTAGGCATTTAAATTTCCCATTATTTTATAGCCCTTCCCTGATGGATGTATTGTTCAACATCATGTGGACTTTATTATTATCATTACTATACCTCTAACAACAAAAACAACAGAAACCAGACAAAACTCTTAAGTTTAAGCACTAATGTGTGCAAATGCTTCTAACATTGCTCTTATTTTCATGGAGCCTAATAACAGTATTGTACATGAAAAGCTGTCATAGATGCAGATGTAATGAGTTAAAAAAGGCAGTCGGAAAATGGGGCCATTAATAAAATACATTCCAGATTTTTCCCTGAGAGACATTTACAGCTGCAAGCTGACACAGAAATTAAAAAAAACTAAGACAGAGAGATTAAGAAATGTAGTGGTAGTTGTCAGCAGAGATCCATTTCACTTCCTCAGCTCACAAAATAACCACAACACTGTTATCATTCAAAGTCCCATCATGCAAGAAAGTGAACTCCTTCAGCTACTCTGTCTCATAGCTGGGATAGCTTGGAAATCGACAGAAGATGTTTGGCACCTCGCAGCTAAAATCTGGTGACCAGGGGGAAAAGTTATCACAGCTGACAAGCTGCCAGCATGAGCTTCCTGTTAGGCTCTGAGCTGTAATGAATTTGTAGGTACCAGAGAATGCAGTCACAAAACCAGCTGATAACAACTTCAGCTGTGACTCTATTTATTTCACTTATGGCCTGCAATTCTTTGCTAGAGAAGCAATGGACAAAAGCTTAACTTTTCACTTTTAAATTATTGAGTGACTAATACAGAAATAATTACAAGTATTGAAATAGCTTTCCTTATTTGCAATGCTTCTGCAAGGACAAAGTCAGTTTTGCAATCCTGACTTCCGTGCAGTAGCACAGAGTACTTCAGTAATGAGCCATTTTGTTACCTGCACAAATCACTGTGAGAGCTGGAGATTGGACCTAGGCTTTCAATCAAAATTGTTTTCAAGCATCAGGCACCTTTAATCTCACAAACTGTTGTTATAAAAAAATTTAGTACAAATTAATTGCTTACTTTTGAAGGAATTGTTTAGATGATAGTTAGATTTAATATTTATTATTTCTCAACAATAAACCACTGTTGATACCATTGTGTAATAAAGAAAAGCAGCTCTTCTTTATTTTGTCTCATAAACCAGAACTCCAACCCCTCATAAACATTAAAGTGAAATGTCTCCTCCAGCCAGAGTAAATCCTTGCTGATCACACAGATTCTTTCCTTCTTGTTCCGCTAATTTGCTTTTTTGCTCTCTATTCTTATTTATTGAGGCTTCTTATCAATTATATGAGGAAATTTCATGGCTCTGAATGCAATTTTAGCAGAACTGAGTGGAGATGACTCTTTTTCCTCTTACTTTATTACCCTTGCCAAGTAGTTATTGAGAGGAAGAATACTCCCAGAGTCAGCTCTGACTTTGGGATGGTGGCCCAAGCTTTATAAGCTCAGTAAAATCCTCCCAACCCTTGCTCTCCCCCTGTGCTGAGCTCTCAGGCAGACACACCAGCAATGAGCCCAGTACATCCATATGGCAGAACAGGACACAAACTGGAAGAGGAGGACCATATCTACAGTGGGAACACACCCCATCCATGCAGTCACCCTCAGGGTGACTTCCCTGACAGCTGAAGTGTGTCAGAGAGGCTTCTGAATACCTCATGTACCTATTCAAACTATGACAAAAGTCACAAAACTCCTGAAAACCTGGTGATACTACAATGCTGAAAGCAATGTAAATGTATTCTGGGAATGTTGAGTATTCATTGGAACAATAAAGAATTAAAACATAAGATGAAATATCACCTTCAGCTGTTAAGAAAAGTCTGGAAAAAACTGTTTACAGAGGCAAGCAAATAGGAAATTAAATAGTGATAGATGAGTATGGAATACTAAGAGACCTTGAGACGTTTGCTAATGTTATGGAATATCTGTATGACTGCAAGAGAGAAATATCATTGTTGTCAGATTTGAATCTGAGTGCAAAAAAGGTGCTAAGTACTCTTAGCTATCAGAGAAAGTGAATTAAGGCAGGAAACAAAGGTATCAGAGATAAGAGGGATGCTTCAGAGAAAGAAAGGTTTATATAAACAGGGGAACAGAGATCTGCAGAAGCAGGGAAAGAAGATTAGATTTCTCACTTACAGCTGAGCAGTAGGTCTGAGTAGACATTCTAAAAAAAAGGATAAAGCAGTAGATAAGAGACACAGATAATCCCTTCAAAACCTTTCCCCCTCCACGTTCCCTGCCTGCTATACATACAAAGGTAAATAAACATGTTTGTTTTCAGACTGAACAGCCATTAGTCATAATTCCCAAGGAGAAATTCACTTGTAAGTGCCAAGCACAGCTGGGACTGTATTAACACAGTTGGACAACAAGGGAAATTCTGTTCCAGAGAGATCAAGGGCCAAGAGAGGTTGGACCATGACTTTTTATCCTGAGAAATGAAGGAAACCAAGCAGCGACCAACAGCAAATTTCTAATATCCTTTGATGCAGCTTCCCTCCTCTCTGTCTGTGACATTGTCCATGCACACAGGTTTTCAGAAAATGTTGCTTTATTCCTTGGATAAAACCAGCGAGCATATACATCTTTATTTTACATCAGTGTTACTATTAGATCACCTGCTACTCACAACTCTGTTCTGGACATTCATTTTCACTGTCTTTCACAGGCACCAAACTCACCCCTTCATTACAGACATGTAATTACACCCATTATCTGGTTTTCTTCATAGGCCATTTCTCATTTCTCTACTACATTCACTCAACCATTCTTCTCAGGTATTGTGCTAATCCTGTTCATTTTCACTAGCCCAACCCAAAATCAGTATAATTTCTTGAATATTTCTGGAATTTCTCTCCCAGTAAGTAAATCCACACATAACCAAGGCACATCTTCTCACTTCACACCCACAACACACATAAGACCCAATGCTACCGTCAGGCAAGAAACAGATTCCAAACAAGGAACAATTAAATAATCTGTAGCTCCCAAGTTTGAAAAATTGACAAATTAAAGGGGGAAGGGGTTGTACAAAAGAGATCTATCAAACCACTCTGCAACAGTGAAAACAAAGACATGATCAGATGTTCATTGTCTCATCCAATACAAGAACTACAGGGCACTAAATGAAGCTGTAGGAGCCAGGTTAAAAAAAGCAAGGAGGCAGTTAAGTTAAGTAGTTAATCTGTGGAACTCATCGCCCAGCATGTTGCAATGTCAAAAGTTTGTTCTGGAGGAGACGGGAGAAGTTCAAAGGAATAGGGGTCAGCTAAGGATTCCCAAACACAGAGGTTTGTATTTGGCTCATGGAATCCCCACATCACAAGTGGCTGGGGCTGCACTTTTGTGTCCATTGGATAATACAAATCATGGACCTCTGGTCAGACTGTACAGCTGGGCTGGATCCCAGGCAATACACAAGACATAAGCTTCTTACTAAGTGAAGGAATATTCTTTACAGCATGACTGACCCAAAAAGTGGATTTTTAATCTGCAAGATATTCAGTTCATATATAAAGATGAATCCAGTAAATGTTCAAGGGTAATTGAAATAATACTTACACTGCATTTTGTATAGAATAGAATTCTCCTTTTGACTAGAGGTAGAAAATAGAGAATGGGAAAATATTCCCTAAATATATAAATCCTCATAACTTTTTTTAAATTTGATGCAAAATCAGTGAAAAATGTTCATAAGATATGAGGACAAACAGTTAAAAAGCATGATACTTTTGAAGACCTCATTTCTGGACTGCTTGGAAATTGCAATAAATTCTGTATTTAATAATTATTTCAGGAAATTTCATGTTTCTTAGTTATCTCATAGCAAATAATTTTTTCCAGATGCTTTCCATGTTTCTTTCCCACTCCCAATTTGCTTCATTCTCAAGTTTCTTTTTCTCTTAGAGCAAACACTTGGCTCTAAAAAACCAAAAAAAATCAAGAAAGAATTGCCAGAAAAATCTGCTCCATGTGTACAGTGTTCCTGATTTCCTTGCAGAATAATTATCTTAACTGCTGAGATGCTGACATTGAATGTTTGTATTTATATACACTCCAACAACACTACATCTGGATTGAAGATAGGTAAAAATAGCAAGCCCCCCACAAAATAAAAATCGGATTTCATCTGCTTAGGTACATGTTTTTACAAATGCAATACTCCTACTTGTAATTTTGCTATAAAATATGCAGATAATTGAAATGTATACAATACCAAGATAATTCTGGACTGTTGTCCTTATATAGAAATGTTAAGATTTTACTCCTTTCACAGCAAATTTATCATTTTTCTGACATTAGAATATACAAGCATTTCTTCCCATTTGAATACCTGAAGAAAAAAACTTGAATGTACTGTGCTACTGTTGTTAAAAATGGCATTGGGTCTATTTATGACATTGTTCCATAAAATCCAAGCCAACAGGTCTCTGAGACACTTTAAACATTTGTATTGAAGGTGTCCTAGACTAGATTTGTTCATGT
Source organism: Daphoenositta chrysoptera (assembly GCA_013397915.1). Lineage (NCBI taxonomy): Eukaryota > Metazoa > Chordata > Aves > Passeriformes > Daphoenositta > Daphoenositta chrysoptera. Next base: position 114,572 of record VZRO01007029.1, on the reverse strand, counting down.
TAATTTTGCCTACCTACGTATTATTCATGCAATGCAGTAAATTTTAAACAGCATTTTGAAGGATATCATACCATATTCTAAATTTAAAACTATCTATAAATCTCTCACCATGGTAAATTTATTCATCACTGACATGTTGCTGTTACTGGGGAAAGTTTGTGGCAATTTGTTTAACAACAGCCATTAAGAAATGTGTCCATGTAAGATGTAAAGGAGATTGAATTCTATTCCATGTTATCATCTTTCTAGATTAGCTATGATAAAATTAGCAGCATTTGACCACTTTCACCTACCATTCCACCTTCAACCGATTTTCATAGACTCTTCCTTTAATAACATTGTATTCACTTCGGCAGTTAAGCAGTTGTTGCCTTATTTGGGAGGCTTCACTGGAAGCTTCATCAGGGAACTGTTCTGCTTTTTCCAGTTCACGTTGTTCCAATTCTGCACGCAGGCGTTCGGCTTCCTGCAACAACTGGGTCTCAGATTCCTGTAAACTACATTAAATGGACAAATTTAGAACTAGTCAATAAGAAGCACAAGCTTTGTATTTGTACTTCTTTACATACCTACAATATTTAATTCAAGATGTTCAAGATGAGGTAGAAGATGTGAATAATCTTGTCTGACCTCCTAGCTGACCCTGCCGTGGACAGGAGGTTGGACCTCCCAAGTTCTGCTCAAACCTGAATCACCCTGTGATGCCATGAGAGCAGTGGAATCTGGTCTCAGGGGTTTTTTCTGCATACCTACAGTTGGAATGGGATTAATCTCATCCAATTTTAACCAGATGATAGACTGTTACTTAGTCTAATTTATTTGCCTAGCATTTCCTAGACACAAATGAAGAGACAGGGAATCCATTTTATCCTAAGAAGTGCCAAAGGCTAGATCTGATTCAGTGTGGAATACACCTATAATGGTGAAGTATTCACCAGGACAAGGCCCAGTCTGGTCTATATGACAACTTTCTCAATAAACATTGGGACATCTACCCAGTGATGAATTACACCTTGCTGCTGCTGTAGTGCTAATCTGAAATAACTCATGTTATATTAGTTATATATATTATAAATCATGATACATAAGCTGAAAATATCTTTGTGGGCATCTGTGGAAGCCTGCAGATCCAATGATCAGTGATCTGATCCGACTTGGATTATCAAAGACTAGCTCCACAGGAACAACAAACTAGCTCCTGTCAGAAGACTGGTGTTCATAATATACTCAGGAACCTGTGTGCTGACAGCTGAAAAACATCCTAAAGGCTGTTAGCAAAATACATTGATTATTATGGAAAGCTCTTAAAGGGAACTACAGTATGAAAATTCATATACAATGCACCATGCATAAAGCTATGTTTTATGTTATAGAAATCATTGTGTATGCCTCCTCATATTACTACATTATGACTTTTGCATAATGGCATGCCAAAATTAGTCACAATTATGTAGAAGAATAAAGAACTCTATCACTTGCCTTATACTAATTAAAAATATAGTGCAATTTAATTTTTTTTTAAAAAAACAAAGCAACTTAGACTTTCCCAGATTGAGAAATTCTAGACATAAATTTTGGCTCAAATTTGACATTTATGGTTTAGACAGAAAAACAAAATTATATATCACACTAAAGAATAGAGTTGAGATGGTAAAATGGTGATAAAAATACAAAATACAAAACTGACTATACTGCACAAACATAGTTGAAATAATATAGCTGAAAAGGTTTTGATTCATGCAACATTTCTCCCCAGATAACCACTTCCTTTTTCTAAACTAGAAAATAAGAAAACCACAGCCTTCAACAGAAAACAGAGTGTGCCTTTATCATAAGCAAATAATTTCATGTGTGATGTGTTTACACACATATACTAAGAGAAAAATAAACTTATCAACACTGCATTCTGTATGATATTTAAATCTTCTTTAAATCTAACAGAATTTATGCTGTTTCAGGAGAAAATATAATTAGTTGTAGTAATACACATCATTTCAAACAATTCTTTCAGAACACATACATTTTACATACAGTTACATAAACACATTACTGAATTCATAAAACCAAAATTCTTAGTATTGATTTTTTTCAAGATAATTTAAAAAAAACAGAAACAAGAATTGAGTGTTGAATCTAGATTTTGCTCCCTAGAGATGCCAACAGTATTTTTTAATGTGTTGATTTAAATTTAATTGAAGACAATGAAGAAATAACTGCACATCTATACAATGTACACATATAGAATGACATGACTGCAAAAGCAGGTTTGTGCAGTCTGATGAGGCAGCTTTTCAATTTGTGAAATAATTAGTAATTTAGTAGGGGCTTAAGAAAATAAGATTCCCAATCTGACAATGAATCTTCATTATTACCTGAGTATATTCTAGTTTGGGTTATCAGAATATTCATACTAGGTTCCTAAATTGAGATAATACAAATAAAATCTACAACTAGACCACATAATTGAATGACTAAAAGGGTTTTCAGGGGCCAAACACAGGCTCAGGTACTTCAATTTTAGATGCAGCCTTACTGCAAAGCGGATGGGTGGGACATCACCACAACGGGATGACAGCCTGTTCTCAGCAAATATAAATTCAAAAGCACTTAAGACTTTGAAGAAAAGTATCAGAGATGTTATCTGCCAGGTGACATCTTTCAGCATTTCAGAATGCCAAATTGTGCCAAACTGAAAGAAAGAAATAAAGGACTATTTGGCACTAAACAGAACACTGCAATATACACTTACAGCTCTGTGTACAGTGGCAACAGCCTTGGAAACTACCTGCACACAGATTAATCGCATTTATCATCTTAGACAAATTTGTATTGTATATCAGAGAGTTCAGTTGCAATAGTTTGGCACAGCTGTCACAGGGAACTGTGCTGCTTAAGATGTGTAAGGCTTTCTCCTTGAGATTTTTATATGCTAATAAAGGAAAGAAGAAAACACACACAGCTTGAAGACCTCATCCTGTGTCATTTGTCTGAACATGGCATTGCAACAACACTAGGACAGATGGGCATTAATTAGGAAAGGGATTGAATTCAACTGTAATAGGTGAAAAAATAAGTTCTTGATCCACAGAACCGTATTGCACATGTTAGGGTGAAGAACTAACAATTAAACCCAGTATTGATTCTGAGAAGGGCTCTTTGCAGAAAGAGAATATACACACATACTGCACTTCCCACCAGGGCAGTCCTTCCAGCTGATGGAGGAAACCAGACCCTTGCAGATGTCTGTATGAGGAGGAAGTGTGTGCTCCCTTTTTCTTTCTCTTGACTGTCGAGGGACCCTTGGTACCTCGTTCTGATGAGCATGTCTACTGATGTTAACATATGGACAAGTGAATCTCACTTTTGATGTCCTTAAAATATACTGGAGATCATGATGGATTTTGGGTAATTGATTTCCCTTGCTTTCTTTTAGCAGAAGGAGAAATTTATCTGTGGGAATGAGTGCATGTTCACATATTGGTGTTTTGCTTTGACACATTACTACATCTAATAACGAATGTGACACTATTCTCTCTGATCCACTCTCTTACAGAAGTACAGAAGGCCATTTCATACTCGTGTGAGAATGATGGAAAGAATGAGAGATGTAATCTAGCATCTAACATTTTCATGCTTTTGGTGCATGTTGTTAAGGGTAGTTTTAAGTGTGACAGAAAAGACAGCTGAGTCCTGTTTACACTCAGGCCATATTCCACTTGCTATACACACAAAGGAATTGCCTTTACATAAATGAATGTCCTGTATAAAAGAATAAACTATAAATACATAAAACATGTTTGTGTACAATATGTTTGTATTTTTCCAATGAAAGATGGTTTTCAAACTAACACTGGCTAAAAATCAACTAATTAGCAGCTACTGGATTTCAGCTTCATCTCAGTGAACACCACTATGGTAAAAACCCTCTCAATCAATTAATCCAAACCCCACGCAATATGTTTGATCTGAGGGGTTAGAAAAGACTTTTTGTATTTTCTAGGAACCTGAACTGGTTTAGTAAAGCTGTTTTTAATTTTTCTACTCAGAAAGATTTTCTATCTATCTCAGTAATATGAAATGAAGTCAGATGACATTTCACAGAGTCAGAGCCATATTCCAATTCCCCATTTTATTAAGATAAAACTCGAAGACTCAGATATCCTCAAGAAAAGCTATTATTTCAGTATTTTGGGAACCCTTTTTTCATTACTTTACATTTACTTAGCACTTGTTGCTATTCAGATTGCCAGGATGCATAGCAAATCCCAGCATAACCCAAATAAGCAGGTATAACCTGAATTAGTTTTAGAATACTTAAATTAGGCTTTAGCTTCAATGACAGAATTGCCATAACGGTTTTGATGTGGAGTGTCAGTGAAAGTGGGATAAAATATTGTTAATACAGTGGATAGTATGGTATATATCACAAAAATGTAATAGGATTATCATGATGCTGATTTTACTGATAATTGTATGCTGTATGCTGTAATATAAAAATTATTATTCATCAATCCTAAGGTAGTATTGCTGTATTTTCCATAGGACTGCTGTGTTCTGGGACACCCTGCTCACCTGGTGCAGCTGTAGCATTGTGTCCCACTCTGTCCCTCTCTCTCTCTCCACCCACAGGTGCCCTGCCCAGGCCTGGCATCGGCCCATGAGCACGATCTCTTCTCTCTCCACAGCAAGTTCTGGTGCAGGGCAGGCTCACAACTGCTACACCTGATTTCCAAGTTTCACTTAGACTTCGAAGCTTACAATTCTAATCAAAATCTATTGTCTGTCTAGTGTGACTCTCAGTATTCTCAGAGGGTAAAATTCACACCTATTTAGGAGTGACAGTTTCGTTTTCCTTCTTAGAAACGAGCCTTTAGCTTCTTCAGTTGCTCTCTACGATGTCAGCTCAGCAAGTTAGTCTTTTCATATATTAAAATTTTGGCGACATGATCTTCAAATACATATTTATTTTAAACTTGCAAATTGTCTGTTGCAGTCTGTACGTCCATTCCCAATATTATTATGTTTGTATTAGAAACAAAGATGTTGTTCAAACAAGTATTTAAGTATCCCAAATTACCTTGAAAGTTCCTATTAAATAATCCTGGTTTTAAACCTTGTGTTCTAGCTTCCTTTTTATGAACTATAACTGTAAGAAAGCCTTAAATGATAATTAGGCTTCAGCATGAGCAGAAAATTACTTTCAAAATATAGTGCTTTGGCAAGTGAATGTTTAAAAAGGAATATTATACCTTATCACAGCTTTATGCAGCCGGGTGTACTGTTCCTTCAGCTCAGCTACTCTGGTGTCTGTGATTTTTCCAGCAGAAAATAGCTATGGAAGGCAAACAGACAGTTATGAAACCTCCTAAGCACCAATACTTCCATTCTGCTGCAACTTTAATAACTGTAATTGGCAGGCTTTCAGTTTATACAGACTTCGGTAACATAACAAATTAAATACACAACCAAATCAAATGCACAAACAGAAAAATGCTTATTTGCATAACAATTCAAAGCATAAATATAAGAACATATAGAATGTGTCTGTCACAACAGCAGTGCTACCTGCACTGCACCATTTCTTCTCTGACATTCTGTCTGTATTAATATTTCCTGATAATTCTGTCTTGACTTTGAACTCAGGCTCCAAGTAAGCTCTTTTGCACATTGCTTAAGTGGATCAGTTTTGGTATAAACCCACTGGCCAGCACAGGCACAACTGAGGCTTGAAGTGTCTCTGCAGGCAGTAGGGTTGTAAAAAACTGGAGCTGAGCTAAAGCTGTATTATCCTCAGGCAACAGAACACATTACCTTACATGCCTGAGCAGGTCTTCAGCAAACACCAGGATCAAACAGGTCTTTTAAATACCTCCAGGGATACTGATTTAAACACTTCCTTGAGCAACCTGTTCCAACGCTTGACCACACTTTCAGTGAAGAATTTTTTCCTAATATCCAACCTAAACTACCCCTGGTGCAGCTTGAGGCCATTTCCTTCTGCCCTATCACTTGGTACCTGGGAGAAGACACCAACCTCCACCTGGCTACACCTCCTTTTGGACAGTTGTAGAGAACAGTAAATTCTACTCTGAGCCTCCTTTTCTCCAGGCTCAACACCCCCAGCTCCCTCAGCTGCTCCCCACCAGACTCGTGCTCCAGACCCTTCCCCAGCTCCACTGCCCTTCTCTGGACACACTGCAGCAACTCAATGACCTTCTTGTAGGGAGGGGCTCAAAACTCAACATGGGATTTGAGGTGTGGCTTCACCTTTGCTGAGTGCAGGGGGACAATCCCTGCCCTGGTCCTGCTGGCCACACTATTCCTGTGTGGTATTTCTTTAGAAAACCTTTCTTCCCCTCCTTTGGTCACAAGTAAGGAGAACCAGGTTAAATCCAATTAAAAAATGTAATGTGATCCAGTCCATGGCTGGCCTTCTGCAGCAGCAAGTCAAATCTGCAACTTCTATGGGACCCTTTCAAGAAATGTGATTATGCAGCTCTTCTGAAATAAGAAGTGAAATTACTACAGCACCAAGAAAATCCCAGAAGTTATAATAGAACCTTTAGAATATTCACAGGAAACCATCTAGAACTAATCCTATGGTCAAGATGCAGAATACAAGTTAATATGTCAAAGGAAGTATATATTTTCTTGAGAACTGTTCAAGTATTTTTGAAGATCTGTTTCAAAATATTTCATGGTAGCAAAGAGAATCTTTGCTCCCCGAGACCTCATGAAAAGAAAAAAAGGTCTGCCTTTCATTTGTTTGCATGAGATTAAAGATAAGCAGCTCCCAAATATTTATTTTGGCTTTCTCCAAGTTAAGTTCAAAATACTATCTAGGTCTTCTGTGAGAAAGAAAATATTTCCCTTTCTCAACCCATTTATTTCTTAGCCTCATATGTAGATACAGTTGTCCTATTTTTGTGGTACCTTACTAATGTGCTTTCTCCATGCTCCTCTCATCTGTACCTGTGAGTTACAATTTTTTTAAACTGCTTAGATTACCACTGCAGATCTATGCTATGTTTGACAATGCTTCCACAGAAATAAACTTGCTTGTCCTGGAGTCAGTGTCTTCTTCTGTACGTCCATAAACCTTTTACAGAATTGAGACCGAATTTCTCAGTTCAGTTCCGAGATAAGAGCTCTATTTCAGGAAGGTTGGTCCACCACAATGTGAAGACTTGTAGCACTGAGGACTACATAAGACAGACCTCATGGATGCCATACCAGCATGTCAAAAGCAGTGAGACCTCCTGGAAAGTTTCATCACCAGATAATTCCCATTACCACAACATTACTGGGAGAGCCATCAGAGAGACAGCACTGGGCTACCCTGGTCCAGGATTTGCTATTAAAGCCTGGTATACTGTTTTCTGCAAGATTCTTGGGAGGGCAGAAGGGAAAGACGCAACTGTTTGAGGGGAAGAAATATTTTGTGGAAGAAGGGAGGAAACAATGGATCTTACTCTAGAAAAATTGTATTAATTGTAATGATAAATTACTGACAAGAGAATGATGCCCCTGATATACAGATATGTAATTCTTTCAAGGTGGCCTGTCCCACATTAATGATAAAATAACCAACAGTATTTATGCACTCACAGTTCATTTTATTGCTCAGAAGCTCTTGCATTGCTGGATTAAGTGAAATGCAGGTCTCCTCAGTGTAACTAATTACATTGCTACACTGAAAAGTAAAAGAGTGAGTGAGAAGACAGAGTAGTGAGGAAAAAAAAGGGCTTGTAGATTGCAATTGAGGATGACTTTTTTTCAGTCCTGTGTTAACTGTAATGCCCTGGAAAGAACTGAGGTAATTTTATGATACTGGTGATCTCAGATCTAGAGTCTGGAATATAACCAGATAAATATTCTTAACTTGTTGAGTCTTCCAGTCCCATTCCATGTCAGTTGTACTTAACTGTATATTGCTTTTCTCAGATTTTCTTTCTTATTATATAATGAACTGGGACCCCATACATTTTTAAACACACTCAACATTGATAGATCATCTGGATAAACCAGAATAACTTTTCGTTATCTAAATGCAGAATTACTGGAAAGTTGGATGAAGATTTGTCTTTTAATGGATGGTTGCCTGGCAACTTTCTGCTTTGTTTCCCCATACTCCCATAAATGCAATTACATTGAAAATATGGGAGTATGTGTCTTATTACTGGATTTACTTGCATCTTTGTCTTTTAATTTAAAATTTCTGTTATGTTTATTTTACCCTATTAAGTTACCCTTAAGTTACCCTTGAGATTTTCTAACTTTGTTACAGTTTTTTATATTGCTTCGTGATTTGAAGTCTGGCTTTTCTACCAGAAAAACAAAACAGAACAAAACATAACAAAACAAAACCAAATCAAATAAAATCCAAACCCAAGTTCCAAAGCAGATTTGTTTCCTTCAATCAGTTAAAAGTCCCATGAAGTGCTGGGTAATTCTGTCCTATTGCAAAAAATCTGAAGGAAAGTTTTGCTGGAAAAGTGAAAGGGATGGACATATCCTTAAAATTTTTCTAGCAGGAAAAGGTAGATTTTCTGGCTCTGAGCAGGAATCATTTAAATACAGGAGTCCATGAGATAAAGAGAACATACTTATGCTGAAATAGCTGTTCTGTACACCTGCACAACTTTTCTCTCTACCCATACCCATAATAAGTTCATATTCACTTGCTACCAACAGCTCCCCACCAGACCTGTCTTCAAAACCTCCTGATGAAAATTCCAAGAAAATGTGAGCACTATGTGAGGTTAAACACTATCTGAGGGACCTCTTCTATATCCTTCCAGCTTGACTTCAGGCACACCAGCTCCTGGATGTAAGACCACAGTATTTTCTCCAAGGTTGGAATGTGGATATAGATAGGTGTTTGTAAGAAAGAAAACATGTCAGAATATGAATGGGAATTAAAACCACAGAAGGCAGAGGACCCACCTGATAAATGAGGTGCTCATCCATGTGAGCAAAACTACTGAAATCTGGCCCCAACTTTCTCAATGCCTCCTCACTCTGCATTAAGTGCAGTGGGCATTCTCCATTTTATCAGATTATATTCAATTATTTCTGACAGTCAGCTCAATGCAGCAAGGAACTCATCTAAAGTTCCAAAACAAGTTTTCTGTAACTCAAATGTGATATAAATAAGAACTCTAGGAACATTTCCCATTTCAAATTTCAAAGCTCCTAAAGTTCTTTTGGGACTCTCCAGAAATGAAAAAAAATTCAGCCAAATGTTAAACATAAATAGATGATGGAATCTGAACATTGGTCTAACTTTTCACAGTCTTTTGATAAAAAAACACACAAAATAAGCACAGAAGAGAAATAAAGTCACCACCAAGAAATTACCGATTAACATCAATTACTTAAAGTGAAGCACTTGAGGCTTCTTAGGAAAGACTCAATTTCAGCAGTGTCCAGGCTTTCTAAGTTTGGAGAAATGATGTAGATAACACGTGTTTCTAATTATGTTTGCAGTTACTGCAAAACAACTAAAATGTATTCTAAGCTCAAATGGAATAATAGCACTTTCCCCTTCTTCATGCTAAGTTGTAGGTTTGGAACTGTAACAAGACATTGTGACTACACTTAATGTTAACACATAGAATGTCCAACATTTTACACTCATTTGCTATTTCAAACATCTGAAAGGTCTTGTCAAACAACTCTTTTGCCTCCTAATAGTAGACTAGAGAAAAATATCAAGGGATTAATATATTTTATAGTTTGTATGCACTCAGGATTTCAGTATAGTATTAGCCCCTTGGCATATGTCTCTTCTGGCCTGTCTGCTATGTCAGGTTTGGAATTTTCTTTCTGTGCTGTTTATTTTAAGAGCTTTTATTACCTCTTTCATATAGTATCTAAAAGTTCAAGCTTTCAGGGAAGAGAAAGGGTAAGTGCTGCTCTTTGAACAGAGAGCTCTGCATCCTTTGTCAAAATCCTCATGAAGCCACACAGTTTGGACACTTAGCACACAGCTCAGGCGTTCCTTATTCCGGGGAGCAGGCAATGCCACCTTCTCGGGGCTTGTTTCAACATCATAGAGGGGCAACAGGTACCAGCACGCTGCAGCCACGTTGTGGCTCCTCATTTCTATCCACACTGCTGGATACCTGCTGCGGCACTGGCTGTCCGGCTAGCCATGAAAAGCGCCGGCACCCGCCCGGACGGGCGAGGATGGCGGAGGCTGCTCGCGGACGCCGAGGGTCGGCCAAGTCCCAGCTCGGGGTCACCAGACCCACCGGTGGTGCGGGCGCACTGGAAGGCGGGAAGGAGGCAGAGGGGCTTCTGGTGGTAAACAGGAGAGGATTTATTGGGGCGCCAGGATCGCGCGGAGAAGCCCTGACGATGCCTTCTGCGACCGTACTTACACCCTTAGGAATGGGAGGGGAGAATACAAAACACCCAATGGTGCAGGGACACGGGGTTTGAATTCCAGCGGCCGAGGGTACAGAACCAATGGGGAGCATTGTGGGAGGGGAGGAATACCGTGGGCCAACGGGGGATAGGGGAATGCAGAACTTTCCAGAGGGAGAAACCAAAGACAGGGGAGGAGGGGAGGAGATGGCCGTGGCCGGTTATGGGGCACACCAATACAGCTGCGGGGAACCTGCCTTAGCACACCGCAACAGATACCAGTCTCCACAGAAGCACAGCGCCAGGGATATCTGCTGGTGCTTGGCTTGCCTGTGCCTGGCATCTCCAAATTACCTAGGCAAAATCTTGGATCCCTGACAATGGACTAACGGAACTGGAGATTCCTCCTCCAGCTCAGCCCATGGCTCAGAAGTTCATAACTATAACTTCTCACTAATTCTGAAGATCATGTCCTGGCTACTTCAAGATGGAGCATGCAAAAATGAAGGAAAAACAATGAAAAGGTTGTGCTTGTAACCTCTCTGTCAATTTTAAAAAAGCCAAAACACAATACAAGAAAACTGCTCCAAAAAATTACCAGTCTTGATGCCAGAGAATTTAACAGGACTTCTGTGGCAATTTCAATACATAAGACAATTTTTACCATCTTCACCATTTTCCCTAGAGGGCTTAAGGCATGCACTTCATTTTCCAGAATGCTATATTTACATAATTGTTATTACAACATAATGTAAAGTAAAAAATAAACTCTACATCATACAAGAGAGGAATAAAGTCAGAAAAATTAAGGCAGGAAGGAACCTCTGGATGCCAGTTAGTCCAACCTCCTGCTCAAGGGAGGGATAGCTTCAAACTTAGGCCAGGTCAGGTGAGGGCCCTGTGCTGTCAAATTTTGAAAAAGTGGTGACTGAATAAGGATACAGTGGCTGAATATTTATTGCACCTGCTATAAGGTGGTCCCTGCATTCTGCTGATGTACTATCAGCTCTCACCAATCTTTTACCCAAAAGAAGATACTGACTTGTCCTGAAGTATATTGAATCTAAACATTGACTATCTGACTTTGTCTCACTTGCGTATTTTTCCCAAACTGAGCAGTTAAAGACTGAAATACATTGCCTTTATACTTTAGGAAGTATAAGGAAGGCAAAAAACCCCCAAAACCAGAATAGAGACTAATATTGAAGTAGGTATATTTAAGATTCTAATTATTTTTAATAATAAAATCGAACTAAATAAATTATTTCAGACTGCTTTCTAGCATTTATAAGAAATAAGAAACATTCTCAGTGAGGCTATTAGTTGTTTTTGACTATAGCAAGAGCCAAAGATGACTACCTAGCTCAGCCCAAACACCAGATGTTTAGATGATCTAAACTCTGATTTTAATGTAAAGTGTTACCTCACAATTTATATATGCCCAGAAAATACAATCTTTACACTTTTTATTCAGTCATCGTGCATTTCTTAATATGTCTCAAATATTCATACAGCGTTATGGAAGACTAACACTTACAAAATTATCTACAGTTTCTCTACTCAACAATATTGCAGGCTTCAGCACATATTTCAAAGTATTTTAAACCAAGAAGATAATAATCACTAATTTAAGACTGTAAACATTTAGTTACACGATAAATTGTAGTTACTGATATGCAACTCTGCATTCCATTTTGGAGACTGGGAAACATTGAAAGTACACACAGAAATAGCTATACTGCAGATATTTAGGGAATGATATGCCTTGCTTAAGTCATTATTCTAGAGAAAGGTTATAATGGTAGAAAGTAAAGAAAAATGCAGTGAGGTTTTTAAATTGATACTGTAATTAGAGCTTAAAAATAAGGTGTAATCCCTCTCACCTGGTACTACATATATTTATCACAGGAAGTAAACTTTAGAATAAGTATGGGAAGTCCATAGAAAAAGCCTATTTATTAGCTTTTCAAGTAGAAAAACATTTATCACTGAGTCTCCCAAACATCTAATTTAGGTAATAAACAATAATACTTGAAACTATGAGGTTATTGGTTGCACAAATGCAGTCGGGTGGGGGTAAAGGCATACAGAAAAATCATAAATACACTTACTTACAGTAGATACACTGTACTGCATTACATTGAACTTCTACAATTTTACTTTTTTAATTACATATGGATGAACCAGGCATCCTTTAATGAAAAATAAACTGCTGAAGAGCCTTGTAAAACTAACAGATAATGACTAGGAAAAATGATACCCTAAATTCTCTCCCAAGGCATGGTTCATAACAGTCATTTTGTCCTCCAGTTCATGGGAAAAAGCAATCCCTACATGGAAAATATAAACATCAGTCACAATCAAGGTGGTGCAGAGGGTGAGAAAATACTGGTGGCCAATTGAGTCTTGAATGGCTCAGTAAAAAAGGGCAGAGAAGACAGGTAAAACAGGCATTTTGGGAAAGGACATGGCTTTCCTACTGTCACCTGTTTGCTACCAAGCTTGAAACCAGGATACTAAATAACCAGCACAGTCTTGAAGCAGGTTTGCAAGAATCAAAAAGAAATTTTTCTGAAAAGAAACAGGAGGGAGAGGCTTTTGCATTTAGTATATCATCACTCTGAAAGTGCATTTGGGTTTATTCTCTTCATATATTGAACCAACTACAGCATCTTCTATGGCTACAGATAAAGGAAATAGTCAGCAGTATACTGCAGATTTTGAGCAGGCAGATCAGACGTCATGGGACTATTAGAGTTAATAAGACCATAGTTTTGTGGATCTCCTTTACAAATATGGTCCTCAACAGAAGGAGTGATTTTCTTTGAGCACATGAATTTTATAACATGTATTACATTTACAGTTGCTGATATAATTATCATATCTACTACTTACATGCTCTATGTCAGTGCTGCCTCTCTGCCTGCTGCCAGAATTTACAGATAAAGCAATGGACAATTTAAGCAGGTAGGAAAGTCATGCAGCCACTAGTTCTATGTAATCTGTATCTGAATAAGAATATTAACTATTAATATAAAATGGAATAGAACTGCCTTTCCTTTTGTGTTCTGATATGTTCTCATAGACACATGAGGAAGCTGAATAAGTAGTCTCAAAATCCAGTGGACAACAAAAGGACTGCTTGCATGAAGAATGACTACTGAGTTAAAAAAGAAAACAATTTAGTTAATCAGAAAGAATTCTAAATCAGAATTTGTTTCTAGTATGGACTTCTGTTATATTTTCCACATTGTGGAAAAATGTGAAAATTAATCTAATTACTTGTCATCCTCTTTCTCAGCCAAAATGTATCACAGAATCACTGAAGTCTACAAAAAACATCAGAAATATTACTGCAGCAGTTGAATCTTAACACATTTCACCTCTGCCACCAAAATGCTACATTATGAATGAGCCCTAATGTACTTCAGGTTTGTTCATACCAATCCTGTGAACTGCTTAGACAAACCTGGATATTTTGAAGCAATTCTTCTGCAGGAGATGTTGGCTCCCAGAACAAAGTTAGAAATCAAACAGATGCCAAGCTGTTGTGTTTTAAATTGCCATAGTCACTAGTTAAATTAACATCTGCCTACAGTCATAACGTTGTTGTTTTCTATTTGACCTACATTCCACTATCTGCCAGAAAAAGAAAAAATCTTACTGTAAAAATTCATGGGAAACGGTTCATGCTGGTTTTGATAAACTTTGGATAAACAATCCTCAGACATGTCTGATAAAACAAAATATATCACTTCTGTAACCTTGTAATCACCACATAGTTCTGTGAACAGAATTAAAATCTTAAGGAGAATTTAAGAGTATCTTGAGCTGTAAGTTATTTTGTTTACCTTTAGGAAGATATCTGTATGATAAAGATATCTCTTCAGTCCACAGTGCTAAAAAGTAGACTAGATGAGATTTAAAGCTACAAGAAAGTGAGCTTTAAGTAAAAAGCAAAGACCTTAGCACAAAAGTCTCAGTTACAGTCATCAGCTGTTATTAAATTAGATCCTTTCACGGTTGAAAAAGATCGGCTTTTGGATTTTGTGATTGTTTAACTAATTTAAAGTTTAAAGTATTATGCAGAACACTCTAGATCTAGAGAAGCCCCATCTGGGAAGAAACTTTGTTTATAAAAAAACTGCAGGTCTGAGTGTAAATCTGGTACAATATTTCTGCCATTAGTTAAACTGCATCAGCATCTCACAGCTTGAGACTACTCAGTGTCCTTTCTAAAGGAAAAGAATGCTGAAAACCTCAGATTTGAAAGTTTGCTTCACTTATTCCCAGAAGGATAAGAGATATGAGACATGAAAAAGGCTATCAATCTATTTTGGGTTCCTGAAGAAAGAAGAGAGATGTGACAAGGTGTTGCGAATGGACATCCCCTGACAGAACAGGAAGAAAGACCAGCACTCAATTACAAGTGTGGTCCAGGTAGGGGAAGCATAGAGACTGGTGAAAAAATGGATCTTTTGGACTCCAAGCAGACTGGTGACAGCTTAGCAGCAGAACAGCAGGCCAATAATGAAATCAGGAGGATAATAGAGCAACTCAGTATTACAAAAGTCTCATCCAAAGGAGGAAGCAAATATCCCAAAAGGAAGATATATATGAGACTAAGGAATGGATGTCTCAGGACATGATGTTTGTTTTCAAACAGAGATGTTTGAAAAGCTCAGATACCTCACCTTACTATCTGAACTTCCTTTTTTTTACACTCAGCATTAGCAGAAATTCCTGCCCTTCTAGATGTTACAATATTCTGAAGATAGTTTAGGCTTTCAACGCAGCACAGCAATCACAAATTACAACAATATTTGTTATACATTTAAATATTTCAAGGCATATCATAGAATGTGGTCTATCAAGGATAATTATTATTAATTTTACAGATACAGAACAGTTTGTCCAGTTCAAAGTCACAAAGCAGATAGCAGAGTTAATTGTAAACTTAATTGTACAATTGTAAATTGTAAACAAACAACAATGTGGGGGGAATGTGGCTTCCCAAATAATAAGGATTTAAGAATTCTATTCTATTTCTAAAGCCTCTCAATAGAGGCTGGTATAGCTTTTCTCCATTTGACAATAGCAGCCATACACAAGAACAAGGCTCTGAAAATACCTGATTTTAGACTGATACAATGAAAAATTAGTATCCTGTTCATCAAATCAAAAATTAAAAAATTTTACTTGGAAATTGAAATCATACACTTTATCTTTTACAGACATTTCAGTTTTGATGCATTTTTAACAAAACCAAAGTGACCTCAGTATCTTACACCTGAATGGTGGGGAGTGTCTTTCACCTCACTGCTGGGAGTTCACAATCTGAAAGGGAGAGATTCAGTTTTGCCACATAACTAAAAGCACCATGGCAGGTTCTGGGATGTTCCTTTAGAAAATGGGAAAGGTGCATTCAAAACCCATCTCCCAAGAAAGTGCCCAAACTTTTGTGCTATGCAGGAATCTGAAGGAATTGCTGCAGCAGTTTAGACAGGTAGGTTTCTTTACCAAGCCTCCTTCCTGTACTATCAATATAAGCATGTGGTGTGTATAAAGCTAGTAACATTAAAGAGAACACGAACTTGTGGATTATATGTGTGACTAATGTCTGCTTAATGTTTAATCTGTGTTATGAGTAATTTCAAATAGGGTTTAGGGAAATAAATGGTTCCGATTGGACTAATTTAACAAGAACTGGTGTAAATACCATTTACTCCTGCAAATTATTTGACTGTTGACTGAGCTGTGAATACATAAAGACATATCCATGCGGCCTTGTTTTGTGTTTTGAGGCCCAAGAAAAACGACATCAATCATTAAAACGGCATAGGCACCACATGGGAATGGCAAAGGTGTCTGTAGAATGAGAATGAGGCAGTACATGGCAATTGTCCCCTGCAGAAATATTTCATTTGGTATGACCAGCAGTAAAGTACATGACTAACTCTGAATGTTGATATGAGGCACAATAAAAAGAAGACCTAGTTCTTTCCCCAGGTCTTTTCCTCACTTTAGATTTAGAATTTGGGACTTCAACCCAAATAACAGGATTTTCTTTGGTTTCCTGTACAATCAGTCTAACAGGTAGGATCTCATGCATCAAAGGGGAAACTGTCTTAAGTTCACTTCCCTTCACTTATAAAGGCTCAATAAGAAGTACCCCAAGTCAGGTAACAGTGAATTTTTAGTGAATTTTGGAATAGTGAGTATTCCAGATAACCATTGTAAGCTGGACTAGGCGAAATAGTAAGAATAAACTGCTGTTCATCCTCCTGAATGTGTGACTCTAAACTGAAAAATGTTTGGAACCAAAACTCTGTGTGTGTTTCATCATGTTTTGGGTTTTAAATAATTTATATGAATATATCTATTAAGTTAAAAAAAAGTTTTAGGAAAAAGGGGACTGACTATCAGTAAAGGTATTGCTGTGATAAAGCTCCAACTGGGAAAAGGGCTGGTTTTCAGTTTCTCCACCTGCTGTGCTAAAATTATGGTCTGGTGTAGAAAATAAGTTTTAGACCACTGAAGTGTTAAGAAATAGAGGTTAGAAGACTGTTATAATAAAGAACTAGGTGATTTTTTTTTCTCCAAAAAAAAAAGAAAATCCCTGTACAACAATAAGTGAAATTAAACTGCATAATTTACCAGCACACATGCATTTCATCATCTTGCTTACAGACACGAGCTCTGACTCAGGAATACTCAGTGAAATGTGCTACTCTTGCAAGCACTACCTAACTTTGCTCTGCTATTAATCACTCGTGATGCAAGCACTCCCACCCATTTCTGAGAACAGTGTAGGCTGTCTGATAACTCACAGGCTTCAAGCTGCCCTTATAAAGTTGTTCCACTTCTGCATACTTCCTCATACTGCTAGTTTCTCGGTGAAGATGAAGCTCCTCATTTACATAGTCTTGCTGAAGTCAACTCTCCTTGCTTTAACAAATGTCTTTGCAGTTATTTTAGAAGAGGAAGAGAATGCTAAAGAAGCAAAAGTTACCGAGACTTGTGCTATAAAGCTCAAAACTAATCGGAAATGTGATGAAGGAGAGGATTGCCCTTATCAGATAAATCTGCCTCCGATGACCATCCAGATACCCAAAGAATTCAGACTGCTTGAGAAGACTCTCAAAGAAGTACAGACCCTTAAAGAATCAGTAAACAAGCTGAAGAAATGCTGCCAAGACTGCAAGCTGCAAGCAGATGACAACCAAGAAAGAGAAAGAAGTAATGAATTCCTGCTACCTAACACTGCAGAAAACAGCGAGAGCCAAGATAACAGAGTAAAGGAACTGCAGAGCAAAGTTAACAGAATGGCAACCAGCTTAAAAAATGCAAAGAGCCAGATTCAGACACTGCAGGGTCGTTTAGAGAAGCTGAGCCTCATAAATATGAACAATGTGGAACATTATGTTGACAGCAAAGTTGCAAATTTGACATTTGCTGTGAACAACCTGGATAACAAATGTTCTTCTAAGTGTCCAGCAATGCAAGCAAGACCTGGTATGTAATCTGTTAATTCTTACTGCCTGTATAAGCTTTCTGTGCATTTTACTAGTACTAGGTAAACAGTTTAAAATATATTTTACCCAAATAGCTGTGTTATTAACTTCACAAGTATCTGCTTTTAGTGTTTATTTATACTCCTGTAAAACATTTCAGCAGCCACTAGAGGGTTACTGAGAGCTGCAGGTGTTCAGTCCCTCCTAGAACTGGACTTTATTAGAGGGATTCAAAACATTAATTTTTGAAGGACAATTTTTTGCAATTTAATAAGTAAACATGAAAAATTAACTTTATTTTACACCATAATACCCTTCATTAGAGACATTAAATATCAGTGACCTACACATATTTTCTCCTTGGATGAAAAGGGGTAAATTTTCTCTAGGTATGCCTTAGAAAACAGCATTTTTATTTTTTCCCAGTGGAAAACTGCAGATACTCTGAAAAGGAGCTCAAGACATCATCAGTCATCAAGTGAATCTAGCAAAATGCTTAGTTTTTAACAGATGCATAATAAAATAATTTTCCTATCATCACAGCAAACATCTGAAAGGCTCAGCTAAAAAAAGCTTACTAACAGCACTTCTTGACTGGGTAACATATATACCAGCATTTTAACACTAAACCCTTTGCATTAATTTAGTATAAAAGCAGTATAAAACAGAAAACAGGTGTTATCCGTGACAAACACTTTTTTCTCTTACCATTTAATTCCCCTAATTAAAATAAAGGAATAGAAATAATACTCTCTTTCTAACGTTTATTGTTATTAAGGCAGGATTGAGGGGTTTTCTAAAAGTCATAAAGTTTTTATATTACATATAAGAATCCTTGAAAACAAGAAATGTTCCCTAGATTGTCAATGTACTCTACCACTTAGATATCAAACATAAGAAGATAAAGCTCTCAAGAGACAAAACAAAGAAAGATCAGGCTGCATTACAATCTTTAAGTCTCTTGCTTAGCATCCAAGATTAAAATAAAACTGTTCTTCTGTGTACACATATTGAAAACAGAAGGATCTGCAAGTGTACAGTATATGTACAACTGAAATTCCTGAAAGTGTGAAAAGAGCAAATAAGTAATAATAAAGGTAATACTTTTACTATATCAGCAATCAGCTTACATCAGACAAAAATCACTACAAATCAATGATGTTCATTCAGATACAAAACATTCACAAAATAATGAGTAATGTTTTGTTACATTAACAATGGGCAATGAATCACATTCAAGTACTGTACTTCATAACAGAATAAATTAATTTTAGATATTCCTTACACTTACTGAAACATTGGGTAGTGTTCATAGCACATGATCATGTAGATATTCCTTTTCTTTTACAGCAACATGCTAAAAGCATTTGTAGCAGCAATATTTTCATTATGAAAGCCAGCAAGGAAAACAGCTACAACTTTTTCCTATCCAGGAGCTATTCCTGCACCCACTGAAAGTAAGAGTTTATTTAAATAGGAGTTGAATTAGATTATAGAAGCATTTTATCTTAAATGTATATCTGCTCTGAAATTTAGTCCACCAAAGATCTTACACAAAGTTCAGTGAAATAAATAAGAATGTACTGTGAATTTAGAATTGGCTTTAAATCCTTTTACTCCTATACTTTGTGGTTTCATAAATGCTCAGTTTTCTGGCAAACAAGAGGTCCTGAATCTTATTCCCTGCTGCAGCCTGAGATCACCCCTCACTTCCAAGAAGGAGTTTATTTAAATTTTCTAGGAAAAATTACAATTTTTCCTAGAAACCTGCAAATGAACACACCCATACATTCAAATCTGTAACAGGAATTAACATTATGGTTTTGACTTTTAACACAGAACTTCTGAGAGCTCTCCATATAACTTAAGAATGGATATTCCCTCTGAAGAAAAAAACTGGGGGTATTTTTCTTCTGAATAAAACACATCAGCTATTGGTGGGAAAAAAGTACTGTTTATAGTAAATGCTAATATTCTTCCTTTCTGTAAAGCCAGAGATGCCACATACACAGGAAAGCATTATCACTTTTCCACCTTCATCTTTCTAGGAATCACACAATTACTACAACAGATGTGACAATTTTATTACTTTTTTCCTGCTTCCTAAAGTACACTCAACATTAACACACAAAGCATTCCTAATGACGTTATGTTCTCTATCAAATATTGTTAGCTTAACAATGGCCAGGTTAACATCATTCCCACATGAACAAAGTTCTTCTTCTAACACACTGCCAGATGGAGCTTTAAATTGTAGACAGGGTGTGAAGCTATACATATAAATACAAAAAGCAGCAAGTGTGTAAAGACAAAGCATTAGAAATATGGACTGAAATAATCACTCCATATTTCTAATATGGAAAATTCTAATATGGAAAATATGACTTCAGAAATCAGAATTTACACGTGATAATGAAAGGATAGAGTAAAGGAAAGGAGAAAAGGGAAAGCAAACAATCAAAATGCTCTTATATTGGGCATTTTAATAAAAAAATGTAGTTTAGATGGGTTTTTTTGACAGCTATCTGATGCACAGATACTAGGTGGCATCTGTTATAAAGCAAATCTGATGGAAAATGTGTTTTGCTTTAGAACTGAAATTGCTGCAACACTATTTCCAATGTAAAAGTCTCTCCAATGCAAGTTCTGTATGCCACATCAGTCTGGGTAAATTTTTTAATATTTTAAAATTGGAATTATGTATATTCTAACATTACCTGTTCTTTCACCAGTTATACAGATAATGCAGAGAGACTGTGCTGACCATTACACAGCAGGGAGAAGGAGTAATGGCATCTACAGGATTAGCCCTGACCCCCGAAACGAGAGCTTTGAAGTTTACTGTGACATGCAAACACAAGGAGGCGGCTGGACAGTGCTGCAACGGCGTCAGGATGGCAGCACTAACTTCAACAGAACCTGGAATGACTACAAACACGGCTTCGGAAACCTCAGCAGGGAGTTTTGGCTAGGTAACGACAAAATTCACCTCCTGACAAGGAGCCAGGAAATGCAACTGAGAATTGATCTTGAAGATTTCAATGGAATCAGAGAGTATGCAAAATACGACCACTTCTACGTGGCCAACGAGTACCTCAAGTACCGCCTGAGCGTCCACGGCTACAGCGGCACGGCCGGAGATGCCCTCCACTACAGCAGGCACTACAACCACGACCAGAAGTTCTTCACAACCCCAGACAAGGACAACGACAGGTATCCCTCAGGGAACTGTGGGGCGTACTACAGCTCTGGCTGGTGGTTTGATGCCTGCCTGTCAGCCAATCTCAATGGCAAGTACTACCACAAGAAATACAAAGGCGTTCGCAACGGCATTTTCTGGGGTACATGGCACGGTATGTCTGATGATATTCCCACTGGATACAGGCAACCCTTTAAATCAGTAAAGATCATGGTCAGACCCAAAAGTTTTGTGCAGTAATTCTACACATTTGTCTTATCTAGTTTGCATTGGATTGCACTCAAAATCATACTTACTCAGTATTATACTCAGAAGTCAACTATTCAGTTATGTTTGGCAAAAGATTGTTCTAGACAAAACAACATGCTTCCACATAATTTTTTTAGAGATGGTTTGACCCATTTAATGTATTAAAACCAGCATTAAAATACCTGAATAGTTATTGCTAAAACTTAACACCACTTAAGTCTTGGCTTCGTTATGTAAATATTCTAAACATTGCTTTTGGTGCTTTTACTGACTGTGATATACCACATTTTATGATCTAAAAACTTTTATATGGTCTTCCACAAATTGTGTCTGAATGAATCCTACGTTTTAACCTGAAAATAATTCAGAGGTATAACTAATATAAATTTGTCAACACCTTAAAAAAAAAACCAGCCCTAAAACAGCCTTTTTCTATCATCTATCCTTCACAGCTTCCAAGTTATACCATGGCAATATCAATATAACTTAGGAAAATTAATAAAAATTATTATTCTTAAAGAACTGGAAAACAGAGGGCCACACGGTTTGGCCAAAGACAGGAAAAAAGGCCTTGAAGAAAACAAAAAATGAAGATGATTCCTCAAATTTCATCACTTTGTCAAAGATTTTTCAAACAAGTTGGTGGATGACTTGAATAAAAACAGAGGAAATAATTATAAAATAATAGAATAATTTAGTTTGGAAAAGACCTTTAAGATCCTTGAGTACAAGTGTTAACACAGAACTGCCAAGTCCACCCTAAGCCATGTCCTGAAGTGTCACATCTACACATGGAGAGAGCATGCAATGAACAACAACATTCTTGCTCTTTTTGGTTCCTCCATTCAAGCTCAAGGTTCTATTTGTCATTTGTGGGAGAAAGCAGCCATTATGTAGATTATTGCACATTTATACAGGCAGGTAGACAGGTAGGAGGAAGACATCAATAAGAATCCATATTATTTGCTTTAATGCCTCTAAATACATACAAAGAGTTTCCAGTGCCATTTTGCTTTCTCCTGAATCCTTTAGGTAAGTCAAATGTTACAAGATGCTCTTGTAGAGAGTTAAGCTCTCATTCAAATACTTCTCAATCTAGGTATTGTTAGACCCTAAAATTAAAAAAAAATTACAAATGTTTTGTAACATAAGACTGTTCTCCCCATTTTTAGACTACATATTTCATAGCCACAGAATATAAAAATCTACTGTCAATTCTAAGCAAAAAGGAGAATATATGATGAAAGATTTTTTTCTAAAATGTAACAAATAAAAAAATCAAATTTTCACATAGTTCAGGAAGTTCAAATTAGAGATAATGTTATTAACTCTCACATTGTAGATAGTGAGCACAAACTTGACTGCACATATCTATGCCATGTCTCTATAAAGACAGTGACCAACATTGAGTGGAGATGCAATTTATCTTAGCAAGAGGCTATTCTACTATCTTGCTTATACCAATCCTGAAATTCAGAAAAACTACATTAAGACTCTATTTCTTAATCAATTAAAGTGTGGTCATTGCTGGCATAGCCTTTTTGATTAAAAGAGATGTAAAAAAAAAAGAATTCAAGTATATATCTGACCTAATACTTTATAAATATGATCTCTACTTGTTTTTTAAGATTATAACAAAACTATTACGGTTATAAGTTATGCAAATGAAAAACACTGGCAATTGCTAAATTGTAAAATATTAATATATATTTTAAAGAAGTAAATACTTTGAAGGACAATTCAAGTGTAATTTGGTTTACTATATTTCAATTTTAGAGAGCAATGAAAACTTTTAATTGCAAGATGTATCATCTTTCCTTGAGAGTATGTTTTGAAGCTATAGAATATTTATTTTGGGATAAAAAATAGTTGTCTAAACAAAACAAAAAAGCAACTTATGATGTATTGGTTAGAAGAGCAAATATCTAATTGCATGTGATTATAATTAATCATTTTGCATTAAATGCACAATTTGCTCCTATTCATCATATGATAACTAGCTAAGTCTGACTTACAGTATCTACAAGCTTCTACTCGAAAATGTCTTTTTACTGCTAAGTTGTTAGAAAAGAAACTGTCTTTTTTAGATCTTGCTTAAAGGAAACTTTCTAAAACGCAGAAATTTTAACAGAATAAGCAAATGTGACTAAAACCACCGCAGCAGCTTTGTCTCATGTCTTTAAAAACAGAAAATTAAAAAGAAAAAGAAAAAGAAAGTGTAATGCTGTTACAGAAATCTGATTATTACCTGCCTGGAACTGTTGTAGCTGAATCTCTGTCAATGTGTACTAGTTTTACAAAGTGTAACTCCATCTACTTGTTACAAACATTATTTTTGTTTTTTCTTGGTGTAATAAAATTATGTCACACTGTTAAAGCTGTACTACTGTAATAGATGTACATGAGGACTATAAAAAAAATCTCATAAATAATTTAATTGATTTTCTGTAAAAAGTGAAACAGTAAGAAAACACTGATAACCAACACAGATGACTATGTGACATGCCAGGAGAGTAATTGCTAGTATTGATAGTTCCTTGGAGATCTGTTTTATGGCCCTTCAGTTGCCAAATAATACCAAGGGCTGAAATCTCAGACATTTTTTTGAAACTATTCATATTTTGGAAGAGGAAAAAGCAATTGCCCAATCAAGAGTTTACACAAACTCTATCTTTAACATGAAAGAGGAGAAGGAAACCAGTGTTTTGACCTTTCAGATCACATACAAGAGTCATCAAAGCACGTGAATACAAATACCACCCCAAATTAAATCATACAATCTTTATACAAAGAAAAAACCCTTGATCACTGCCTAAGGCTTAATAATTCAAACCATTTATTTCAATCTATGGTAAACATCTATGTAACACTAATTATCATATGAAAACACTTGTGGTTTTAATCCTCCTAATATTTAAATTGTGAATTTTAGTGGAAAAAATTACTAACAGTGGGTTTGCTAGCAAAATTCCTATGGCTTGTTTCCAAAATATAAAGACACAAGCCCATCTGTTCAATGTGATCAGCCAAGCAGACTGTAATGTCTTGGCTTTCTATGCATTGCTTAAACAAAACCAAACTAAAACCAGAAAAAAACCCCAAACAAACCAGAGAAAAAAGGAAAAGAAGGTTTGAAAGCACTGGTGCTTTTTCCTTCCCTTTTTAATGCAAATACCTGTTTTCTTAATGGTGTTTATTGACAAAGACTGCAGTCAAACTTGAAGTGAGTTGAGAACAACAGGTAGCTTGATAAATTGGTGAAAAAAACCTTTACTTTTTTGTGTTTATTTGGAAAATAACTTAAGATGGTTGCCAACCCCTACCCCCCATCAACAAATTAAACCAAAATCAAACAAAAGTGCCAAATTTACTTAGATTCTATGATTTACATGACATGGAAAAACCAAAGTAAGAAGGATGTGACTTTGAATTTTCACAGAGAAAAAAAGAGAAAATAATTAAATACTGGCCTACAAAGAAAGAGAATTTAAATATATTTAATATAGCTTTAGATTTTTTTTGTGTGTGTTCTTTTTCTTTCAGGAAAAAAAAAGAAAAAATGGTACATATAGGCCTGAAGACATTGACATAAGTTTTAAGGAAAAATGGCTGAGCAATACCATATATAGGCCCTGCTAAATGCAAACATTTCACATACTAAATCGATCTCTTTCATTCACCGCTTTAATTAAACTTTTATGGAGTTGTAGTTCTTCTGACAGAAGTTAATTTGGCTGTCACCCTCAATGGTAACCAGAAACAGAAAACAATGTTTTAAGATGGTATGTCAAATCTAACCCTCACACAAGTCATGAGGACATGGAAATTATGAAAGCAATGTAATTTTTAAAGTTCTCATTCATTAGTTTTTTCTGATCTCAGTAAAAGAGTAATCCATTTGGAAAATAATAATGGGAAAAAATAACCCAAATTACCTGATTATGTTCATATAATCAAGACAAACTTCAAGTTTAATTAAGATTGCGTTTCAGCAGGAATAGTATGCCCTCATTTAAAATTACACAGTACAAAATAATATTAGGCTTTAAACACTTTTAAGCAATTACATGGAGTGAATAATTTTTATGGAGAAGCAGGATCCACTTTGAGAAACAGAAATTCTCAGGCCTCTCCTCAGACAGAGTACAAAAGTCTCTCTGCTTCACTCTGCAGTTTAACCTCCATATGCTAAATCCAAATACAAGGATTCTTTCTCATGCAGATCTTTAGGGCTCTGTTTATTCAGGAGCATTTGGACGCAGGTGCTTTGAATAAGTAAACCAGGAATCCCCTCTTTAACATTTAAAGTAACCTCATGTGTGTAACAGATGATTCTCCAGCACTAATGTTTTTATTCGATGTAAGATTGGTTAACATTGCTCTGGCTTCCTCATCACATGGCTGTGCTGACTTACATGGCCAGGTAGACCCAATTTTAGTACAGATTTGGCTTGTCTCAAATACATATTTTAGGTGAGAAAACAGGAAGAGAGAGATAGCTTTGGAAAACAATATACCAAAATACTTGTCTTGTCAAGTCTCATGAGTTTCAGAAAGGGCTGAGAAAAGGCCAAAATGCAAGAGGACATTACAGCTAAAGGTTATTCCTTTCCCTAGTCTCACAGCTTCAGTGAGCTCTAGTTCCTCTGTATGGCATGAAATCTGCACACTTGACTTTATAACAGCACAGAAAAACAAGACATCATAAACACTTCCAAACAGCCTTTTCAGAAATGAACAGAAATACCACCTGCTTTGTGGTAGTTCAAACACACCCAACCACTTCCTGGCCTTGTTTCCTCACAATGTCACCTGCTAGTGGTGAAAAGAACCTCTCAGTAGAATGAGTATGTTACACCAGCTCTGTTCCCATTCCTGCTGTTTGAAGGCACCTGTAAATTCACCTGACTCCTCTACAGCTTTTTTAAGAACAATCACCTTTCCTATTGCAACAACCGATTGATTTAACATTCACAATACAAACTACTTCCTACTTGCTGAAAGCTGGTGCAACAAACCATACTCTATCTTACAGACACATTGTCATTCCTAGCTGACTTTCCAAGTGACCATGTTAACACAATCAAAAAAGATTTATTTAATTAGCAGTCAGATTCCTGTGCGTGGAAGTGGAGACAATATCTGTCTGCTGTCTGTGCCAACATCTTTATATGCTTTTTTGTTGGGCCAGGAACCTTTGAAGCTTGTAGTGTGGAGTGTGCCAGGATCAGCTTAAGTTTAAAAATGTTGTTTGCATTCAACATTCAAAGCTGTGTCAAGATTTTTATATCTTTGATAGAGCACATACATATTTGGTGAGCACTAAAACAAATTATGCACTGTTATAGTTACCATGCAAAAATATAGTGATGATCATACTTTGTAACAGCAGAAAACACATTACAGTGTAGGGGGACAGAAATTAAAATGGTGTTTATGAAAAAAAAAATCTATCCCAATCTACCAAGGTAGTTTTTCTAGGAAAATTTTCATTTAAATATAAATACACATTTTTTTAAAGGAAAGTTGTTTACACCCACCATTTACCCTAAGTTAGAATTAAAACCCAGTTTGTTAGCAAAAGCAATTGGAAACAACTGCAATTTCTAGAATGGCATTGTTAGATGTCATTATGCCACTGAATAATTATATGAAATATTGATTCTTAGTATTTATATTTGAAAGCTGTAGCCAACCTTTATGTGACTTCCTCTTCTTCCCTGCAGCACAGATGAGAAAAAAGAGAAAAATGAGAAGTACCTTTCTCTCCTTAAACAACATTCAAACACTGAACATATGCATCGTTCTATGACTTTAAAGCTCTTCCAAATAGCAGATAGACATGAATCAGGATCAGATAATCAGAAACAAACTTTGTTTGGGAAGTCTTGTTGATTTTTTGGTAAACATGGGGATTTTGCTCTGTGTTTCCACTAGAATCGAGATTTTGGTTAGCATCTTTATTAGCAGTTCAACCACTTTTGGCAGCCAGGAGTATAAATTCACTAATCTCAGAAAGACTCTGAGTTTCAAAATAGTAATGAAAAGTATTCATGAAAGGTTCTTTCTGCTTCTTGATGGCAATAGGACACTTGGACATCAGTGATGAAGAAATGTACCATGATAGTGACAATTCCCATCAAAAAAGCAGCACAAATGAAATATTTGGTGCTGGTATCACACAGGGGGCACTGACCATTTTATAGGATACTGAGTGCAACAGTTTGCAACAGACCAGTCAGGAAAATCTCACAAGGGATTTTACACTTTTGCAGGTTTAGATTTAGCAAATAAATGGATGATGTTTGTTAGCAGAAAGGGATTATTGCAGTACCTTCCAAACAAGGTACCTGCTCACTGGATCTGCTGAACAGTAAATCACTTTTCATTCACAAGTACACTATTCTGCAGAATTAATAGCTGCCTCAGAGCGCCCACTGCAAAGACATGCAAGATAAATGTTGCAGAATCATTTTGCTGGTATGGTTTTAAAAATGGATGTATACATTTGACTGAATTATCTTTCTAGCCCAAGAACATATCAACAAAAGGAAGAGAAAGAAAAAGCACAAGGCATTGCCTTGAGTAAAAAGACCCCAAACTGGCAGAAGATACTCACCATTCGATTTCTCTTTGGGGTTTTTTTGCTTGATTCTCTATCAGACTGGGAAGATGCATAGAGTAGGGGTCTTTTTTTGTGTCTGGGATTGTGATTTGGGCAACAAAACAAAAATTAAGCAACAGAAGAGGATTTGAAAACTATAACAGATTACAAACTAAACGTCAACAACACCATTATGACAAATGATGTTCTATTTATTTATGTTCCCATTAAAACTGGATCAGGTGGAGGAAAGTAAAACACAACTTGAGTGGCCAGAGGGGAAAAAATGTTACAGTGCAATCTGGTGAAGAGCAAAAATTATGGGAACAAAAATGAAGAGAAGGGGCAGGAGGCAATTCATTAATTGGTCTTGTTTTATTTTCATTCTGTATAATCTTGTCATTTTGAGCATTTAATCCAGTTTCATGCCGTGTTTGGTTGCTTTTTCTATTCAAATGACAATTTCAGTTTGCCCTGTGATGCTTTAGCAGTAATAGTATTGTAGCAAGGATGATAGAAGGATAAAGGGAGAGGTTAAATGTATTATATTACCATCTGTTGCAAAAAAATTATAAATTTGCAGGCAAAGGGTGAATACAAATTTAGGTAACTTTGTTGAAGCTAACTACTACAAAATATCCATTTACTAAAATTAATGGCTCTTTAAATTTGGACAATGTTCATCTATGACAAAATTCAATACATTTTTTGCTGCCTTTTAAGAATCAGATTACATATATATAGCCTATAATGCACTAAAATCAAAACAAACCCAGCATAATTTATTGCATCTTAATGTAGCATTTATTCAAGTAATACATTTATTTCATCACACAGGTACTAGACTATGTAGTTTTCCATGGAAGTTATTAACATGATGCAGATTGATTTATTTCCAACACTAGAAGAAAACAAGGTATGAGGAAAGATTCACAAGTCAAGAAATTCAATTAGAAGTGTTAGAGCAAAGATCTTTATTTCAAGGACATAACAACAAAGGCTAAAAGAAGTAGAAAGTTCATTTTGTGGACGTATAGCAGTACTCAACAGAACAGGACGATGTCAACTTGGTAATAAATAAAAACACTTGGTGAAAAGAAGTCATGATGAAGTGGATGGCTTTTGTTCAAACTCTGTTAAGTTTCTAATATTTCTACTTAACCCACAAAGCTAAAGAATGTTACTATGTTTTATTAAAGTAAAGGAGAGAGAGCATGCACGTTTGACTTCTTGCTCTTTGTATGTTTGAGTATCTGCTGCTTACATGAGAAAAACCAGACTGGCTTGACTGGAAGAGGGCATATATCTGTTTTTAAAGAAATACTATAATAACAAAGGTGTCCCTTCTCCTAAGTATATGCTGTGCAGGCATAAATGACCAGTCAGTGAAACTGAGATAATATGATACAATTCTGCTTCTGTGGAAAAATCCTGAAAGCTATTCCAAGAAGTTGAAGCCAGCATCAATGCAACAACCTCTATAATGACCGAAGTCTTCTATTTATCCCTGAACTATGTATAAAGTTCAGCAAAAGAAAACAAATACGTCAGTGGAAGAGAAGAAATGTGAATAAGTGATGAAAGGCCAAACT
Source organism: Daphoenositta chrysoptera (assembly GCA_013397915.1). NCBI lineage: Eukaryota > Metazoa > Chordata > Aves > Passeriformes > Daphoenositta > Daphoenositta chrysoptera. The sequence goes on along the minus strand of VZRO01007029.1, from coordinate 85,043 downwards.
CACCCATAAAGTACAAGTGCAAACTGTTAAAAACTATGGTAAAATCAATGAGTCATATTTCCCTTTTAAAAATTGACAAAATGACTGGAAGACCTCATTTATGAAATATTATGCAAATTGCTTACTTTTCTTTTCCACAGCATATTTTTTCCTGAGCTGGGAACAACTGTAAATACTAAGGTTACCCTCTATTTGCCATTAATGGTTTACAATGTTATCAGTGTTAAACAAGTTAGCCTTAAATTTGATATGCAGAACAACCTCTTTGGAAAGATTTTCTTTGAGAAAAAAAATCAGGCAAATGATCTAATAATTTTCTAGAATAAGTCAGAAAAATAAGTTTTCACCATGGTTAAAAATAAGGAAAACAAAGCTGAAATGCAGAATACATTTTAGAAGGGGCTTGGGGGCACTTTTGCTGCTGCCTTGGGCTGAGAAGAAAGGGAGTTCATTGCTGCAACAATACTGGAAGCTGTGGGCTCCTCATACAGTGGCACTGGACTGAAAGCAGCAGCCTCATGCTATGTTCAGTATGGTCTAATAGCAGGATAGGAAAGGGCCAGTCCTATTTCCCCCTTCACTCCAAATTCTTGCCCTGTCCTTTCTGCTGACCTTGGGTTGTAGGCAGAGAATGAGAGCCAGGCTAGCAAACTGATCTGACAGATCCAAGATGGAAAGAGGCTGGGGTAAAGGAACTTTAGGTAAGAACTTTTTTTTTTTTTCTAAAAAACATGAATTATTAACAAAGTCTGCTAAAGATACAAGAGAGATGTACATTTTTGTTATAAAGAGGGAGAAATTGGCTGGTCTCCATTTTTAATGTGGGAAGTGCATTATTCACTACAAAGGAAACTTAAACTGGGATATAGGGAAAACTTTTTATAAAACTCTGGCAATGATGACATGCTGGAAAAGGATACCCAAAGAGCTATCTCCATCAGTTAAAGATTTAAAGAAAAAATTAGATAAATATCTGTATAGAATCCACTTCAGTGCAAACTTTGGATAAGATTATCTCTTAATGACTCTTCTGGCTTACATTTTTAAGGATTCCATTTGATCTGTATTTGATATCTTAAATTTTAAAATATTTCTATTTATTCAGTAATCTGAAATATTCTTTAATACAAAAAAATCTGCAAAAGAAACTGAATTCTAAAAGGTTTTTTCTATCACCATCATCAGTTAATAGCACCTCAGGAGCCACTTACCTGTGATTTTTCCTGCAGCAATGGAGCCTTTTTAAAAGTCATGATGCAATTACCTCTACAGATAGAATACTACAAGACCAAAACCAAGACCTCTCTATTCTCATTCCCCTTAAGGCCCTGATCACTGAAAAAAAATAACATGGTTATCTATCAAGCACATCATCCCCAGCAAGAATATGATACTGCTTCACAAAATTTTCTGACCACTTAGATAAAAATACAAAAAATGGGGAAGATATAGATAGTCTATGGTAACGACCTTCAATTATTAACAAAAGATACACTTCAGAATAACTATTTTGCACTGTTACAGACAGAGAAGGCTGGGGCACATGGTACCTCATCTAAACACTGAAATGCAGGACTTGCAGTCACGTCAGTGGGTCCCTCGTCCTGGCTGTGAGCTGCTGGGGTCGGTGCATGGGTGGGGGACTCGTTCTCAATTGCCAGTTCTGGGTCAGTGGGACTTCCTTCACCAGCCTGACTCATTGTTTAAAGCTCTAGAAAGTAACAAAATACCAAAACAGTTCATTAGATCCAGGGATATATTTGACTGTGAAAGATAAATGTGTAGTGTAAAAACCACTACGTCAACGTGTCAGACCCATGTTCAAACCACAGAAGTCACCACGTGAGCAAACGAGGTAAGTCCACAGTTACAAAGACTTCATGCAAGAGGCTGCACTATCACCCTACCATCCTTTTGAGTATTTAAAAAATATCCTAAAGAAAGTTCTTATTCCAGTTAGGTAACACAGTCTTTTAATAAGTGTACAGAGAAAGAAAATAAAGAAAGTTGTAACAAGTAAGGGTAATGGAAATGATATTTTTGCTACACTTATATTTGAGAAAATCCCCTATTCATGGCTGTCATTTAGGAATAGAAATCTCTAAGATACTTGCATTAGAAACAGTTCGATCAAGGACATTTAGTAATTACTTCTCACCAAGATGAGACTTAATGCCGTGAAGTTTCTATAATTTCGTGTAATTTTGTTTTGTGTTTACTATCTTGGTCCAGCACTTGAGAATTTTGTTCCCAAGCATCAATCATCAGAACTCTCAGAGATGTGTGAAAATGCCAGTGTGGATGAGGGAAATGGGAGGTGGAATACAAGGGGGTACAATGCTCCTGGTACCATGGTAAGACAGTAGTGTCCATCAGATTGGTTCTCATCATTGTATCAAATGTGAATTAATATCTGACAAATCCATCTTCTGGCATAACAGCATCTTAAGAGTTTTGTATATCCAAAGAGCTTTAAAATCCCAACCTTTTGCATGAAGAAGCATGAAAGATGACAAAAACATTTGAGGTAAAAGATATAAGAGACATGGGATGATCAAACAGGGGCAATAAGCATCTTACAGAGAGAAGAGAAGGGAAGAGGGACTTGTGAGGCACACAGAAATCTTGCCATGACCTAGTGAGACAGGGGAGGCATGGAGCATTTATAGAGCAAAGCACAGTGCCAAGCAGAGATGGAGCACAGACTGAGGAATTCAAGAATTCCTCACAAGTTCACTGACACTGTCTGTAGATGACACGAATGGACAGGTCAGTATCACAGCATTTTAGTGCAAAATTTTGGGAGAAAGATTGTCAACTTTTGCAAATGTTCACTTGACACCAGAAGGTCTTTCTATATTTGCTATTATGTGGAAGACATTGTATTCTGCTATGGAACCATATCATTATAAAACCCATATCAGTCACCAAAGATGCAGAATCCTCTTCAAATCAGTCAGTCATGATATCATTCAGCCTTTCACATAACATATGGAAGACCTTTCTCTTTTTTAAAAGAGAGCATCTTACTATAAATCAAGGACAACCAAAATTGAAACTGTAATAAAATCAAGAAGAAATTTTGAGAATATTTCAAGAATAAATACCAGATCTCTCCAATGAAACAGCCTGAGCAATTTGGCATTCCACAGCCAGAAAGCTGACAGTTAAGAAAAATATAATTTCTTTTTATAATTGTGGTGGGAAAGTGGATATAAAAATTCTGTGTTGTTTGTATTCACCTTTGAAAAGTCACTTGTCTATAAAGGTATTGAAAGTTAAACAGGCAAGTTTATCACTTTCTACAGTGCTGCTTGGAATTCCTTCAGGAACATTTTGACTTTTAGAGAGAATTCAGTGTCTGTATTTGCTGATGGAAAAAAAAGCGATTTCATGATCCTTCCTGGAGGAGTCAAAACATTGTGAAATAACTGTAAACATCATAGAGGCCAAGAAATAAACTCTGAATTACTGTACATAAACATGTATACACAATTATAAAAAGTGAGTGATTTTTCATCTGTAAAGAACCGCTGAATATTTTAGCATATGCACTTTGCATTTATGGCTACTGTTGCTTTTTTTGTTCCTCTCAACTTACTGAAAGAATTTAGACAGAGGGAAAAGCATCGTGGCAGAAACTCTAAGTAGAACAATACTGAAATGTGAGCATTTCATTGGTGTAGGCATATTTGTCAATATTTGTATGTGAAACACACAGTTGACATTAATCAAAAATATACCTCCTCCCAGTACAGCAGTACAAGAGTCCTCACCAAGACTCCAGTGTGCTGGGCAGGGAGAGACCAAAAAAAAATCTCATGAATCTGAAAAGTTTATAATATTCTGTTAAGACACAACTATAGAAATCTGAGGCAGAGAAAAACCATTAGACAGCCTCAGCTGGTGCGACAAGCCCTTGTCTCCACGTGGTTTTAAGAGGGGGCAGACTGTGACAAAACATACATAAGTTTATGGGACATTGAAATAGCTTTAGCATTCTTCCATTACCTACTACATTACCAAATATACAATTCAGCTTATATAAAATTGAATCTATAAACTTCAAAAAGCAAAGTAGAAAATTTGTGCCTGTAGTTATCTGGTAAATGAACCCCCTAATTGACATAGGAATGAAAGGTGGCATGATTTCCAACTTCAGCGAAAAGCCCAACAAGTATGGATGTTTTCAAACTGTAAAACTGCAAATAACATCACAGCCTTGATCCAAGACACAGAATTGCAGAGAATGGGAATTACAAGGCTGTTTTGGAACCCGGGTCAAATCAGGCTGATAATTGTCTTGTGAAACAGCTTCAGGGCAGCAATAATAATAGAAGTCTGAACTCAGATTCCCAAAACTAATTTCAGCATCTTTACTTCTGCCTCTCTCTAGCAAACAGCAATGTTGATACACAAATCAGTGCAGAATCCATGTAGGTGAAACTTAGCTGCATTGACTCTTTTCAGAGTGAGAGATGCAAAAAGTAGTAAAATTTCACTCTGAGCATAAAGAGATGCAGGTCCATGTATAAAGATGCATCAACTATCTCTGTACACTTCCAGCCTACACTGGAGGCCTGGGGAGGGACAGAAGTACCCAGCAGTCATGGTGTGCTGATGCTTCCCTGAATCCATCACTTTCTCCTTGAACTCATACAAAACTTCCAGTATTGGTAAAATCCAGGGGAATGGAGATTTTCGTTTTACCTCTGCATGATGTGAGTAACCAGTGCTTCTTGTTGCTTTTGAATCTGGCTCCTTGAAGTTACCCAGTTCTTTTACTGGATGAGTCACTGAATAATCACAACTTTTCTATGCCACTAGGTTTATTCCTAATGTTGAATCTTCATTTGACAATCCTTTTTCTAGGCTGAAGCAGCCAATCCACCTGCTATCACTGGCATGAAAGCCCTTCTCTGCCTTCCACTGTCCTTAACCATCCTTCTCCAAAACTTTTTCAGTTCTACCATACCCTCTTCAAAGACAAGGGATGAGACCTACAGTTAAGATTAATAACAGGAGCACCATAAATTTATTTGATCACATGGTGATCCTCTTTCCACCCCCTAAAATTTTATTTTCTTATACTTTTCCCCTAAGGTTAGAGAAGCAGACCTTTCGTTTTAACTGGGCAGAGCCTGTGCTTCAGCATGAAGGGATGTGTCTTTAAACAACAAAACCATGCCAACATTAAATGATAATTAAATTTAAAACTACATCTTGTACAATAGGACATTATAATACACATGTGAATCAGAATAAATTGTTTGATTAGGCTGTACAGCCTCACTGCTTTGGGGAAATGAGAGAACACCACATACCTAAACTGCTCAACAATTCCTGTTGTAAGTTCTGCTGTTTTCCCTTGTTTGCAAGTCTCTTTCAAGTTTGGGATAGAATCACCCTGAGCCACACACAGACTTTATCTGCTGGAGTTCTAATTAGATATGGCTGAGATAAGGAGAACTTGAATGGTAAGATTTGCCACTTCCCATTTCACATGGTTTCCATGAGGAACTTAATTTCCTCAGAAAATTCCTGGTAGCGTGACAAACAAAAAATCCCTGAAATCCAAACCATTGCATGCTTTGCAACGCTAAAGTACAGAGGAGAAAACAAACAAAACCTAATTTGCCTACCCACTGAACCCTAGATACACCTTGAGAGCTAAGAAGATTCAAGGAAGCAGTTCAGAATTATACCACAAAAAAACCAAAAATACAAATAAAGGTGGCCCTATTTTCTTATGAAGTAAAGTCACATTATTTCTTCATTACAATTATAGCAAATGGGTAAAATTAGCCCTGCCCAGGCAGACTAAGTTTATACCCTGCAGGTACGTGCAGCAGTTTGTGATTATTCTGTGATAAATTCCAAATACAAAAGTTAGAAAAATGTATTCCTTCTACAGCCTCTCCTGTAAATATTTTTAATTTAATTCCTCTTTCCTTGAAATCTCTCTCTTACCTTAGCCTAAAAGTACCTTTGATAATGCTTTGGCTTAAAATCTATTTTATATTTATAAAAAAATTACATTTATATAGAACTTCATAAGTTCTAGGATCTTCTTATCTTTTACATTAAATACGGAATATTCTTTGGCATACAACACCACCAATATCTGGTAAAATGGCAAATAAGCATTGTAATTGGCTAAGAAATGAAATCATGTAGCTATCAAAAGTGGAGCTCTAATTAAATCTTCACTTAGAAATTTGATATAGCTTTCATTTCCTGCAAATGACAAGTCAGAAAACAAAAGAGGGAAACAAACAAACAAATGTTGGAGTCTGCTACATGTTATACCAGCTGATCCAAACAAGAGCATGAAAGTTAAACAGAATCAATTTAGCAAAAATATAGATTACATAAGTAAAACATTAAACACCTGAGGTTTCATATGTATGGAGAAAGAACTTCTTCCTAGCAATTACTTTTATCTGTTTTGGTCAGTATTTTTATTAATGTGAGTATGCTCAGTGTGTATCTAGTGAGAAAACCCAACAGCAACAACGAAATATAAACTTAACTGAGGCTTTAGCATCTTGGAATGGTTTCTTGAACTAACTTCTCAACTATGCAAAACCCAACAATATTAAAGGTGATGCAGAGCACAGTTTGCTGTGGATTGCGGGTGCTGATAAACTTCTGTCGACCTGAGGAACATCAAGTACCAAGATCCTGGAGGAAAAGGGAGCTGTGGGAAAGCAACACTGTCGTTTTAGAGGAGGTGGGAGTCGAGGATAAGGAACAGCAGCACCGGCCCAGGGAGAAAGGGGGGCAGCCCTGAGCCCCACCTTGCCAGAGACCGGGTTCCCTGGGAACAGCGGGATCACGGAGGTACTTGCTGAACTGGCTTCATCTAGTGGAGTCACAGAACATTGCAACACCCTCCTTACACATCTGTAACTTCCCCTGACTAACTATCTGACGTCCAAATTTGGTATTGCTCTCAAGGGGGAGAATTTTGTAGGTTTTTTCCCCCAAATCAACTGTTTCTGAAGACTTGAAGAAAATAACTTCCAGCCTCCATCATGTCCGAAGATATTTCTCGATACGTTTTTGACTTTTTAGAATTCTATTTTTCTATTCTACATTATCATAAAGCAGGCTGGCCCTTTTTGTGTTTCATCTAATGATTTTTTTGAGACTGAATAACATAAACCAATGAAACAATTTAACTTAAAGGGCTTTATTGGTGAATATTAAACTTCCCAAAGTGAAAATTACTGAAGGCCAAAAAAACTAGGGCAATCTTCTTTCCTTTTGGACACTGAGCTGTCATTTCAGATTCATAAATAATCAAAGCCAGGCAGTGACAGAAATAGAAACAGGGCTAATGAGATGAAAAGTGCTTGATGACTAAGTATCATGCTTGCATGGTTATTTTTGAAAAATAAACACATGGAATGCAAAAGGGAGACAGTAATTAAGTAACAGGCCCAGATTTCATTATTTCTTGTGTTGCAATGTGGCTAAGACAATGTGGCTTTCTGTGCGTGCTTCTCTCTCATTATTGGCAGTAAACTACAATTATGACAAGAATTCAGCCCCTGACTGAACATCATCTATTGCCCACACGCCCCACCTCATTTTTTAAAATTGTTATACAATGATAATGTGGGCTATGAAGTCCAGAAAAGTCTTTTAAACTGAATTAAGTGGTTCCCCTCTTGTTTGCAAACCCTGTAAGGGCAATTGTCTCATGGTATATTTGTGCAGAGCTCAGGAAAATGTTTATTTGCTTGGTTTAGAACTGCTAAAAAGGAGTACAACACGTAACATATTGACCAAAACTTACTGACAGAGAGCCATCCCGGTGCTTTGCACTATCATTTAAAAAACCCAACAACAAATGACTGGTTTTCCAACCCATCTGCCAAACTGCTTCTGCACCGGCTGACCGAGGACATTGCAACACACGCAGACTCGCTGCAGGTTTAAGAGCAGGCTGCCCCGGGTACCTCGTCTCCTCACGCCCTGGGCCTCAGCACTCCCGGCCCTCAGGGACTCTTCAAACGCGGCTGTGGTGGCGCCGCTGGACTCGCTTCCCGCCTGTACGTCGGAGCCGCGGCTTTGCCTCTCTCGGCCCCGGCCGCGGTCCCGGTCCCGATACCGGTCCCGGTCTCGGTCCCGGTCCCGGTCCCGGTCCCTCGAGTCGCTCCCGGCCGCCGCGGGGCCCGGCCCGCCCGAGCGGCGTCCCCGTCGCGATGGCGACCGCGCCCGCCTCCGCCCG
>VZRO01007029.1:0-76177 GCA_013397915.1 Daphoenositta chrysoptera | reverse complement strand
ATTTGTGCCCTGGCGGCTGCTGCTCCGGAACAGAGCAGAACGCAGCATCCCCAGCCCGGGCTGGGCGCGCCCGCCCTCCCCGGGCCCTTCTGTGCTTCCCTGCCCTCCCCGGGCTCTTCTCTGCTTCCCTGCCTCCCAGAGCCCTTCTCTGCTTCCCTGCCTCCCAGAGCCCTTCTCTGCTTCCCTGCCCTCCCCGGGCCCTTCCCTGCTTCCCTGCCCTCCCCGGGCCCTTCCCTGCTTCCCTGCCTCCCCGAGCCCTTCTCTGCTTCCCTGCCTCCCAGAGCCCTTCTCCGCTTCCCTGCCTCCCAGAGCCCTTCTCTGCTTCCCTGCCTCCCCGGGCTCTTGGATCCACGGGCTCCGGTGGTGTTTGATGTCCTGCGTGGATGTGCTCAGTCCACAGTATCAGCAAAGCCCGGGAGGTAACGATACAGATGAAACACCAGGAAGGGCTCCCTTGTCTGCTGCGAGCGTTGCGTTATCTTTTTGGGCACAGAGCTAAAATCTGCAGTGTTTCTTGTATGAAACGCAATTTGGGAGAGCGGCTATAGAGGGTGAAATCAATAAACATCTCTACTGGACTGAAATTCTGACAGTGGGCCTAAGTGTAGGGAGTACAAACTCAGAGATTTGTGTTTGGTCATTAGTGTGTTTTTGGTTTTCCTAGGGTTTTGGGCAGTTTCCTGTACAGAGCAGAATGTTTCACCATGCTGAAAAAGCTTTTCAATGCACAATGCACCTGGTCTCTTGTTTGCTTAAAGTTATTCAAGACTGCTGCTTTAGTTCATTTGATGCCTTGCTGCAGTTGTCATACGAAAAATGATGAATAATCCCACCCTACTTACTCTTCATACCTGTACTCTATGACTTATGTAGAATATGATGTTGCATACAGCAAATATATTCTGCACCTTTTATCTTACCTTACTTTTTTTCCCACCCTCTATCGTAAGGAAAATTCTGCAACATGCTTTTTTTTCCTCTTTTCTTTTAGAAGGACCTGAACTGTATATAATTCAAAATGGAGAAGTCCTATGGGTTTGACATGACATCATTCTCACATTTTCCAGTCTTACTCATCCCTATAATTTACTTTTTTAAAAAACACTGCTTATAACTGAAGGGGTGTTTCTTGAATATGTTTATCAAAACTGAGGTTCTGTTTTGTTTCCTAGCAACTAATGTATGGAGAAATATTCTGTGACTAAAATCAGGGACATCTCTGATTTGCTTTGTCAGAATGGCCATACTGATTCCTACTGTGAGTCCAGCAGCCCACTGCCCTGTCTCTGGTCATAAAGAGATGATCAGGGAAGAGTAAGAACAGAACAAATGTAAATGATGTTTCATCTAAGCATTCTCTCAGCTGTCAACGGTTTTCATCATAGGATTTCAGAGCCTGATACAGCTCAGCCCCTTAGTGAATCTCTTCTGAGTGTCCCTTTACACATGGAAACAGTTTCAGGGTGAAAGCTTCCTGGTAAACTCTTGGCAGTGTCCCACAGTTTAATTTCCTGCTATTTTATAATTTGAGTATGTGGCATTCCAAGGTCTTCCTGCACTTTGTCAGTGAGTTTTTAACTAGTCTGAATAATCTGGTGTCATTGATAAAAGCTTTCAACCTTGCTATTTGTGCTGATTTCCAATTTATTGTACTGGTGAAGGTGGTGCATAGCTTATAGCTGAAAGACAATAGGGAACTAAGGATATTGTTAAAGACATTTGAAAATCTAAGTTTGTTCTCTTAAACAGATCGACTGTTACCTCTATATTCATTGTCTCTGTCACTGAACTGTAGCAAGACTTGCCTTCTCCAAGAGCCTTGTAGTCTTGACTCTTACCTGAGAATTCTCAGTTACAATCTTACAGCTCCTCTTTTTATTTCTTTTCCTCCCTTGCTTGGCAAGCACCAAGATTACCTTGGCTCATCTGTAGCACATTCACAGAGTCCATCCCATAATTACTGAGACTCAAACAAACCCAGTGTCCCATTTATTACCCTTCAATTCTCTGGTACCAGGTGTGTCTGGATACTGTAGTGATTTAATATTTCAGTTTCTCCAGGATCTCTGAGTGACTATTACAAGTCACTCCAGACTTGGTTATTCTCGAGGGGCAGAATTCATTGTATTAAGATATGGAGAATCTCAGTCTGCATAAAGGATTTCAGTGCGAGGAGCCTTCCTAAAAGTCTCAATAACGAATCCTGATTTATGGAAAAAAATCATTTAGCTTTTGTCCTGTCTTTGAGATTCTTCCTATATTCTGAATGTCAGCCAACACTGCAGACAGTCTTAGGGGCTTTCTTCTTGAAACAGGTTTTCTTTTTTTGCAGGTTTCTAAGCTGTTCCTCTTGGGTTTGTGGTAAGCTCATGCAGTTCAAGTTCCCTGGACAATCTGTGGATTGTAATGCCCTTCCACAAGTTTCTCTTTGTCACCCCATAGCTAGCATGGTGTTAGTATTGTCTGTTCATGCTGTTATCCAGGTGTATCTAGAGATACATTTTCAAAAATGTAAGGTTGTGTGGTTTTTTGTGCATTCTTTTAAAAGTTTTTACTTGGTGAAGTAGAATTTTTGCTTGCCACTGAGGTTCTACTTTTAAGTGTCCTTTCAGCTCTAGTTTGTTTTTTTTGATCTTCTGAGTATTAGTTGGTGCTTGGGTTGCTCTGTTTGTTTATTTAGAAAAGAATTATCCATTAAATATCATTGCATAAGCAAAAGATCTTCTCCCTTGTAAAAACACATCTCAAACCAGAAAGGAGCTGTTGTTGCTCTGCAGACACTTTGGCTTTTCTCTGGCTTTCCTTGGATGTGTGAGGAGGATGTTAACTCTGCTCAGATCGTTTTCCCTGAGCTCTATCAGTCACTTAGCTGTAAGAAGTTGAGAGGTTGATGTCAATGTCTTTTCAGTGTTCTTGTTTTCTTCACTTGGAAGTTAAGGCATTTCATAACAGCTTTCACAATTTAGGTTGGAGCTCATCCAAGAAGCTGCAAGTTATCTAAAACTCTTTAATACCTAAAGAGCATGTGTGGAAGATGCTGAGCTTAAGTGTGCATTTTAGCCTTCCTGCAACCTGTAAGCAGCTTAGTAGGGCAAGCACCAAAAGATCCTCTGTTTGCCTTAGTGTCTAGTTTTGAGCTCTGTATGGTATTTCAATATCATACATGATCTGGTACATTTAACCTTCATCGATGGCAGATGTCAAGGAATTTCTGTCTAACCAAGCTTATTTATTTTCGCATGTGTTAATTAAACCCGAAACCTGCCCTTTGATTTCTGGTTACTGCACGTTGTCTGCGTGTGTACTCAGAAGGGAAGTGAACTGAGGTATTGCATAACCATAATTTGAGATAATTCCAGTAGTCTAGGGCCGCTGAGTCATCTGAAAATAAATAATTATCCAGTCTATTTTAAGTATTATAGCTTAAGGTAACTTAATGACTGGAATGCTTAAATACCCTGGGGTACCCCTGCCTACATTCTGATACCAAAGTGTTTCTTTTTTCCTATATATCTTTATTTCTGATATGACTCTTTTACACCACAAAGATCTTCATGCATTCTTTGTGGTTTATGTGGCTAAAGTTGGCTTCAGCCCTTGTCTTTGCTAGGAAGGAATCAAACTGGCTATTTTTGGAGTTTTTGCACCGAAACAGATTGTATCTTGTTCCTACTTGTTAAAATTTCATTGGCAGTATTATCCAGCTTTCATCGTGCTTTTTAATGGAGATGTTTATCCTTGGTTCAGGAACTCAGAGGGGAAGAGACAGAGGGGCTCAATTCTTTGTCCACTAATTTTTGCTATGTCGAGGCTAGCAAAATGCCGTGACTGCAGAGGATCAACATGTAAAGTGTATTTTCGAAGTCCCCGGTGTTTCTGTGGTGATGGGTCCACTTTTAGCCCCCGTTTTTGATAGCTAGGATTACACTGCTAACCCATCTTTCAAATGATGGCTGTAATATGTTCTACAGGATCAGAAGTTTTTTTATTAACTTTATTCTTGTAAAAGTCTCAGTGAGTTTGTATCATGGCTAAACTGAGTACTCTCAAGCCTTTTCCTCATCCCTTTTGACAGAAGTAATAAGAGCAGGAGGGTTTCAAGCTGATTGAATTAAAAGATTTGCACAAGCAAACAGGCTTTTGGGACTCTGCTTGCAGAAAGCAAAATAGTCTTGGTTGTAGATCCTCCCAAGCACTGTGCAATGTCCAGTGGGTGAATTGAGCAGTCTGGGGCAAGACAGCTTGTTCAAAAACAACATTGCTTTCCAGTCTACCTCTTGTGGCCTTTTTTTCTTAAGGAATTGTTACAGTCTACATCCTTCACGAAATATAACCTGTAGCCATAAGGTAGTGCCCTTGCTGCAAAGATGTTGTGTTTTAGCTGTGTCTCCTGGATTCTCCGGGTTTTTCAGGTGACAAAACTTCCATTGGGTGTTAATTGGAGCTCTCAGTGTCTCATCTTCATGGTCTGCAAGCTTGCTGTTGTCATGGTTCCAGGAAGCACCTGTCCTGGGCAGCAGGGTGACAGTATTGATCTCCAGGCTCTGCTGGATCACGGGGCTCACTTGGGAATCTCCTTGGGGCAAAGCTTGTTTTGCACATTTTGATTATTCTTTTCATCTTTCTGGCAACCTTAGCAGGCAGTGCAGGTGAAGGAAAGACTTTCACATGTGCTTAAATGAAGGTTTCTTTTCCAGATAATCCCCTTTCCTTTAGGGAGTAATGGGGCTCACTATCTCTTAGTCCTTCAGTTGTGTCTCTCAGCAAACACTTCTGATGACTGTTTCATTTTTCATTTTCTTCATTCTGCCTTTTATCCTTAGGAAAACAAAATCACTTTTTTTCCTCTCCTGCCTTTGCCTTTTGCCAGTCACTATGGTGGTCATTAATATAAATGATTACTGTAAATGTTTATTACTATAGACAGAATCCCCAGACTGTACATTCTCAAACTTCTTCCCATTCCTTAAACCCGAGGGTGAGACAAGTGTCAGAAAACTGCTTTTGCTGCTCCTGCATGTTATCTACAAGACCCAGTGATTTTTCTTTGTGGGTGGGAACAGTAGCAAGGTGAGGTGGCTCAGACTAGAGGCAAACATGCTTCTTCATGCCAGGGGAATGCCGGGCTTTCCAGAAGTCTGGGGAGAATGACACAGACCAATGCTTCTAGCATTGTTTTGGGGTTGTGATGCTGGCTAGTGGAGCAGCAAGGCAATGTATTTGTGCTGTTGAACCTTATTACTCTACATGTGACCTCAGACACCTGCCAGCCTTCTACCCCAAAATGTGTGTCGGGGTGCCCAAGTGTCTAAGTGGAATTTCAGATGAGATTGATGGCTAGGGTATATAGGAGATGGAGGTGGAGTTAAAAAAGAAAAAAGATGAGACTTCACTAAAGGATCACACCCTGCTGATTCCTTGCCAGAGGTTAGAGTCTTTCTTCTGCCTCTTAATGTTCTTTCCTGGAGCTGGATGGCTCATACACAGGCTTGCTTACTAAACTTTCAGTGTCCATAGTTGATAGTGACTATTCCATGCAGGTCAAAGTGCATGGCCAGACTTAGCAAGCAGGTTCTTAAGTAACAAAGAAGCTGCTCTTTTTCCTTACTACATATTGTTACTGTATAACGTGATCAAATACTATGTTAAAGATATCTGACTTTGCTCATTCTGTTGCTAATAAAACTCTTTTAATTCTAGATTTGGATATCAAAACGTCAGGGAATGGCTGCGTGAAGATTCAGAAAATAGAGTGTGATAACTGCAAAATAGAAACAGAGAAGGGGACTAGTGTCTTGCAGTCAATAAAGGTACAAAGAACCCTTCCCCACTGATTGAAAAGGGATGGTGTGGTGGGATATAGTGTCAAAACTTAAATACCAGTTCTGGAGATGAGAAGTACTCTGGTGTTTCTCATTGCAACACTCACAGCGTTACGATGTGTATAGCACCTCACCTTTGATTATTGCATACAATTATGGCACAAAGTCAATAACAGTAAATAACGTGGAGGCAGAAGTCCATGTATCTGAGATAGCCAAAGCCAGCAGAAACACTGACAGCAGTAAGCCTGATCCCTGTCTTGCCTGCCTCTCCAAGAAAAAAAATAATAGACTGGGATTTCCTGCCTAGGTTAACAGTTCTGCCTGCTAAAGTAGGACTTTGCAGCATGCTGCTGGGTTTNGGGGGGGGGTGTGGAGTTTTTTTATAATTGATATATCACAGCTATTGACAAACCCTTTAAGTTAATTTTCAATCAGAAGTTACACATTACATGTTCAAAATACCTGACTGAAATATATCTGATATATACCTTATATATCATAGGCATGACCTTGTTTTTTCAGTCTTAAGGCTTCAAGCTTGCTGACATATGCTGTTGTAAAATTAATCACAGTTTATCTGACTTAGGTGCTATTTGATATCCAATTCACTTGATTGTTTGGGATTACACTTGCAGGAATTGGTATAAATTCAAAAGAAGAGCTTTTCAAATTTTTTGAGATATGAAAAAATTTCCACCATTTTTCTGTATGGTGGTAAGAGGTGATTTTATAAGAGGGAAAACTGAGCTTCGGGAGGGATTTAATATACACTAGAGCTAGGTTTACTCTACATCTAGGGAACTGTAGACAACTTGACCCTTCCAGATTCTGTGTAATTGACCATAATACTCTTATAAAGGTACCTAAAATCTAACAAAAAGTTAACAGTACTTTCTGTTGCCTGTCTAAAGTTTTGTTTAAAAATTACTATGTTATATAATAATGAAAATAATAGTGCATGAGAAACAACATAACATGAAAAATCAAGGTGGTTTTGGCCAGCAATAATGACAGAGTAATCATGGCATGCCATCACATCAAGAATTTTTTGTGCTGTTGTGGAAAAAGATGATTTTGAAGAAAGACCACTAACTTATCTTCTGGGAATCTTGTCTCAAATACAATCCAAGATGTAAAAAATCTTGAATTTGAGAAATTAAGATCTGGGTTTCAGTCTAATCTTGTTTTTAAAACCTGTAGTTCTAGTAAGGTGACTGAACTAATTTTTTCTAATATAGCTTCAGGAATTATATTGTGTATTATCAGAGAAGCAGAATTGTTAGTGAGAAGCAGAAGTATTAGCCTTCAGGATTTTCCCAAAACTACTAAAAATCTTATAGGCCAGATGCTGTAGTGAAGCATAAGAGATGATTCCCCTTTAGGGAATGTGCTTTACTGAGCAAACTGAAGTGATAGTGCCCTCCCCTGGATGAATTAAAACTGTTTTAATGTTCCTTTGCTGTCATTAACAAACCTCACTAACTACCAAAGCAGGAGACCCACTCTTTATAGGAGAGAGAAAGAGATCATTGATCAATGAATGACTTTAAATGAAAAAAAATCTGGTTGTGTGGGGATTATTCAAGAGCACCAACAAGCAGCTTCACAACTGCTAATTTTCTTAACTCACAAGAAGTTGTTAGTTTGATTTGTAATTCAAAAAATATGCTGTTTTTTTGGTTTTTTTTACAGTCTCCAGTGTCTTTACAAAAGACTTAGAGATTTGACATCTACTTTCCTTAATCATGCATGCTAGTAATTGAACAGAAAGAATGATTCTCTATGAGGCTTATTAATGGATTTTGTCTGGCAGTTTTTGTGTGGTAGACATTACCCAGGCAGTGAGATTTGTTGAGGGTCGGTTTATGTTTGAGGGGTGGTTTGTTGTTTTTTTTTTTCTGGGTGGTGGTGGTTTTTTAATTGGCTAAAGTCCAGTTCATCCTATCCTTTCCAAGTCTCTAGGTCAACTGATAGCAGCAGTAATTCCAAAATACAGTTATGGCATCTAGGTCTTCTTCAGAGTATGAATAATTCACAAATTCTTTATTGAGAAAGCAGTGCTTCTTCTTTTTACTTTTTTCTTCCTGCTTCTTATTACAGTCCATCAGTGACAATGTGATCAGGGAGACCCTTTAATTATGTTTCCATGTTCCTCAATTACTTTTCTCTCTCTGACTCTGCTGGTGATAACAAGAATTTCCAGGTGTCTCGCTCACACTCCAGAGGACCTGCTCTGCTTCCTCACCACACCCCATGTCTGAGCCTGATTTGCCCTGCACCAGTGTCCTTCTCTTCTGAACAATTTTTTCTGGTTTTCCTTTGACATCTGTTAAGGCCTTGACAGCCTTTTGCCTCTTCTTTACTCAAACCTTTTTCCCTTGCTCAGAAAAGCCCTATGACAAATTAGTGCTTATTTCTTTCAGCTGGTGGAATATTCCCTTAGTGAAAAAGCTACTTGACCATTATAAGTGGGTTCCTTCTCTCAGCAAATCCTTCTCTCTGTTACCTCTCTCTAGAGATACTTACCTCTGAAAGCCTGGTTGATTATCTTTAAGAAGATATTCTAATAATTTGGAATGGGTGGGAATTAGTGTGTATGTAGTGGTTTTATTTTACTGAACTATCAGTGGCCATACTGGTGAGCCCTTGCTCTACACTAGTTCTTCCACTCTTGCAAGTTCCTATATTCTCCTCAAGTTATATATTTGGAGGACTTGCTGTTTAACCATTTTTCTGATAACAAGCCTGGTGTAACTGCCCCAATGGAACTGGAAATGATTTGAAAATTGTTTTAATTCATCATGTTACTGTATAAGGAGAGAACAGTCTATTTCATTTTTTTAGAAGTGTAACTGAACAGCTGAGTTATTTCCAGCCTTTGAAAGGTCTGAAGCACTACTGAAGTGTCAAGTTAGGGTTGCTTTATTTTACTGTGAGAGCACGTTTAAAAGAAGAGGGGGAAGCAAGACTTGAACACAAAGGTAAAGAGACACTGCTCTAGAATTCTTCCTGTCTTATGAAACCCCATGAAACTTCTGGTTCTTGGTGTTTCATCAGGAATGTGTTGGAGAAGTGTATGTCCGTGTTTTCCATATTGGAAACTGGATGTAATTTTTTTTTTAAGTCCTTAACCTTCTTGTCATCTGATTAGACCTAGGTAATGAAATTTGTTCCTTATCCAGAAAGGTTTTTAATAATCTAAGTTTGTTGAATATTTCTGATATTTTTGATGGTCAAATTTAATGGATGGTGTCCTAAATTTAATGCAATCCATGGGAATAATATCCTTTTCAATAGAAACTAATTTATCTGAAAATGGAGGTGGTGGTGTGGGAAAATGAAGGAAAGGGGTGTGTGTGTGTATAAGCTTACTCAGTGCTATAAAAATTGCTGAATACTTTTAAAGATTCTGTTATTCCAATGTTTATGGTAATGAATTTAAGAAAAAGAACTTTGCTGTGGAGATCTGTAGACTTCTTGAAGTTAGATTTGTTGAAGTTGCAGCTTATGAATACAATTATATTATTTAAATCTGATTTTTAAAGGGTTTTTTTTTCCCTTTTACAAATGATTGCATATTATTCTCAAGACCTGATGTTATTTTTTTGGCTTTTTTGCATTGGTTTATGTGTATTTCTGTATTTTTTTTCTGGTGTTGGTTGTATGCAGCAACAGCAGAAAGGTATAAGGGCTATAGAGAAGTCTTTACTTGAAACCTGGCTTATTTGTTAAAAACTTGAGCTTTGCCTTATGCAAAACAATTTTAATTAGAATTTGTGTGCAGTGAAACTCTATAGAATCTGGTTCTGCTTGCAGGACTAAGGTTTGTGGTGGTTAATGTGGTACAACTTGAAACACAAGATAACCATAACTAGAAAACAAGTTATCATAACTGTATGATTTTTAAACTTTTTTCAGAGCCATAAAATTGATATACGGACAAATGGTGGCAAAGTAATTGGTCTTGGAACCCTTTATGGAAATACAGATATTTGTGCAACAGAAAAAGGGGTAAGTAGGGAGTAAAACTTTCTAATTCAACGGCTTAGTCTGCTTGTTTGCTGTAAAATGACTTAATTTGAAGAATGTTCGAAAGAATATGTAAATAACCCTCACTGGCTGTTTGTAATTTCACTGTTTCTTAGGTTTGTCTGTTAAATTATATTATCCTATGTGTGATTTGGATTAATAAACAGGCTCCACAGAAAGCAGGAAGAAGCATGTGATCATTCTATCAGCACAGAGGTTGTTCTACTGATACAAGCCATCAGCTCTAATTATTTAGACTCCTCACAACATTCTTAAACTTTCTCCTGGGCTGATACCTAGGCACTTGGATTCTGCAGAAGGCCCAGGAGCTTGATTTAGTGTCTCGTGGATAGTGGCTTGATATTTGTACATGCTGTACACTTCTAATGTTACACAGTTGTAAGAATGGAAGAGTAGAAGCTTTTGCCCATTTCCTTGCAGCTGAGGAAATACAATCACCTGTAATCTTGCTATGAAATGCAGTGGGAAGAATCACAAACAGGAAAACAGTTTTGTAGAGAACTAGCTTGCTTTTTTTTCAGTAGATGGCAGTATCAGACTAACCACAAACTACTGTGCTCAGGTTTTGTTTCTTGGCAATAGCAGGCAATTCTCCTTTATTTAAAATAATGTAGAGTTAAACTCCCTACAGTTCTCCCACCCAGTCTTGTTTTTAGGCTCAACTTGAGTGTTTAGGTAT
This sequence comes from Daphoenositta chrysoptera, assembly GCA_013397915.1. Classification (NCBI taxonomy): domain Eukaryota; kingdom Metazoa; phylum Chordata; class Aves; order Passeriformes; genus Daphoenositta; species Daphoenositta chrysoptera. Next base: position 65,623 of record VZRO01007029.1, on the reverse strand, counting down.
CATAATATGCATGTAACTGGTTGCTTTAGGATTCATTAGATCTGAGGCACTGCTGTATGAGCATGTGGAGCCAGGCCAAGTGTGGAAGTAGCTTGGATGTGTGCTCTGTCAGAATCCACAGATACCCTTTAAACCAACAGCACTGGGGAGAATCAGGAGAGTGGGGGTGGCTCTCCATTGCCAAGGATCAATTCAAGACCAAACTATTAAGTTCCAGGCGTCCAAAATCACCTCTGTGAAGTGCTCTTTGGCACTGTTGTAGGTTGGGTTCCCAGATCATAGATTCACTTACCTAGAGCCAGCTGTGAGCTGTTCTTAATGTCCTGCTGTAAAATAAGCAAGTTACCATTGGACTTTCCAAAAACTGTCAGCATTAATTTATCTGTGTTTCTTTGTAGTGGGTGTTAGACTGCTTTTTATGTAATAAGTATAATAATTGTATCTGTATGGGAAAATATAGCTCAGAAAATTGTTTTGCTTTGAGCCTTTAAATGCTTTTAAAAAAATTAACTCTTTTTAGAAACATCATCATTTTGAAACAATAAAACAATCTTCATACAGATTAAGCTGAAGTGCTTCTTTATGATCATAAATATTTGTATATAGTGTGGCATATTGCAAGAAGTCAATCTTAGAGTTGTAAAGCTGTAGTAAGTTGAGGGAAGTGAGTCAGTTTAGCACGAATTCACAGCTACAGAACAGTATTTTGGCTTATTTTATTGGACTTCTCACTAACAAACTTTGCAGTGTAGTTAGGAAGGACAGATTTCTTTTCTCAGTTGGCCTCTTCTGTTAATAATCAGTCAGCTTTATGTCTCCTCTGTGTGTTTGTATGACATGTTTCTTCCATCAGTTGCAGTCAGCATTATGTAATTATGGCTCTGTCAGCATTTCCAGCCCCCTCCTGGAGGTGGGGAGGGAGAGGATGTGGTAAAAGGCACTGAGCACTTGAGAAATGAATACTTTTCAAGTGGGGAAATGGGAGAAGACACTAGTAAAACATTTGAACAATGATAGCACAAAAAGGAAGGCCAAGAGCAGGAATATGTGGGGAAGGAGCTGTATATGTCTTATTTAAACACAGCAAGATGTTTGTTTTTGCACCTGAACACATTTTCGTGATAAAAACTTTTTCAGTGTGATTTATGCAGATGAAACCAATGGAACTTGAGCATGAGGTCAGTTTCAGTAATTGCAACCCCCAATGTTCTATGCCCACGGGAAGGAATTTTTTCCAGAAGATCTGGTGGTTCAATGGACAAAAATAATGAAATTTGTTTGACTGGGGAATTATTAGCTAGTCTGTGCTATGGGGACTTTTCTATAACACTTGTTTTGTAGAGCCAGACATCTATGTTCTGCCAAAAATCCACAAGAGTTAAAAGAATTTGGTATTGAAAACATATTTATTCTCCTTGAGAAGCAATCCTGTTTTTCCAGGCTTTCCCCATCTAAAATACTTCTTTATTCTTATACTTGAGCAGTCTGGCTTCCCCCTCCTCCATGCCCCTACCCTGATTTAGGTTGTTCTGTGTATTGCTGTTTTTTGTTTTATTGTTTATACTAAGTTCTTTTTATCTGGAGCTGAGACATCCCTTTTTATTACTGTGAAATTTTAAGAATGGTAAATGAGGCTGGTAAATGTGTTGGTGTGTGAGATTGTTTACAATAAAGCATTTAATTTTTAAACAAAATAATGTATCTAAATAGAGTTAAAACTTGCATTTTATAGTAAGAGAGGCAGCTTTTTGAGCTTTCCTTTGCCTGGTTAGGAATGCCACAAGACAGTCAGTTTGTACCCAAACTATGCAGACATTTTTATTTTATTCCTCCCCTTTTAAGTGTGCTTTGCTGTATTTTCATTGTGCTGATATCAGTGATGGCCCTGTAATCTTATAATTGAGTAGTTCAGTATGAATGGGTGGGTAAGGCCACAGTATAATTTGGCTGTCATATAGTCCATACTAAACCAGTCTCTTCTGCTCAGTTTTTTGGGACACAATGCAGCACTGAGTTTCTGCAACACTAGTGGTTGTCAGAATACCTCTTGCTTCATCCATAGCTTATTCTTTATATAATTTTAGACTGGGAGGGTTGACAGACTTACTTTTTTGTATCAACTCTTTTTGTACAAGATGGCAATGGTAAAATGACAAGGAGGATTTAAAGATAATTTGAGTAAGGCACAGTTTGATCTAGAAAGCCATGCATAATTTCCAGTAATGAATAAGGATTTTGTACAATTCACTGAAAGTCTGCATAAGCAAAATAAAAACAAATTGAGTGGGGCTTCTAGTATGAATTATTGCATGTTTCCATCATAAATCAAATTTAACTGGGAAAGAATTGAATTCAGTTTCATATGGTCATTGCACAAGCATGTGAATTGTTCTGTTTTGTTCAAATAAATTGAAGTTATATCACATGGCTCATCACTTCTACATAGATAATCTCATCTGTCACCTTTTATTGCCCAAATACATAGTGCAGCTTTTCGTATTCTATCCTTTCTCTCTGTTTCTATTGAAAAGAAGTAGAAATGGAGATCTTATCCCTGGTTTTTCAAGGCTTTGTATGTCTTGAGGCTGAAGTCCAAGAATAGAAGCCTGAGTAACCAAGGTAATAGGAAAATTATGCTGAGAAAAAGGGCAGCTGGGTGGGGCTTTTTTGCAAACCTTCAACAAAGATATGTCTGCAAAGTTAGCCAGTTAAAAATCTTCATTAATAGCTTTATGTAACAAAGACAGTGGATGTTTCAGTTTGTGGTGGCAGAAAACTGCTCACCAATGCTCTAAGTGTCATAATGCTAAATGAAAATTCAGTCTTCATTATTAAAGTTAATCCTTTTTTTAACTTTTCAAAATGAAGTGTTTAATTTTTGAAAATTAAATCGTTTATTTCATCTGTTTGTGACTATTTGGGTTCTTCACCTGAACAATGGAGGTAATAGCTCATAGGAATGGTGTGAAGAATCATTAGTTCTTAGGTCAGAGCTCTTGAATGAAGAGGATTTTTTTGTCTTGTGTAGCTTTTAACTAAGAACCTGATTTCATTTGTCCTGCACCAACAATTCTTTCCATTTGTTTTGTTAATATTACTTCCCTCTGCTTTTTCAAGCTGTGATGACAAATTTTCCGTTATGTTTATTTCTCCTAGAGTGTAAATATAGAGAAGCTGCAGGGGACAACCATCAACATATCTACTGAAGATGGGCTCCTGAAAACTAAATATCTCTATGCAGAATCAGCATCTCTCTCTTCAGAATCTGGTGATATTATGCTGGGAAGTGTTCATGGTAAGAAGGAAAATCTGTCACAAATTTAGCTGCTTTGAAGGTGTTCAGTAATGTTCACAGTAACAAATGGACTAATGCAGTAGACTATCACTAAATCAGCTGTGCACAGAATATGAGCAAAACAGTTCTATCTCTATTAGAGACTTAATTGGTTTTTTTGCCACCTAGCAGACTGTATTTCTAAAAACGATTTCATAAGCAGTTATTAATAGCAAAAAGTGTATATTACAGGGAAGAAATGTCGCACGTGCTGAGAACATCAAAATATTTTAAAATTCAGCAATGAAAATGATACTAAAAGTTGTCAGGAGGCTTCTCTTCTCCTCTCCCATCCTTTATTTTCTTCATAGGAGAAGCAACTCTTATATCATCTACTAAGAACTATCGTTGGAAACAGTTGTAATTAGAAGTTTTTATTAGAAATAGCCAATGTGTTTGCTGGCACCTTATATTAAGAGTGGTGACATTTTCTGTTTTTAAAAGCAGTTCTTAGAATTTCTTAGTCTCTAATCCATCCACCCTTTGGTGTCCTTCCCCTAGAACTAAAACTAATGAACTACAGAGTCTTTAATTTAAACAGCAGTTGAGGTTCAGAGCTGGTGTGGTTTTCTAACTTAACTAAACTCCCGCTGAATTCAGACTGTGCTGTAATGCATTTGTGGTGATTTAACATTGAGTAAAACAAGCTGGAGGATGTACAAAGAAAATTACTCAGCTCAGTCAGAGTTCCAGATTTTCAGTTGTATCCCTTAGAAAGAATTTGCTGCAATTTTGTAGCAGTTTTATGTTGTCATGTTTCTTGAGAAATTACTTTTTTCTTCCTTGAAGGAGCAACTCCTCTGTCCATTTATATTAAATGTGAGAATGGTTCTAAACCTGTTAGCTAAAGTTAATTTTAGCATGCACAGACAGAAATAAGCTGCTTTTTCTCTTGTTCTTGTAGTTTTCTAACATGTAGACTTGTATTATGTCTGGTACTTCTGTCTGATAAGCTGTTCTGTTTCGTTTTTTCTAAATTATACACTATAATGATATTGTGAAATGATCAATTTGTGAGCAGGTTCATGTCTCTGTGCACATCCAAGAGTATTTTTATTTTCTTGGTACAAAAATGAAATAATAAGTGCTGTAGTTAATGACTTACTTCCTTCTGTAATGCCTGTTGTCATTAAGCTGGAGAACAATGTGAAAACGAATAGAATTGTATCCAAATTATGCAGACATTTCTTACGTTTCTTCAGGGTTATTTTTATGATCTCTGTACTAAATGGGTTTGGAACACCTAATGTTATTTTAGCTGTTTTTTTCGTTTACATTTGCATGGTGATTCTAGTCTATTTTTTTGAGAAAAAATATTTTCTGTAAAATATCATGTTCCTCAATAATGTTTTAATAGTAAGAGCAAAGGCTTTTAAAGTACATATTCAAACACATATTAGCAGATAAGATAACTCCTATTGTAAATTTCTGTTAGAAAAAAAAATAGTTACTTTCACTTCTGGTTTTTAGTCATGAGGTAGTTCAATTTTAATAGTTTTGTCTGTAAACACCTGGACAGATAAAGTCATCATTTCCCTACAGCTGGTGCTATAGCTGGCATCAAATCAGCACATCATGCACAAAACTAAGCTAGATTTCATTGCTTTTTCCTCTTTTTACAAACCTGTCTGAGACACATCGTGTGGTTGGAACTCAAGCTGTACAATCACAACACTGGTAGTGCTCAAACTTTCACAATTGCTCATTTGCATGCTTCATGCTCTTGTGGCAAACGAGTAATGCATTGTTTTGAAGGAGTTGATTTTGGGTAATTTTCATCAGCTTCTGTAACAGGCACTAGAGATTTCAGGTGCTCTTAAGCTTTTGAGCTGATGCTTGAAAAAGAAATCTGATCCTGAGAAATTTCTTACAGTGAACCTTCTCTACAAAGGGGCACATGGGAGGAACAGGAAATCCCTCTTTGCAGCTGTCCCAAAGTCTTGGGTGGAGTTGCATTAATTACTAATTTATTTTATGACTTTAGTTTAAATTTGGATGAGATATCAAATTCCATCCCAACTAATGTTTAAAATGGGCTCAGAGCAAGCTTGCTCATGACCTTGTCTGGTTGAGCTTTGAATATTTTCAAGTCCAGAGATTGCATGACCTTTCATGACATCTTGGTTCAGTCCTGAATTACTCTTCTGGTGGGGGAAAAACCTTTTTTTTTTTAATCATAATTTCCATTATTACTTGTATTCATTATTGCTACTTCTTCCTTCTTCTTGCTGCATCACCATGAGAAGAATGTCTTTTTTTTCTATGCCCTTCCCTTAGGTAGTTGAAGACCACCAGAAGACTCCTTCTCAGCCTTCTCCTTTTAAAGCAAAACAAACAGATGCTCTCAGAGTTTCTGTAGCTTGGTCTGGGCCCCTGATCTTCTCAATACCCTCCTCTGGCTTTAGTTAAGTATGCCACTTAGTAAGTGTCTTTCTTGACTTGAAAGCACAAAATTGGACACGATATTCTAAATGCAGTCTCACAGGAGGGCTTTACTTGCTGTCTATACTCCTAATCATTCAGCTCAGTGTGCAGTTGACTTTCTGTGCTGACTCCCACTGGAGATGGTGTCCATGAAGATGCCCAGGTCCTTACCTGCAAAGCTGCTTTGCAAACAGTCAGCACTCAGTTTTTACTGCTTTCCATCAGTAAAGCCTGAGCAGGACTTTATATTTGCTCTTGACTTTTTATTCTGTCATAGTCTAGTAGTAATTTAATAATCTGAGAGAATCATGCTGGAAAACATGGTTATTGAGGTTACTTTATGTATTTGCACACTAATGTGTATACAGGAAAGGGTGAGCATACAACTGCCTTGTCCATTACTTGAATAAGACAGAGTATCTGCCATCTTCCAAAGGTAGTGCAGTCCAATGCTTGAGCTTGGCATTCTGAAATCCCTCCAGAAAATATACCTCTTGATATACCACAGTGTGTTCCACACATTTTAGCTACACTTCTGGATTTCACTTATGTAGAATGGAATTGTAATTTCGCATTTTAAATTCTCATCAGAATAAAGTACAGACATGTCTACAAAGAAATGAAAATAAAATTAATTTCTTAAGTGGCAAAAAGCTGCATAAAGGTTTATTTTCCTTTTTTGTGTATCAAAATAATCCTGCCCTGTTAAGAGCCTCCAAAAAAAAAGATGAAAGAAAATAAATACACAGCATAAAGTGTTGCCTTTATATCCCAAAAGCCATCTTTTGCCCTGGTCCTATCCTACTGATCCTGATTGTAATATTGGAATTTGAAATTTTACAATGTTTGTGAAGAAGCAAAGCTTGTAGATGATAAAAAAGATGACTCTTTCTTCAGAATCAACAAAACCCCAAAACACTAAGGCACTGTTACCAATATTCTGTTAAAATGATTGTTTTGGATATCATAGTATTGCATTACAATACTGAAGTCAGTTGGTTGTAATAATCAAACTGGTAATTACCTCTAGGCAGGTCTTTCTCTCTTTGCCCTTGATGTGCCCAAGAAATACTTGCCTAACTTAAAAATCCTAAGTGTTGGCCTTCAGAGAACAGTTACACAACCAAAAGTGCAGTTCTGTGCTCTCTCTGTAGGCAGTGCAGGACATTCCTGTCTGCTTCAAAAGCAGCTTTTGTTCTCAGCTAGATTTTTGAAGTGAGTTTTTCACACCAATTTATTGTATTGACATTGCACAGTATTGGTGGTTCTGCCATGTAAGCATGTGGTTAAAAGGAATTTGATTTCTACATGTTGAATATTTTTCAAGAATCTACTTATCAAAACAGAAAAGAAAACCCCCAGAAAAAAAAAAAGAACCGACCCAGGGGCTATATGCTGACAGAACATAATCTACCCTCAGCTCCATGGGAGCTGCTGGCTGACAAAACCCGAGGTCTTTTTGTAGGTTGTACCAAACTAAGTGCCAGTCATGATAAAACGGGGAAAAGGGTGGGATGATTGTAACATGCCTTTTAAAAACAGCAAAGAGTGATCTTTCAAGGTCATTGAAATATGCTTTTGTTTCTGCTCTGATTTTCAGAACCCCTAAGTATTTTGTACAGTATGTGCTTGAAAAGATGAATTTAAGACTGTTGATGATAGGCTGCTTTTCTAGCTTTCAGCCCAGGAACCACTAAGAAAAATACAGGTCATATACAGTGGAATGCATTCTGCCCTAATGGTTGTTTACTACTGTGAAATTACACAAGATAGGGTAGAGCCTGATCCATTTGCAATTTTGAAAACCTCTTCTGAAAGATTTGAAAATTATGGCTACTATGTATTACTAAATAATTATTAATTATTATTTATTACTATTAATTATTATTACTAAATAATTATTAAATATTAACTAATACTATGTATTACTAAACTGGACTCAGTAACTGTGATCAGCCTTATTCTTCAATTGTCTTTCTCTTGGGAGGATGAGAGAATGGCAGGGATGACACGTTGTGGTTTACTTTCTCATTTAAAGCATTTTCTGTGAGGCATTTATACATGGAACTGTAGAAGTTTCTACCATTTAATTAGAATGTTTGTAGTATAGATGGCTCTTCTGTTATGAGGTACATCTCTCCTCCTTCCAGATTCTCTTGTTGTTATAGGTGAAAGGGAAGAATAAATATTTTGAAATTTTGAGGCTGGAACACCAGTGCTTGTTTAAAGTGGTGCAAATTCAGTAGAAGACCATTCTACATTTTGTACCTTACACACTTTTGTTTGATGTTCTCCAGTTTGCCCAAAATACTCAGACTGAAGTCAATGGAAATGTTGACAAGGGGTTGTCATGCACATAAGTTTGGAGGGAGTAGGAAATGTTCAGTGGGTCCAGGAAGTAGCCAGTGAAGATAACACACAACATTCCCTCCAGCAGAGATGGGGTAGAGGTGTATAAAAGAGGAAAATAGAAACTGTTTGCTATACTTCCAACTGAACTTAAATCATCCATAGTGCTGTTGCAGCATCAGAGCAATTAAAAACAATGCCCCAATAAAATAAGACAATATTGTGCATTAGCCTTGCACACACCTCTCCACATTTTTTTCTCCCTCAAATCCAGGTGGTGTCTTTGACTTTACTCAGTGTTTTTCTTGTCTGGAATCACTTCATTGTTACCCACAAGTGTTGAGACTTTTGTTTGTAAAGCAACGATATTAAAAATAAATAAATAATATGTTTCAATAATAGGTTTTTTAACATTTTTTCCCCTTTTCATTGTAGGTAACACCACCCTTCAGACCAAAACAGGAAGTATCACAGTAGGTAGGTTCTGCCATCTCCCTATCTCTCTTGCTCTTCCCTTCTCCTTTCTGAAAGCTAAATATTCACAGGGGAAATAAAAAGGAGGTGATTTCACACACATGTTTTTGTCCCATTTTCAGGAGTAGCACTGACTGCTGTGGCTGAACCAGAGCCTTTCCAAACTCAGCCCTTTGTGGCTGGGCAAGAACAGGATCTCACTTGATGCCCAACAGTTGCTGGGCTTTGCACCAGTTAGGCTGAGTCCAGGTGTCCTCTTTTAGCTAAAGATGGGATAAAAGGACACGAGGAAACACTTAAGTGTACATCAAATGCAGTTGTGCTTTTAATGTAGTTCTCTATCTTGTATTCATTGCTATGTTTAATTTTTATATCAGGAAGCTAATCATTGATGTGTTATTTATTTGGGGGGATGATGGGAAGGCTTGTGGTAATTTCAATTTTTTCAAACTATTACGTTAATAGTTTTTCCTTCAGAAATGAAAATAGCTCATAAGTAAATAGCTCCCCCTTTTTGTGGGAACCTGGGCATTTATACAACAGGATAGCTCAGAGCTATCAATTATGGTATACCTTATATCAGTGCATTTTATAGCAAACAAACACCAAAGTGAGAAATTCCAACTCTATTTATTGTTATGGCAGAAAATTGAAGTAACAGAATCATAAACAAGGCTCAATGGTCTTTTGAATGTAGAAAGATTTCCTCAGGCCCAAATCTTGAAGACTTCTGCTAAGAGTGTTAACTGGAGTCACTCACTAAGCATCTTTCAGGGACAATCCCTAAGAATTGTTCAGGGACTGTTAACAACTCTTCTTATGTTTCTAAGAGCTCTGTATTAACATTCCTGGAAAATGAATGCCAGCCACATTCTTGTGAGTTAGTCATTAAACCACATAATTAAATTCGACTTGCTAGGCTGTTTTTCCTTCTCTTAAATAAACTTATAGGGTATGAAGAGTGGTTAAATAAAGGTTTCTTAATATAGGAGGTAGCTTTTTCCATCAACAGATGATGATTATTTTCCTTAACAAACCAGGTTCAGCTTAAACATTAAGACACAGTTGAAACTTTATTTTTCAGATTTCAATTCTGACAGCACTAGTTAGACTTCATCTTTTCCTAAAGAGCATTAAACATCCCTGGTATTTTTATGGATTTTTCTAAAGTTAAAAGATTTTTAAGATCCAGATGTTCAACTCTAAAAATGTGAGAACACCTCCTATTTGACCAGTTTGCTGAAGGCCTTGTCCCTAATTTCAGCTGGCAGGGACCAGTAGTATGTGCAATTTAGTGAATTCTAAATAATAAATAAGAGTGAAGTCTATTTAGTGAATATATTTCAGTTTCTTATGTTTTGGAACAATGAACTAAACCAAGAATATTTGCCAGTTTTCTATCCATAAGCAATACTAGATAGTTAAGCAGGAACTAAATCTTCATCACACTTCAGATATGATGGTATTTTATGCTTTCTCCAGTCTAAATCAAATCATGATAAATATTTTGTGTTCCTATTGAGATTGATTTTGTCACTGATTTTACCATGAGCAAGGTCAATCTTTGGGTGCTATTAGGAAAAGTATGTTTTTGCTTGGGTTTAAGGAAAGATCATTTGTGTTTAATCCTTTCTTTAGTGCTTGGCTGATAAAGTGAAGGGAGAAGTGATACTAGATGTTATCTTTATAGGCCTTTCACTGATCTTTAATTGTGCAGTCTTTCAAGTTATGTGACTTAGGTCTTATTCTTCAAGCTCTATTTATTTTTTATAAAACTTAACAAAGACTTTGCCAAGGACACCTTGCTTCACTGTGCCCTTTTTTTTCATCTTTTTTCTCTCTAGTACCAGTAAATTCTTAAATAGCTGAAGCTGCTCAAGAGTGACCATCTGTTCCATTTCCAGTAAAAGGCTTTGTCCTTGCTTTTCCCCTTGAAAAACGTGGAGAAAACTTTTCCCCTGTCAGTCCTTAGCAAACTCCAAATTCAAACTATATGTTTTTTCCTTATTTTTACCTTCAGCTATTCCCAGCTGGTTATATATTTGAAAATAAATTGCCTTAGGTTTGTTCTGTTATAACCATAAAATAGGTATTGTCTCCATTATTTTATGTTATGTATTTGCCCTATCAGCCTGTGCTTCTTAGTATAGGGTAATTTTTCAGTGTTGAAATATTTATTTATTTATTTAGATTTGAGTACTTTTTTGTTATATCCCCTCATCTTTGGGGCTTTTTTTAAATCTGTTTTCCTTTTTTCCCCCTCTATTTGTTAAGAGTTAGAGACACAAACTTAAAACAGTGTTTTTATGGACTTTGCAGAAGTGATGAACACTTACATGTTTCTTGGTATTCTTAATTGTATCTACACACTTGTATTTAATACCATATCTGTAACATTCATGTCATAAATCATGTTCAGTTGTTTCAATGAAGTATATTTCATGCTACTTCCATAGGTCAAAGTGTAACAGTTGTTTACTGTGCAGTTCTGTCAGGTTTAGTGTTTGGTTAGAGCTGCCAAGCTTCTTGGTGGTTTTGAAACTCTGCTGTAGTTTCTTGGGAAACTTTGTATTAGTGAGGTACTCTGGGAGTCAAAATCTGGCAAGGTGTCCTCCCAAAACAGTGTTCTTCAATGGAGAAGTGTTCCATTCCCCTCGAGGTTGTTTTTGGCTTTCCTGGTAAGTGTGTGCCCTGGTGAGCCTGTCCCTGCTGCCCTCCTCCTGCATCCTTCCTTCATGTTGATGCCTTCTGCAGAGAGAATCCAGTCTCACAAAATGAGAATTCTTTTTATTTTAGTATATATTAATTGAAGATCTAGGAAAGAACACTTTGTTCAGTCTTGCAGATTCACAGAAGTTATCTTCCCACTGGGAAGAATCTCACAGGAGCTGCTTTTGTGTTTGAGGAGTTGGAAGAGAAAGGCTTCCCTGGATAAATGTTGTCCCTCTAAAGCACCATCAGCTGCTGGTGTGTGGACTGGCTGTAGCTGCTCTCCCCAGAGGGAGCTGCTGTTCTCTGTCTCACAGGAGACTCTTCTTTCCTCCTACAACAGATAAAGGAACTTATTATATGTTCTCTTTAAAGCAGAAGAGTCAAAGGCTGGATGATTCCTGCATCTGTTGCCAACAAAATCTCTGTCAAGATTGTGTGGAGAGCTGGTAATTGGCTGTTACTAAATTTGACGGGGAATATCTGCAAAAACAGCTTTTGCATGAAAACTTCAAGTGATCACTACTTAAAATGTTCATTAAAAACGTTGGTGCATGTCAAATTTTCCAGTTCTAATGACTTTAACTTTTCAACTATTATGAATAACCTTTTAAACAGTCATTAGTTAAAATCGAGGTTTCATTTTCACTCCCACAAGCAAAACCCTTCACTAACAAAGAGTTAATTTTTTCTTTCAGATTTCGTACAGACCTTCTTTAATACAAAGTCTTGAGATGGCAGAAGCATTCACATCCAGTTCTAGTTATTAATGTTTTCTTTTTAGCCAAAGCCCTTCTCAGTTTCTCAACTGACTAAGTATGGATTAACTGCTTTTTTTAAAATTATTTTCCCCTCCAAAGAAATCAGCTTTAGCTGTGGGATAATGATCTTTTTTCATGTTTTTGCTGTTGTAAGCAATGCACTGATCTTTGGCATCTGTGCTTGAAATTTGGGATCAGAAAAGCTCCAGATGAGTTTACCTAGAGCTAAAACTGTATGGCAAGCATAAAACATTCACATGAGACATCCTTGTTATGATTAATCAAGTTCATTCTCTCATTAACGCTTTTACTGCTTAAAATGGGAAGTTTCATTCAGGTTTGATTTTATTATTTTAGCTACTTATGACAGCTTGACTGTTGGGTTTTTTCTATGCATACTCATAAACCAGTCTCTATCTCAGAATTTCTAGCCAATACTTTATTTTTAGCATTGTCTCTAAAAACACCTTTCAGTAACTGCCTTTTGCTCGTGTAGAAATGTAAGTTTTTTATACTCCTCTAGAGTTTCTTCCTAATTTCTTTGCAATTTTTATTAGGTATAAGTCTGTTCAGTAGTTTGAAAGTAAACTCTTTGGGATATTGTGAAAGTCTATGTATTTTAAAATGGAATACTTTGCAAATAATTAAAGACTACTCAAGTGTACAATTAAAGCTTCTTAAAGACTTTATATTTCTAAAAACACTTCTTCACAAAGTTTTGTGATCATAAACTTCAGCTAATAAGGTATAAAAGAAAATTTAGGCCTCCCTTTTCCAGGGCACGGAACAAATGCTGTTTTCCTGCTATATTAAACATTTGTTGATAAATCAGCTGGAGTAAATCAGACTTTACAAAGCCTGTACTCAGTTATTTGTGGAATAAGATGTTTCAGTGAACAACTGCTTGGTTTTTGTATGGGGCAGCTTTCCAGGGTAAAGTTCTCCCTGCACAGAGTCTGAGCCAATGAACTCTTTTGGAAACTAAAATAGATCTCAGTGTTCAAGTTTGGTGCTGGATCTTCACACAAAGATGAAGACATTTCTGTAGAAAGATGTGCAGTGCAGTTGAGGCTTTGTAGATGTAGAACAACTGCAGAGCTACAGCTGTAGGATTGTGTGCCCCAATTCTGGATGGGGGAGATACCTTTTCTTCAAAAACTGTTTTTTCTAAGTGAAGTCTGACATTCAATAAATTATTATTATACTTCTGAAACACAGGAGAATTGACAAAAATCAGCTTGAGGTGTAAAGAGATTCTGGAAAATGTTTATTTAACAAGAGTGAATGATACACAAATACTTTTATTTTATTTTGTTTTTTAGATTCATCAGATGGAAGTCTAAAAGCTTCTACTTATCATGGGACAATAGATGTTTATGTCAGTCAATTAAGAAAAGTGGATCTGAAATCCCAGAAAGGTTAGCAAACTAAATCAAATATTTTTTGTGGCAGATTTTGATGTAAAAGAAGAGGAGATAAGGGTTTGTTTTGGGGTTTTTTTATCTGTCTGTAAAAAATAGTTTGTGATTGTTGGTTATTTACCTTTTTTTTCCCCTCATTATTGGAAGATGTCTATAAATACTTAAAATGCAATAAGCTCTGTAAGGGACATGGATAATTAAGATGGATTAAAAATGTTTGTGTTTTTCAACGTTTTTCTTCTTTTTCCTGGCAATATACCCAGCAGAATTCTGCAGAGTTGACAAGGGTTACAGTGTTCCTTTGCCCTGAGCACAGTTTTCTCCATGATGCTGTATGTGCAGCAATAACTGAGGCACATTTATTTTTCCTGCCTTCTGACTGAAATGTTCTACTATGAAAATTTGAAGGCAGAAAAGCAAAGATAGGAGAGCCTTATCCTACCATTTTCCCTTCATTTTCTTTCCTGCTTACTCACTAAAATCTCACTTCTTAGTTAAAAGCTCACGCCTAAAGTTGAATTAATAGTTTTGCAATTCAGAAGGTGATACTGTACATTAGAGAGCCCTGACTGCATATTGTTAGTCCTAGTTTTGAAAAAAAAAAACAAAAAAAAACCCAACAAAATTCAGGAAAAAAAAATCCAAAACAAGCCAAAACACACTGCAGGATTTTTATATTCGACTTTAATGTCATGTCAGGCACTTCAGGTGGTTTAAATGAATGTGGTATTTGGTACACTTGTGTCTCCTGTGAGACAATGCCTGTGCCCTCTTAAAAATCTAACAGTTACTCAAAATGTGACTGATGGTGTCAATGCATTAAAATCATTTGTGTGTCTTTCTGTACAATCTATTTTGGTTTCATTAGTGCAAAGAAATTTATTTTTATATTATTTCTTGGTTATCTTTTGTATCCCTTATTGCTAAGTTAATGTCTCTTTGAGACAGTAGCAAAGAGGAATGTATTTAATAAAAGCTAATTAATATTATTTTCAAAATATTTTCTGACATGTCTTCTGGCAGCACAGTTTAGTAAAGACAAAGTTGAAGTTCTGTTTCTGTTTACCCTGTAAATTCAGAATAACTGCCGACAGCTGCAGTGTAGGAAATGTCCCGTTTGTGATAAATGAGCTGCATGTGTTGGTTTTTATGAGTCATCACTGAGCAACTCTCCAAAGAGGACCCAAAGATGAAGACCTTTTCCTTTTCATATTCTAAGGCTTTTATGTATCCAGCAAAATGCAGGCCTAAGTTATACTGGAAGTTACTTGTTCATCAGAACTGTCACAGGCAAGTTATTCTGCTGAGTCTAAATTGCTTAGCTAGGGTTGCTTTCTGGTGCTACTTAGCTGTTATTCTTACCATGTTCTTCTTAAGCTTTTGGGATGTATGCCAAGAAACTGTTTTGTGGTTTTTTAAAGTGAATGTTGAAATTGAGCAAAAACTGAGGAGCACATATAAAAGAAGTGTATTCTGAATTTTTCAGGTTTTTGATCTAACGTGTAGGACAGAGCTTTCAAACTGTGACTGAGGTATTCCAAAGATTATTAACGTGGGCTGGTTGGGGATCCAGTGTCTGCCCTTGGTCTAATGCAGAAAAGCACACATTTAGGAGAAGCAGAAGTCAAAATTTCTGGGTTTAATGTCAAAGCAGATTTACTCAGGCCATCAAAGCTGCAATTTTGCTACTAGTTTACATTTCAGTGATGCATAGTCTGAACTGGTTAGTCAGTTTTGAGACTGCATCTGTTGGAGGATGTGAGCAGCTGGCCCTGAGCAGTAAAGCAAAGACAATGGCCAGCGTTCACAGTATGTGAGTGGTGTCCCATCCTCCCAGGGAGCAATTCTTTCATCATGTGCCATGCAGTGACTGGATTATTTGTCAGCTCTGATGCCCTGTCCTTGCTCAGGAATGTCAATATGCAGCTAGAAGATAAATCTAAAGTCATAATAGCTGTTAGATCTATTATATTTGCTTCCTTGATCATTCCTGTAATAAGATCCTCTACCAAAAGGCATTGCTAGGAGTGCATGTTCAGGATTATTTTCATGTCTGCAAAGTAAATGCTGTGATACCATTTTCTGTATGAGACATACAGTGCTCTGTTTATGATAAATGAAGATACCTTCATTTATCCTTTCAGTGACCAAAAAAAAGAGGTTAGTGTGTCTGAAGACTTTAAAAAAAAACCCAACCAAGCACAACCAAATGATAATTTGATTCAAGTGAGTGAAATAATGGTTAGTGAAATAATAAATTGATCTCAGGGTTTAACTAACTAGCTTTCACTTAAATTTATACCAGGTTCAATTACAGTCAAGGTACCTGCATCTCTCAAAGCCTATTTAGAGCTGTCTGGAAGAAAAGTGGATGTGAGCTCAGAGATCCAGTTAAAAGAAACACAGAGTGCCTCCAAAGACGATCACGTAACTATCAGTGGTAAGGCTTACTAATCTTGGCTTCCAATAAATGTCTGTCTGGCCTAAGTCAAAGGCATCTACGTTTTTTTATTAGTTTATTGCCCTTGGCGGCTCTTTGTTTAATCTGCTTCACGTTCAGATGTTTGCTTGTGCTGTTATACTCCCCATGTTACTGGATGACCTTAAAATTTTATTTGGTAAATGACTTGTGAATGTAATCAACTTCTAACAAAAGTCTTAGAGCCAAATTCCTCCTTAGCATTAGGCCAGTGAATTTGTGGGAGATAATCCAGAGCTGAATTTGACCCATTGCTTTGTTGGCTTAGAAAGTCACACAGGCTTTCCTAGGCAATCCATTATATTTAAAAAAAAAAAAAAAATCTGTCTATTTCTGAGTCAAAGGGGGAAGAAAAAGAAGTATATGACAGTAGTGCAGGATAGGCTGAGAAATGATGGGTGGGAGATGAGAAGAGCAGAAGAAGCTGGAGCTGGATGAATAGAGAGTACATGGAAAGGTACCTGCAATTACTGGAAGCCTTCTTGTAATTTAAAGTTGAACTTAGAATCCCAGGTCTTGCTGTCTCCTGCTTTAGAAAAGAGTCTCACAATTCACTGTCAGGGTGTGTATTTCTCTCCCCCACTCCAGATGAGGCTGTCTAGCAGTTAAGGCTGTTGCTTTTACCAATTACACAGTTTGCTCTAGAGAAAACATTAACTTAATGTGTCTGAAGGCTCCAGCTTTATGTTTGAACGTGTTATGTCAGTGTGACCTGATGTGATAGCAGATTGGTTAAGGCTTTGAGTTTTGCTTCGTTTTAAACCTAAGAAAATATGCACACAAACTCTTTTCCTCCCCCATGAAAGATGGTAATCTCAAAGTCAGGAAACATTAGAAGAGTAATTACATAATTTTAGTATGTATCCTGCTTATGTATCTCTTCCTGCCTAGGAACAGTAACTAGCACTTAAATTTACTAGTGGTTATTAAATACAGTTTCTTTAAAAACCAAAATTAGAAGTTCTCAGGCTAGAAATCTGTGGAGGGACCCGAGATTCTAGCAAGACTCAGTGGAATGAATCACTTCAGCAGTAAAACAAGACTTCTGCTCAGTGGATGAGGACCACTGGCCAATCAATCATCTTGCTACTTTGGCAACATTAAGATAAGAGGTGGTGTTTCAAACACACACAGCTGAATGACTTCTCTGGTTTCACAACTCAGTGTTTATGTAGGACAGTCATCACTGAAGCAGATACAATTTTTCAACCCACTGTTTCTGTATGGAAATGATCTTGGCACTTGAGGCCAAAAGCGACTCTGATTAGTTAACTCTGAAATATACACGTCCCAACAGGACAGAAATCATCAAGAATTATGCAAAGGCAACAGCACTAGACCAATAATTATTTAAATTTTAAATTAAAATTTAAATTTAAATTAAATAAAAATTTAAATAAATATATTTAAAATTGAGGTTATTTAAAGAAGTTAAGGCATTACCAAAAAGGGAAATACTTCCTGCTTCTATCTCTCTTTACCTTATGGTGTATTCTTTCTGCAGGCAAAGCACTTGGCCCCCTCACTCTCAACAATCCCTTCCTCTTTAAGTTGGTATTTGGTAATGTTCTTGTACAAGTAGATTCTCAAATAATTCAAAAACATTTAATACAATTTCTCTTTCCTGAGAACATTATTCACTGTTGAAGTTTCAGGTACAAGGTCTGTAGCTGTCCTCCTACTGCCACTGAAGAAATGTAAAATAGACAGTGAAGAGATGCTTTTCCAAGTGGATAAAAATTGTATCACAAGAGCATGGCAGTTTAGGGGTTTTATGCTTTTGAATTCAAAGATTAGTTTAAAAATAGATGATTTTTCAGAGAATCCAATTCTCGTGTGGATAACACAGGAGCTGTCTGCTTTTAGGAAGCTTTGCTTACCTCTGGGAATATTTGAAGGTTTTAGAGAAAAGGCTGTCCAGTGGGAAGACAGGGCAGAGTTCTGTGATTTGGGGAAAGTTGCACTTAGTCTGTGACCTGCTGTAGGAAAGCCTTCCCTGCTGCTCTAGAGCAGTTATCCTGCACATCCTGCACATCCTGCACATCCTGCACATCATCCCCTGGCTGCAGAGCCCCCCTTCCACACTGAGGGGGCACTCAGGGCCCTGCAAACCCCGAGCACTCACAGCCAGGGGTTTGCCAGATAGCCAAGGAGCAGAGTGGGATGTAGTGAAAGCAAGAAGATGGAAATCTGGCCTGAGTGCTCTTGAGACAGAGGGATGAGAGTGTGAAAATGTGTTTTGCACTTTTAGAAGGAGAAGGGACTTTTCTGCTGAATTGGGATGCTTGCTGAGAAAGGGAGGGAACTAGAGAGCAGTGACAGGGAGTTTATTCTTTGAAGTAATTTGCAGGGGCAAGGCATCTGTTTCCATTGGCATCAGTAGGTAGTCTTAGAAGTGGTATGTATGGCATAATGAAATGTTACAAAAACAGAGTTCTTGCTAAGCACTGATCCACCTTCCATCAGTGGAAGTGTTTGGCTGTCTGCTTTTAGTAAATTGAGTAATTCCAGTAATTTCTGATTGTAATCGTGTCATGGTGTTCTTTCTTTTCCCTGGCAAGTAGGGAAGCCCTTACAGCTCAGTGTCTGCCTTCTCCCTGTCTCCAGGTCTGCCTGTGTTCTTAAATCAGCTGGTTTAAGATGCCTGTGGAGGTAATTAGCTGTATGTGGTAAGAGGAAGAGTAGCAGGCTAAAAAGTGTTAAATATTTGAGCAGAAATGAACTTAGGAGACTGGTGTGTCAAAGGGGTTACAAACATGTTGAAGGTCAAGGTTAAAATTAATATAATTTTGATTTAGATGCTTTTTAGACCATTTTCCAATAAATTAGGTTCAAAGTATGAAGGTAGGGACAATTACCTGTGTAGTCCAAAGAGAAGCAAGATTTAAATAATATCAGGAAACAGTAGTGTTACACCATTGAAATAAACAGCATATTAACATGATCTGTAAAACTCAAAATAATCCTTTGGCTTTACATGGTGTTAGTAATACTTTGCTGGAATGTGTCCAGTTTTGAGAATTTTACTTCAAAACTGTAGAGTCTGTAAAGGAGAACATGTGATCAGAGTCCTAAAATCATGATTAATGAGAAAAGACTGAAAAGTTCTGGTTTTGTCTCAAAAGAGAAGATAAAGGGAAGAGAAGATGTATTTTTCTAGTACATAAGAAGTTGCTATAGAGAAAAAAAGAAATAAATTGTTCTGTCCACTGGCAATAGGACTAGAAATTATGATTTGATGTTATGGTAAAGAAAACTTGGTTAAATAGCAAGGTAAACTTCCTTGTAGCACTGGTTTGGGGAGGCAGTAGGACTGTCAGTACTGCAGGTTGTGAAGACCAGGTGATGTGTGTCAGACCAAATTCAGTGCTTCCTTCAGGAGGTTGTTTCAGCCCTGTTTTCTCTTGTCTCCCATTGATGTGACACATCTGCTCCCACCCACTCCACAGTAACAGAGGAAGGTTATCAGGCATGTGGGTGGATGGGGACTAAATGAAATGCAGCCACTGGACACGCTTCAGCCACTTTGGTTGCCAACTTGTGTGTTGACAACTGTAAACTTGCTGGAAAAAGTCTTGCAGTCATTCAGAGACTTTATTTGAATCCTTGTAGCTAATGGTGTCAACTTCCAAACCTAATTGTCTGGAAAATAAACCATGTAAGTCTCATCTGTGAGCGGTGCCAGGGACTTCCCTGATTTCAGATTTCTCCATCGCTGCCCCAGTTCTAGTGCCACGTTCACATCCAGTGGCAACCTTTCACCTGATGCCATCTGCTTGGTGCTGAGTGAACTTTTAACTTTTGCAGTCACTTCATCTGGTTTGCAGCAGTGGTGTGAGTTTCCATGGTAAAAGTCCCACCGTGTCCCACTATGTCACAGGTGCTCCTCGGAGGCTGTGGATGCTTGTCATTGTTACTGTGTCTCCCTCTTCTTACCCTCTCAAGTGGCAAACCTCTTTGTATTTTTCTGTCCTCGTACAAAGAGCATATGCTTTGGGAGTTACTGTCCTCTCCCAAGTCGAGACATAATTGCTCCCAGTTGTTGTTAGGTCCCAGTTGTTAGCATGACAACAATTGCAGCTAACAGTTGCAGTTAACAGGTTAATTGCAGTTAACAGGTCTTTTAGGCTTTGGTACTAATCCCATCCTGTCTACAGCACAAGAGCTTTGCTAAGCCAAGAGCATTGAGAGCAATGTCCCCCTGAGCCATGCCTCTGGTGACCATGCAGGGAACAGGACTCTCTAGTTTTAATTTATGCCTTCCCTCAGATGTCTGTACTGGACAAGGAGAGGAAATCCCCCGTTGTCTTCTCTAACTCCTTTTCTCCTGTGAAAATTTTCAAGTACACATTGCCTCCACCTTATGGGTTGATCCAGTATCCAGTTACTCTTTTAATACTTCAGAACTCTTTAGGTAGCCCTCCTCTTCCTGTGCCTCTGGAGAGTCAGCCTGTCCATGATTACCAGATTCCTTTGAAAAGATGGACATTGACACTACTGTCCTATCTGACTTTTCAGGTTTCTCTTACTAACATCCTTCAAGTCGTCTCATCCTGCCTGGTTCTCACAGTAGATTGTGGTGAGAAGCACCCTCCTCCTCCTCCTTCTCCTCCTCTTCCTCCTTCTCTCCTCCAATCATTCACTCAGGCATGCACTGAAATATTACAACTTTCACATCTGCCTGATGTTCCCTGCTGGACCAAGGGGGATCTAGACAAATGTTTCCTACCATCAGGAATACCTGAATTCTCACTGCTCACTCAGTGGTTCCTCAGAGTAGTACTGGGAGAGCAGCCTATGGAATGCTGTGGCCTTCCCTTTAGGATTGCTTTAAAGCAGTGTGCAGGAGGGGGCTGGCTGCATGAGCCTCCTATACCATGCACAAAGCTTTATGGATGGATGTGTTTAAGAGTCTTCATTATGAGAAATTCTATATTGTTTACTCCAAGATAATGTCTGTGTTTTTAGCTGCCTGGAGTTCGAGGGTTGAATACAAACACAGCTGAAGGGGCAGTGAATAACATGAGGCGAGCAACTTGCCTTTAAAAGGGAAATAACTGAAAGAGCTTGTATTATGTCAGTCTGCTGAAACTTCAGGTTTTATCTGAAGCTTACCAGCTGCCCAAGTATAGAACTTCTCCCACTGTGCAGCTGTCTTGGGTTTGTTGCAGTCAGCACTGCAGTTCTGATCCCAGGAAAAACACTATCTGCTGTCATGCCCCCCTCTCCCCCCATTTTGTCTGTTCTCAAGGCACTTCAGAACTTTCCTTCTTTCTTAGAAGCAGTTTTTATTGACTTTTGGCCACTAGAATTGAGTGGGAAGAGCTTTGTTTTACAATGTCCCTCTACACACTGCCCTCTGTGAAGCCTTGATCCTTAAGCAAGATCTTAAAAAAAAAATAAACAAAGACCCAGGTTGTATCTGGAAAAGATTACATTCCTTTGACTCAAATAGAAAGTTCATCCAGCTTTTATTAAACACATTAGATGAGATGCTATCCTACAGATTATTTTTCGGGTTTCATCTTGCATTCAACTCAAGCTGTTCACAGCCTTTTGATATATACCACAGTCCTAACACTACCAATGAACAACACTTAAAATATGAACCTCTTCTTGTGTTTTATGGTATGAAAATCGAGCTCTCAACTTCTCCAGTCTCCAGGAAGGCAAGTAAATAAACAGTCAGTACTTGATTGTGTAAAGTTTTGCAAAGGTGGTACCTTCCTTTAGATACCCCATGCTGGGGAGGGGAAAAAAACCCCAACGTTTTTCCTGGGCAGTAAATTGAAAAGGTGGCCACACAGCATAATGGCATTATCTGTCTTCTCCTGAACTCATGCTGCTGTCTTGACTGGTAGGTTTTGAAATTAATTTTTTTTCCCCCCTCATTCTCAATTCAGGAGGCTGTTTGCTTTTGTGATTTAATCAAGCCAGCAAAGTCTTCCTCAAAATCCACTAATGTTCTCACAGTATTCAAAGTACAAGCAGTGAATACAGTTAAGACCCAAGTGGTCATTGAAAGGTCTCCAACTAAACCTTGTTGCTTGATTAGTGCCTCATACACAAAGCTATTTAAATATCTTAAATATCTTTGAACCTGCTACTAATGATGGGCTTAACAACCTTAGTATTTGCCTCACAGGCAAATTTCCAGAAGGAGTATATGGAACAAAACATTTTTCTACATTCACATAGCAAAAGCAAAATGAGAAACAGAGCTCAGACAACAACTGAGCTTTAAAATGGCTCTTGTAAATTTGTTTCTGTGTTCTGTAAACTCTTCTTTAGCTTTTCAGCCAAGGTATAAGCAGTGCATGAAACTTCATTTACAGCACTGATTCTGTGCTTCTGTGTTCGTTTCTTGTACAGAAGTACAAGCCATAGTCACAAAAACATGAGAGAGAGGAACTGGGACCAAGCATTCCAATATGCACTTTTTAGAAATAAATCTCTGCCCTGCATTTATTGTGTCCTCCCTAGAAGAAAAAGCTGTATTTTTAGTGTTCTACAGCTCTGTTCAAGGATCAACTGAAATTTTCCTTTATAGTTCTTTGTTGGTTCAATTTTTTGTCACCTGGAGGCTATTCCCTGTTTAAAAATCAGGCTGATAACAATGTTTTAAGGGCTATCCGTGCTTAAAAGACAGATTCTGTTTTAAATTTTGTTCTCTGCTCTCTGATACAATACTATTGAAAATCAGTAGTTCAGGAAAGCTTTGAGGAACTGAATTTTTAAATTTTAATGGGTTTCATGTACAACACGTTTGTCCAACTTGGTGAGGATCATCACAGATTTAAGTCTGCAATTAGATGGTGAGTAGGTCTGTGGATTCTGCTTTCCAGTAGGAGTGGTACTGACAGTGAGTGTGACTGGGACTGCTGCTGTCTGGAGGAATCAGGAGTGCAGGAATTGTACTAGGACATCCCCATGGAGACATCTGGAGGCATGTTGTAGTCTGATAACAGGGGACACTGAAGTGACTCTGACACTGTTGGACTCCTCTGAAAACTCAGTATTTCCAAACCATGCCTCAGCCTATTGTGAATTGCTGTGGGTTTGGCCCATAGACTTAAATAAATCTTGCTTAGAAGTGCTAAAGCACTGAAATGCTATTGAAAAGTTCTGGCACATAGGCCTGAGTTGTGGAAACCAGTGCAGTGATGTCAACTGGAGTTTTGCCACTGTTTTTGCTGTGGCCAGAATTTAACTTCAGCTGTGTTACAGGTCAGAGCAGAGCATGTTTGCAAAATTGGTTCAGAATCTGCTTCCTTGCCATCCCTCTTGCTATTCCAGGCTCAAATTAGTTCTAAACTTAGAATTCACACAGTTAAATGAACACTTAACTAGTAATAAATGATGTTTTGAAGAGATAAACCAAAGTGAAGGTTGATCTTGTGATAAAGGCACTGATTTAGGACTTAAAAGATCCCTGTTTAATTCCCAATATGGACACAAATTTTTTTGTGTGAATTTGGAAGGTCACTTATTCTCCCTTGGCCTCAGTTTCTTAATTATAAAATGAGACTAAGTTGAACTCTCTTCTTTGTTACACAGTGAGCTTTTCAGAGCATGACTGTGAGTACTAAGTTTATATGAAACATGTAAGAAGACAGATACCTCAGGGTTGTAGGGTTTTTTTTAGGCCCTTATCATAAGGAAACAGCAATAGTAGCAACATGTCCAGTCATCTGGGCAATCAGGTCTTACTGTGTCTCTTCTCAGTGTTTACAATAACAATTAAAATCTTTGAAATTACTTAGCCTGATCAGTATCACATGAAGTGTCATGGTTTAAGCAGAACTGGCAAATGAGCAGAGACCCACCTGCAGCTTGTGGAGGAGCCCCAGTCAGAGCAGGGGAAGAGCACGAGGAGTTTTCCTTCTGCAGAGGAAGGAGTGGCAGAGATAATGTGTGAACTGACCACAACCCCTGTTCTTCATCCTCCTGTGCCTCTGGTGGGGAGGAAGTAGAGAAATCAACAGTGAAATAAGGCCTGGAATGAAGGGAGGGGTGAGTGGGATATGTTTTTAAGATTTGGCATTATTTCTTATTACCCTTCTCTGATTTGATTTGGAATAAATCAAATTATTTTTTTCCCCGAGTCAAGTCTGTTTTGCCTGTGATGGTAACTGATGCCTGATCTCTCCCTGTCCTTATCTTGACCTGTGAGCCTCTTGTTATATTTTCTCTGCCCTATTTGTCTGAGGAGGAGAGTGGTAGAGTGGCTTTGGTGGGTACCTGACATCCAGCCAGGGTCAACCCACCATAACATATTTCTTAGCTTAGAATAAAAAGTGCAGTACTATATAATAAAAACCACTACTTTATTGTAAAGATGTATTATGGGAAATTAGATTAATGCAAAAAACTGTATCAAGAAGGAAATGTTAGAAGTCTCTGGTAAAAGTACACAAATTCTACCAAATAAAAGTGCTATAAGTGCTTCCAGGGCGCTTGGAAAAAAATGACAATGTGAAGATGACATGTTTACTGTGTGTCAAATTACACTAACAGAACTCTCTTTTCCAGGTCACATGAATCAAAAGGATGAAAAAGACAAATGGATTAAGGCTGACACACAAAATGGCAAAGTGTGTCTTAAAAGCCAAAGCTGGATCCAGTCTGTCAAGCTGAAGAGTTCTTAAAGGTGAAATAGGCCAAAGAGGTTAAATCAAGCAACTACAAAGGAACATTTCTGTAAAATTATGAAACTTTTTGGATGTATATTCTTAATATAAAAGAGAAACAATATTAAAAATAAGAGCATTTTAACACAAGATTTGCCTATGACAGTGCTGGTGCTAAACAGTCTGGTTTACTTTAGTGCCTTTTAGGAACAAGATGATCTTACATATTCAGAATTTATATAACTTGACCCACTTACCATATCAGTTTAAAAGCTGGTAGCTTTCAAACAAAAGTTTGGAGTTGTCATTTAGAAATAAAAAAAAGCATTTTCAACACTTCCAAGATGACATGCTTAGCAAGTTCTGTTATACTTTCAAATTAAATGTCTCAATACTGTGGGAATTCTGCTGGTTTATGCCAAATGCAGAGAGTTTTCTTCAATTTGTATCATGGATAGGATAAAATCACTTCCAGAACTGTTGTTTTTATGTGGTCTTCTCATTTGGTGTTTGAACCCCGAGCAGTTTCTGCCTGGGCAATGGGTACTCTATGTGTAAAAATACATCTGTGAAATGGCAGAACTTGCTCCATGTCATCCTGAACTGCTGGTTTGTGGATAGAAATAAGAACTCCAGCTATGTCTACCACTGCTCATCTGCAAAGAAAAGCTTTTAAAAGAAGTAAAAATGCAGTGGGTCTGGGTGATTTCAAGCAGGAACACTCCTCCAACAGGACTTCAGGGCAGAGTCCACATGAACACTCCCCTGAAGGAAAAGCTGCCATGGGATGGAAGTATTGGCCCATTAACCTGGGCCAGTAGAATTCCTGAGACCTGGAATTCTTTGTTTGCTACGTTTGCAGTGTCTTAGAGCCCTGTCCTGCAAAGCTGCCAGGCAGCTCTGGGAGGCAGGAAGGCAGAGGAGGGAGCTGAGGGGAGCAGGTAGGCCCTGCACGAGGGCAGGCCCGATTTTTGTGGAGAATTCTGTCTTACTGTAATACAAACAGGCAGTAAAGTCAATGGAGCTTTTAAAAGCCTTTCCATACCTCTATATGGCACCTTATAAAAGAAGTAGTAAAATTTGTGTTTTAAGCTGAAATGTAAGAATCCCTGCCAGCTGAGTGGATGGCAAGGAGCAGGAGAATTCAGACTGTCAGCTCAGGCTCTAAGTTTTGTATATATCTGTGTGTACTCTAAGTCATAATGGTAGATTATGAAATTAACTTCTCCTTCACCACAGGATTCCCCAGGAGGTATAGTTGCTCCTGGCTAATGGACTTCAAGAGTCAAGGGCAGTATTTCTACTGTAATTCAGGGTGGTTAAAAACTCCACATTCTGTTTACTGTTGTGTGTACTATTTGTTGGGATGAGGTGGGCACTGATGCATATGACAAATTATATGTATTTTTAATATAAACACTAATATATAAAACATTTCTAATAGTATTACTAAAGGCATTACAATATTACGAGACATGAGTTATTATTATACTTTTACAAGTTACAAAATTAATAAATTATAATGATTTTGGATATCCAGAAAAATATTTGAAAATATTTGAAACTAATGATTTCTATGCCCTGCTGCAGCCAAAGTGAAAAAAGCACCTCAAAAATCACACCACATGAAAACATAAAAAACAATCTAGTAGATACTTCACAAGATCGAATCCATTTAATGGTCCCATTATTCACCCAGAATACAAAGCCTGTCAGCCTCTGAGATTAAGGTTGTGCATCAGCAATTTAAGGGGGAACATACTAAGAAAACATGTTATTTGTTCCATATTCAAAAGAAAGCAAACTCAGTCTTTGAATTCATTAATTTTCTAAATCTAGCAGGAATTAAACATCAGGATTATTAGTTACTTACTCAAAGAAGTTTAAATAAGCCAGCAGAAAAATTGTGCTACTACTAAAGCTACTGATTATATTCTTTCCAAGCTAATACATGTTGAGACCAGCTAGAATGTTAATATAAAGGTCAAGAATGAGCTGGAGGACAAATCCTTGGGAGTTTCTCCAAAGGCATTGAACAATGTCTTGTTCTGTTCTAATGAGGTGAAACTGTATTTTTCTCTAGACAAGGGAAGATTAGTAGGTTATCAGCAATTAGAATTTGAATGGCAAATCCCTTGTGCATATATCTTTTTGTCCATTTGATGAGAATACATATTCTTGTAACTGGAGCAAATTCATACTTTTAACACATCTCTCATCTGTGCTCCTTTACTTTGGTTCTCCTGGTCTCTCAGGTGCCAGCCAGCCCACAGTTCAGATCTGCAGACATGAACATCAGCTCCTTTAGGGAGCTGGACTCAGCCCAGGAGGCTTTTATGAGAATGAGGGCTCTGGGTGCACGAGTGACTGCTGAGAAGTGGAGAACTGTGCCTAAATGTGCAGGTGTAGTTGTGTATTAAAGAATCTGTAGGCACTACCTACTCACTGCTCTCAATTACTCAAGAAGGCTGTACTTGATGAGTACCAGCTACTATAAGTGTGAAGTTCTCTGGGGAGTCAGAGTGTTTATGTCCTGGAGAGGACCTTCATGGCAAACAAGAACCTCAAACACATGCAGATTTATTCGTTGCTTACTCTGCACGGGACTACAAAAACTTCCATTATTGAAAGATGAAGACAGCTTGAATCAACATCTGAGAGTTAGCAATGCTGTCTGAGTGCAGCTGTCTTGCTTGAAGGCATTCATACTCCTGTGAGAAAGACTTGCAATGCTTCCTTACTAATGCAACAAATAGCCTTTTATTAAAGTGTGATTAGTTTTAAGAAAAAATAACACAGTGGTCTTTTCATGCTGAAGAGAAAAACCCTTGAACCGTAGAGATGTTGCACAATTTCTTCATTTTTCATTTTGAAGAATTTGTTTTTTCAGGCTCTGATCTGTGTTTTTTGGTGAAGGTGCTTATGTTGCCATCCCAGTCTTATCCAAGCCAGGAAGGAGGATCAACATCATTATGTTCCTGTTTCTCCAGTTCAGCTGTGTATTTCAAGACAGCTTGTCTGCAACAAGAGTTCAAACATGATAATGACAAAAATTTTCAGAGGCTGTTTCTACAAAGAACACTAAATGCAGTTTAATAAGGAAAAGTTCCTTGTTTTAACTAAAGCTATCAATATTATAAGGCTGTTGTGAAAAGTAAACCAGAAGGTAATTGTTTAGGTCACAGAGTCACAGAATAAATTAGGTTGGAAGAGGCCTCTGAAAGCATTTCATCCTGGTGTTGCTTTAAATGTGTCCAGCTAGACCAGGTGAGTCATGGCTTTGCCAGATGAGTTCTGAATATCTTTAGGGATGAAGGTTGCACAGTCTCTGGAAGCCTCTTCAAGAGTTTGACCAGCTTCCTGGTTAAATAATTAAAGTTTCCTTGTAATCAGAATGTAATCAGAGTTTTACAGATGCCACTTGTCCTATCAGTGCACCTTCGAGAATGGTCTGGCTGTGCCTTCTCTTCTGTGTGCTCTGATCAGGGTTAGAGACAGCAATAAGGTCTCCTCCATCTCAAGCCTTCTCCTGTGACTTACCAAAGCAACTCTCTGAAGATTTTTCACATGTCCCATGCTCCAGCCCTTCAGTGGTCTTGGTGGGCTTCATCCACACTGGTTCTAGTGTGTCAGCATCTGCCTGAGCACAGATCTGAGTAGGTGATGCCACTGGAATAATAACATTGTCTTTGGAAGGAAACATAACACCAAACAAGATAAAAAAACCATCTACCTCCAAAGGTATCACAGCATCTCCAGAGTGGTTTTCCATAGCTCCATAGGAAGGCTATAGTAACTGTGCAGGTCCATCTCTCTGTTTTTCTATTTGAACCAGTGTCTGTGGTGCCTCCAAGTATTTTTACCCTTTCCTCCTTCACCCTCTGCTTGCTTTTTGGCCAACCTCTCTGAAGTTATCTTCTGTCTCTTGCCTCTTTTAACACGTATTGTTTCAGAAATGGAATAGAGTACACAACGGGCAGTGCTACAAGAGCCTTACGGTTACCTGCATTACCTGCACTGGCCCTGGACCTGCCTCAAGGCCGTGTTCTGGAGCTTCTGTGACAGCTGAACCAGAAGAGAGTTGTCTATGATGCTCAAACCCACCCATGACCCCTCAGATCTCCCATAACATTTTGTGGCCACTGCCCTTTTGCAGAATTAGAACACAAACCCAAAAAACTAAATCGAAATTTGAGAAAACCAGGCCTCCTGAGTGAGACACTAAAAAGAAGAGCAAATCTCTCCTTTCCCTTCTTTCCTGGCAGTGTCAGTCCAGCAACTTTCATTACCTTCCCAGATTTAAGGAGCTCAACCCACCGCTTTCAGTCTTGTGAATGTCTCTTTCTTTCCATGCCTGGCGTGGGCTGGCTGCCAGCCCGGCCCTGCAGAGCAGAGCACCCTCCTGCCCAGCCTCCCCCTCCTCTGCGCCCCAGAACCCCCCTGTGCTCAGCGTGCTCCAGGGCTCCTTGGGGAAGAGCCAACTCCCTGCATCTCCCGTCCTCTCCGGGATTTTCACCCTGATCTGGTGTGTCACAGCCACAGCAAGGCAGCCTTTCCTCCTGCTGGCCAGTTCCTAGGCTCTGGAAAAATACAATATACAGCATCCAGACAATAGTAGAAAAAAATCGAAATTGAAGAGCTTTGTTATCTGCCAGTAATGCTGCTAGAGTGTTTTTTGTGTTTTTTCCCCAAGTGGAAATGCTGGAGATGGTTACAAGAGGCAGATGTGCCCAGCTGTAATGCCTGCACCACTACAGCAGGAAAGGGGAAGTGGGCAGGAGTGGAAAAGGGACAGAATTAGTGAAGCAAAAAGGGCTTGTTTTCAACCACTGCAGGATATTTTTTTTATAAAAAGTCCAACACAGACACACTCTATGAACCACATGAACACAAGGCTGCATCTGTTTTTATATTAGGGAGGCCTGTGCCATTGAGGAATGTGTGCACAATTTATATGAGCTATAAGCTCTGACCTATAAAAAAATCAACTCATCCAAGTCCAAATTCCTGTTTTTCATGGAAACTGCGATGTATAGCGGCTGTCTGAAGCATGTATAAGGGGAGCTGTTACTATTTTTTTGGAAACTTATGATGTCCCATGCCTGGAGCTACAGTTGAGTGGTTTGCCAGAAACAGCCGTTCATTAATCATCAGCACATGGTAAAAAGATTGTTTATTTGAGATATACTGTACTATGACGGAGCCTGTTAATTTTATTTATTTATTTATTTATTTACTCTCTTAAATGAGCACATTGATGAATAAAAGCATTTCAGCCAAGAATTACAGTTATCTTTGGCAAAACAACTATCTCTTGGTATAAGTCAGACAAAAGTACTGGCCCAAACACATGGCTTGAGCAGCACTGGAATACCTAATTGAATCCTTATCCAAAGTTTGAATCCATTTTACTGAGAGGGGGTAACTGGGAAATACAGTTCTGCAACACGGTCTGAATCCTGAGCCATTCCAAAATTCAACAGTTTTTCAGAATCCCAGCCCTGCACAGCACCTAAGAGTCCCCAAGAGTCACACCCTGTGCCTGAGAGCATCGTCCAAACACTTCTTGAACTCTGTCAGGCTGGTGCTGTGACCACTTCCCTGGGGAGCCTCTTCCTGTTTGACTAGGTCCATCATAATAAAAAGCAGAGGTTTTGAAAAAACTTTTTGAGATGAGTTTACATAAACCAATCAACAGTAAAAAGTAATGGAAATCAAAAGCTTAAGCATGGGAGAACTGTAGTGCAAGTACAGGAGAAATTACCAAGTGCGGGCAGGCAGCTATTGGGAAAAGCAGGAAACATCCTGCAGGCATGCTCCAGGTTACAAAAGGTGGTTAGACTACATAAAAGAAAAAGCAAAAAATCATCATGGCATCACCTATGGACCATCACATATGGACTTGCACATTATATTATCCATGATTCTCTCTGCCGTTTAGAAACCAGATTAACTGAAAGGTTGTTGGCCTCTGGATACAGAAATATGCAGCAGGATACCAGGCCACAGACCTTTTTTTTCCCTTCTAACATTTATTAAACCTGGAAGCAGGGCAGTATGTTGGCAAATATAATCTCAACATCTACCTGATACTGGAAAGAATGAACAATTTATATGCCCATAGCTGTTTCCTATAAAGCTGCATTGGACTGAAACTTGAAAAACTTTGTGGCTCCACATCTTTTCTATTTTAATCTATCAAAACAGTAAAAAAAAAAAAAAATTGAAAAATAATGTGGCATGATACAAGAGATATGACTCAGTATTTGCAAGGTTTAGTCTATTAAGAAATGTCTGCTAGGACTCGTTAGTGTTTAACAAATAATGGAGAATTCCTTTGGAACAATGACGTATACATGATTTATAGATATTTTAGGACAACTTTAAACTAAAACCATATTTCTTCCATAGTTTATTTAGAAGCTAAGCCACTAGCATATTTAGTTCTTCATATGAATATGATTTTTACATAGATGACCTTTTCCATCTCCTTAAACAGGGAATGAACTGCAATGTAGATTTCACACCTGCAGAACATAAATTACTTGAAATCAGCCTTTACCTTCAGTGAAAATCTAAGAACCTGAATATGATTTTTAAGAGTTAGTCTGAAAACAGAGAATGAGGGCCCATTGTTTATTTTTCTGGCAATCTGTTGCTTATCATTCATTAGTAAAAACATACAGGTTGTGAATGAAACACATATAGTTTTATAGAAATATGTGACTCTAGTGGTTTAGTTCACTTACTTGCCTTCGTGAGATATGAATTAGGAGAAATGCAAAGCAGGCTTAAAAACTCTTAAGAGTATAAAGAAAGTTAATTATTACTAGGATTAAAAGAAAAAAGAAACATGAAGAAAATAAAGAAAAAAACCATTCCCCTCTTTTTCCAGCACATCCCCCCCAGCACCCAGCTTGTATAAAGGATAACAAAGATGGAATTTTTGGTCAGTATTACAGTTCCTAACAAGTCTCTCCAAACCCAGGGAAAAAGGAGATCTCCTCTTTGCTCCAGCATGGTTTCCAAACTGCTACTTGCAGAAGTCCTGCCTGCCCGGATACAGTCCATTGCACTGAAAAACATACTAATCTCTCCCATGCAAATCTTACAGTCATTTCATACTGCAGTCATGGGCCAAACATGGGGTGTTCTCTTTTAAAGGATAAGCAAATTCCAGCCTGAAATTCACAACTCTCTTCTTCACAAAAATCTCTAAGAAAAACCCTTTTGTCCTGGGATGACTGTTTCAAACTAAACACACAGCTTCGGTGACCTGGCGTGGGTCACCTTTCTTTTTCCCACAGGCTGCTTGCAGAATTCTCAATCCCCCCATGTCTTTTAAATGGATTAAAGAGAAAAGAACAGTTTATGGTATTACAGTTTTTACCACGGCCTGCAAAGGGTCGATTTAAGCCTCGCACCGTGCGCAACTCCGCCCCCTTCCCTCCGCCGCCATCTTTCGTTCCATCTCACATACCTCGCTTTCTCCTTCTCCCTCTGACTTTAATGCCATGGTGAACAGCTTCCTCTCGTCAGGCTGTACGTTGGAGGAAAAGCCCTTTTCCTTTGATGCTGCCAGCTATTTGATGTTTTCATCAGTCTGAGAAAGCTGGAAATTGGCTCCCGCCGGGTTTGCGTGGGGCCACGTGGAGTGGGGGAAGGGAAGCCCCTCCCGGGTCCTGGAAGCTGCTCCGGTGGTCCCGGCCGTGCAGCTCATGGGGGTTCCTCAGGTGCTGTGGCTT
The DNA here is from genome assembly GCA_013397915.1 of Daphoenositta chrysoptera. NCBI lineage: Eukaryota > Metazoa > Chordata > Aves > Passeriformes > Daphoenositta > Daphoenositta chrysoptera. Next base: position 33,297 of record VZRO01007029.1, on the reverse strand, counting down.
TGGGGGGGGCTCCTGCAGCATTCCAGGGACCCCTGCCCTGGCACTGGGAGAGGGGAGGCTCAGCTCCTGAGGGCTGGGCCCGGAGCCATTCCCACCCCCTTCCCCCTTTTGTGCAGGAGAGCTGGATTCAAAGAGAAAGTTCCCACTCCTCCAGCAGGTTTAAATATGCGAATTCGAAAAGCGTAATTGGATCGAGAAATTGTCAGTCAACTTAGCTCCAACCCATGACAGTGACAGTGACAATACTGTCGTTGCTTTTGATGTTGTTGAAAAGCTACTGCAAGATAACTAACTCTAGAACCATGCCATATTTTATTGTGCTTTTGATGTAGTTATTGGCAGAAGAAAAAGTTTTACCATCTTTGCCATATTGGCCTTGAACTGCAATTAAGAAAAAAAGATTTTCCTAAACTGGGGAACATGCAGGATGTGGAAAATATCTGAATCTAGCTGTGCACTCACTTTCTGAATATCATTCCATCTGGATGCAGCCAGTCTATTCTGTGGCCTGGCAAGGTCTAGGATGGGGTGTCTTTGGACCTGTTGGAAGGAACAAGCAAAACATTTTCATGGCTGAATTATTCTGCCTTATCAATCCACCTAATAGATGATGTCCCAGACTCAGATAGCACAGGGTAGGAGTTTCCTATACTGAACATATGGTGTAAAGGGTTAGAATGAGGCTGGCAAGGAAAAGAACCATCCACTGTCCAGGAAATGAGACTCAAGAAAATAAAATTGGCAAAGTTTATCTAGTTCTAAACATCACAAAAAGGGCAAAGATAACACTGGGTGGAGATTTGTGTCTCATGGTTGCTTTTTTGTTTTGCAAAGATGTATAACTCTCCAGGGTTTTCTTTAGAGTAAAAATAACTGATTAGGAAATTCCTTGGCTAAGTCAGAAGAATTTAATCAAGACCTTTGGAGAATCCATTGCACGTGGGACTCTGAGGCAGAGGCATAATCCTGGGTCATTCCAGGCTGCAATAATGCAAATGGGTTTCTGAGAAGTCATGTCAGCTCCTTGATCACGGCTCACCCAACACCAATTGGAATTTGCACAAATTTCTGTTCCATTACATCTCACCTCTACAGGAAGACGGGTCAGCAACCAAAGGCAGAAGGGGCTGACACGCTGTTGCTGCTCTAAACAGAGATATGAAGTCACAGAATGAACAAGTCAACAATGGTAATCTGAGGATAAAAGAAAATCCCTTGAGGCTTAATACAAGAAAAACTGTAAATCAGAAAATTGTGAAGAGATTGAATGAATCTGAATTATTTTTTTTCAATTACTGCTGTTGCATACCAATCCTTCAAAGCACTTTCTGTATCTTACAAGTGTTTAATTAGAGGTAGAGATTTTAAGGAGGAAGTTCTGACATGACATTGAGAAAACTACGTTCCAGAGAAGTGAAGAAAATAAGATAGCAGAATGGTTTGTGGTAAGACAGGGAAATAGTAGAGGAGGGTTTGCAAAGTGTGAAGCACACTGGAAATACCTTCTGAGTAATTAAGCATATGCAGTGGTCTTGTGGTCTCTAAAGTGACTGTTAAACCCTGGAATGGTTTAGCAGGAAGTACAGTACTTAGAGTGGTCCTGTTAGAGTAAGGTTAGCCTAGTATAGACTATCTATACAGGATGGTATTATATGTTTCTTACTCTCATAAAGTTTTATTAAGTTACATACTCAGATATATCAACCATGTCTAAACTTCAGTTCCTTTCCAGTTTCAGGCCCTGTGGCATGTCTGGCCACTGTGCTGTTCCAGCTGTACAGGCCTGGTCTGAAATACTCTTAACCCCCATGGAAGGGTGGTGGACGTTGAATCCACATCTTTAGAGACTCAAAGATGAAAACTCAACTCTCACTCATCTCAGCTTCCCCAGTTTTTAAGAGGGATAAGAAGGAAGGCTCCAGCAATTACAGGCCCTCCAGTCTTACTTCAGTGCCTGGCAAAATTACAGAGAAGGTTATTCTGAGAGCAATTGAAAAACATTTGAGAGACAATGCAGTCACTGGGCACAGCCAGCACGGGTTCATGACGGGGGAGTCCTGCTTAACCAACTTATTTCCTTTTATGACGAGGTCATCCACCTAGCTGACCAAAGGAAGCCAGTAGATGTCGTGGGTTTGGATTTTAGCAGAGCTTTTGATACTGTCTCCAATAGTATCCTGGATAAACTGTCCAGCACTCATCTGATACAGTCCATAACACCCTGGGTGAGCAACTGGCTCAGAGGTTGGGCTCAAAGGGTTACAGTCAATGAGGTTATGTCAGGTTAGCGGCCAGACACCAGTGCTCAATTTGTAATGTTTTTATAAATTATCTGGACGCAGGAATTGAATGTAAAGTGTGCCAATGATACCAAATGAGACTCCCTGCCGGGTAGAAAGGAGCTACAGAGAGATCAGGGTAGACTGAAAAGCTGGGCAATCACCAGCTGTATGAAACTGAACAAGAAAAAATACTCAATTCTCCGCCTGGGATGGGGTAGTCCTGGTTATACCTACACACTGGGGGATGAAAGGATGGAGAACAACCCTGCAGAAAGGAATCTGGGAGTTTAGGTTGATGGCAAGTTGGACCCGAGTCAGCAGTGCCCTGGAGCCAGGAGGGCCAAGTGTGTCCTGGGGACATCAGGGACAGCAGCACCAGCCGGGCAAGGGAGGGGACTGTCCCCTCTGCTCTGGGCTGGGGCAGCCTCTCCTCCAGTGCTGGGGGCAGGTTGGGTCCCACAAAATAAAAAAGACATTAAACTGTTAGAGAGCATCCAAAGGAAGGTGACCAAGATGGTGAAACATCTTGAGAACAAGACTTCAAAGGAGTGGCTTAGGTCACTTGGCTTGTCCAGCTCGGCAAAGGGAAGGCTGAGGGGGAGGTGCTGACCAGTGGTAAGGCACAAGCTGTGTCAGGGGGAGTTCAGATGGAACTTTAAGGAAAGGCTCTTTACTGAGGGGCTGGTCAGTCACTGCAACAGGTTCCCTGGGAAAGTGGCCACAGCACCACAGCTTGAATCACTTGCTGTAACCGTGCTGCCTCTTGAGCACAGGCTCACATCTGCTTCTGCCATGTGCTGACATGCAGTCATTGGGAGCCAGGCCCCACAAACCCTTGGAGTGAGCTCAAGTACACAGTGCGATGGCTGAGAGCATTAGGCCCAGCCTGGTTTTCTCTTTCATGGTCCCACATGTCCTTGAGGTAGTGTCCCCTGTCTCTAGAAACTTCCTTAAGAGGACGTTGTCTGCCACAAAGAGACATGGAGTCTGTATTTCTCTTCACTTCTGGCTGACACTAGAACATGTAGATAACTCCACCAGACCACAAGAATCCTAAGGCACCAGTGTGGACACCCCCTAGATAAAGAAGCTAGAGGCTCAAGCCAGATACCTAGCATGGCACCATGATGCCAGCAAAGAAAAAAACCTCATGTTTTGGGGTTTACAACCACCTCTGAATTAAGATTAGGAAATACCCTCTTTGTAATTTTTCTACAGTGCAAAATATTGTGAGAATCTGGGGTTGCTTACAGTCTTTCCAAAGATATTTTAGGTATTATCAGTAAGATGAATATAACCTGAGATGTCCAAGAAGAGGAGACAATGGCAGGCTGCAGCCAAGTATTGGATAAACGAATCAATCATCTGTAAATTAAGCAACAAGACATGCAGATGTTAAAAAATTCTTGAATAGATGAAAAAAACCCCCCACAGAGCACAACTTTAGTGTCTGATTTGTAGGAAAACTATGTTTTAAAATTGAAGTAAGGTTTCTGGCACAGCAGAATTATGAATCTCTGCAAGAGCCTCCACAGAAACTGTCACTTTCTAATATTAGATATTAGTTAATTGTGATTCCAGTCTAGTCTTAAGTATTGTGGGGTTTTTTCACCTACTGAGAATGGCTTAACTTTCCCACCCTTATATGTCCATGCAGCAGATAGAAGCCTTCAGCATTCGTGCTATTGCATTGCTCTAACTAAATTATTAGGATCCACTTGTATCAGTTTTTTAACTCAGTTCTCTGTTACAAATGAGTGTCTCACACTTTGCTTGTCTGTGGTTGGTTTTTTTTAGCTCTTAAGCACAACTGCTTACTTTTGCCTCGCAAGTCCATTTTTAAGGAATTCATACTCACTGCCATTAATGCTGGAAGCTGCACTTGAGAAAAACATAACACACAGGGTCTTCAAGGTACATAAGCAGCCGTGCAAGCTGCTAATTGCTCCACTGACCTCAATGGGAACAGTCAAGAATGCATTATGCACATACTTTAATTACCTTGTTCATTCAGGACCAAAAAAAAAGAGAGAGAATATAGTAAAAGCCTTGTAAAGATATTTGATTAAAATCAATGGAGCGGCAGAGTGAAAAGAGAGATGAAGGTTTCACTTGTTCTAAACAGCCAGTCTCATGAGACTCTAAAAGGGACAAGGAGACAAGATAAAACTGGGACCTGGGGTTGGGGAACAAAATCTTAGCACACTATCTCATTATAGTCCTCCTGGTGTACAGAGGAATGTATATGTGCTTTGCTTATTCCAGGTCTATTTATATGATCAATATTAAGGTCTGCAATAGATTCATAAATTGGTTAAAATATTATTAAGTAGATTAATATTCTCATTGAAAAAAAAGAAGTTGGTGACTCTGAAGTCAGTAATGGGTATCAGATGCATTTAGAAAAATCTACATTTGTCATACACTTGATCCTATTCCCTTTAGAGGGCTGAATGACAGAATTCATTGTTCATTCTATTGTGTCTTCAGAACTTAGCGATTTAAAAAGCCAATTCATTTAACCGGAGATTTATTTTCAATTATTGCTGTATTTTTTCATATGTAGAATATTTCCCACAACAACTTCATTTTTTTCCTATGAAATAAGAATTACCCTTGAATCGGGCTAATTCCCTGAATAAGGCTCAGAACAGCACTGCTGAATATTTTATAGAAACAGCATTTGCAAAATGACTTGTACCTGCCCTAGGTACACAGAACCATGATATGGAGACTCACAGCACTTCCACTGGAGTCACTGGAGTTTCTTGAAAGACAATTGATTTGCCCCAGAATATAGGATTAACATGATAAATTCTTCTAATTTTAGAGTAACCTGCATAGCACATTCAAAATATTCTTAATGTACATGTATTTCTATATGAATTTTTTCCCGTGTTATCTTCCTATGATTTTTAAAATTCTTTTACTTGAATATAATCTATCTGATGTTGCAGGACACATTAACATATATCCTTTGGAACAGGTTCATTCCGACTTTAATCTCCTGACCATTTTTAAACAGGTTCTGAGTGGAAAATATTTCTTCACTCAGCAGCTGGATACCCTCAATTTACTCTACAGATTGCCAAAGGATTTGTAAGACCCATTAGCTTTAACATCCACAGGTGTACCCATGTCATTTTATGGAGCTGCAAGCTGGATCCAAGTCAATAAAAGACTTGTAAACTTATGGGTAGGTTTATGTGGAAGAGTCTTGATGTTCTTTTCTGAAAATAGTAGGGTATTAGATTTAACAGATTGGCTTTGTAACTGTTTAAAGAAAAGATACCATCTAGGAACAAAGTGTTGGAAAGGGATTACTGGGTCACTGAGTCGACTCATTGTTCCCGTTTGCAGGAACTGCAAAATATGACCCAGTCCATTCCCTTACCAAGAGCCATACTAACATTCCTTAATAGCTTTTCCCCATCTCCCTTCCCAGAAAGCTGTTTCACAATTCACTGCTGTGATAACCCAAAAAATCTCCCAGCTGCCAGCCTAAATGTGTTTGCTGACATTTTATCGTGCTTGTTTTGTTTTCCTGTGTTGGTATAGCAGAGGAATGTAGGAGCGTGGCAGACAGGACTGGTTGCAGCACTGCCTAACTTCAACTACTTTGGGAAGATCTCTGTGCACAACTTCTGTTACCACTGCCATTGTGGAAAAACAGCTCAATATCTATCTACACCCATGTATATAATAATTAATTGTATGTATATAAAAATTATTCGTGTACAGTAGGTGTCTGTAGGCTGTAAACCAAGGGCTAGTGTAAGATGGAGAGTGGTCTGTCAGATCTGAAACACAGCCAGTGAGTTTTGGCCTAGAGGCTGAGAAACTTATGTACATTTGGAAGGCAAACAAGTTGACCAGAGAATATCTAAATTTAGGGCTGGCTAATTAATCAGAAAAATAATCTCAAATTAGCTGTGCAGGAGGCTGTGTTCAGCCACTTCAGGGAATGAGGGGATATGTGGAGGACTGAAAGAATAGTCAGGGGTTATGGAGATGAGTGCTGGTGAGGAGGAGGGCAGGGATAAGTGATGGCTGCAGACTTATTGTGGAAGGAAACAGGACATGAGCACTTCAGTGGGGAAAAAAAGGGGGTAACTGTTTCAATGAGTGGCAAAATTTTAAAGGATAGTTCAAGATGAACATTTCCAAAAGTAGTAATAAACTTGCTCATTGCCACGTGATGGTGATGGAAGCAACATTACAACTTCTCCCATGAAATTTAAACAAAAAGATGAAATCAGCATTTTAAGAACTACATTTGCATGCTTATTTTCAAAATGAAGCAAGTATTTTGTTTTGCTGTTTAAAAAAGTACTTAACACCACATAAATGATTAAATGCACAAAAGCCAGAGCTATTAAATCAGAAAGTATAGAGAAGGGATATAGGCTTTCATAACAGCAATAATTTCAATGGGGAACACACATTCAGATGCAGCAAAAAGATAATTTAGATGCAAGGCTTTACCCAAAATGAAATGATACAGAAAATACAAGAAGCAAAAATGTTGTAGTAGAAGCTCATGGTAAAGAGGGACTAAGTTTCACTACAGATAAACATGAATCTAAATAATTTTGTTTCAACCCTAAGTGCTTCAGCTTTTAGGCACCTCTGCTATTTCAAAGTAGCCACTGCCCTGCCATGTAAAGAGACAGGTATTAAGTTCTAATGCCCCAGTTAATGCTTTACCTGGGTTCAGAAAAAGCAAAGCACTGGGGAAAAAAAAAATCATGAAAATATCAAGAGTAATTAAAACAAAGTCACAATCCTTTGGAAGCACCCAAAACACCAGAACCTGAGAGAGTATTTGCAGGAAGTATCACTAAAACTTCTCTCTTCACCCTTCTTTAGACACCAGCCCTTGCAGAGACAAACTTTTACCTGATACAGCGTGGACACCTTTATATTGTAACTGCAACCATTAGAAGAATGCCAAACACTCTTGAGAGCCAAGTCTCAAATCTTAAAACTCACAGAAAAGCAGCTGAACGATGCCAGCAGGTCAAGTTTCTGGATGAAATAGTAAGAAATTCTCTGCAATAGCAATCCCAGAACTATCACCCTATTTCTTACACATACCTTTGGGCAGCGCCCTTTGTTGACAGATTTTAGTCCGTGGCAGTGAAATGCCATTGTTTTCAGAGCTTGATCTGTCAGCTGAGGGCAGTAGGAGACACAGCAGCGTTCCAGGTATTCTGTGCCCTTGCAAAACTCAATTACAATACGTGCACATCAACCCTTTGATCCTTTTCAGACACTTCAGTTCTCTAAGTAACCCTCATTAGTACAGAAAACATTCAGCTCTCGACTGGGAATGTCACTAGAAAAAGAAGAGATGCATTAAGGGGCATTTTCCATTGCTTATATATTATACTGTAGGTTCATTAAACTAACATTTATGTAAGTTCCACTATATATATTAAAACATGTTGAATTTGAGTTATTTAAATTGAGCACAGCCCAGAAACGAAAATTTTGTGCTTAGAGAACCAGGCCCAAATTAGTTCACTCTAATACTCTCTGCAAATGCCCATCTTTGTGCATAATAACTTTTTCTTTTTCTTTCTCTTTTTCCTTTTCTTTCTCTTTTTCTTTTTCTTTTTCTTTTTCTTTTTTTTTCTTTTTCTTTTTCTTTTTCTTTTTCTTTTTCTTTTTCTTTTTCTTTTTCTTTTTCTTTTTCTTTTTCTTTTTCTTTTTCTTTTTCTTTTTCTTTTTTTTCTTTTTCTTTTCCTCTTCCTTTTCCTTTTCTTTTTAACAGAGAACTGTATCTGTATAAATCACATTCTTTTCTTTGATGGGAATGGGTAAGCACCTCAGGACTGTCACTCAAGAGTTCTGGGTTCTGATTTGCTCTGTGGAGTTCAGGCCAGTTAACTGATACTGGTAGACTACAATTTCTATCCTAGTTTTTAGACTGAATAAACATCTGCAGATCCTACTGACTCCAATTCCAGCACCTTTATAACTCAGATATTAGCTTTTTCATAAGCCCTGTAAAGCAGATAGTCTTGGAAAATAACAATGAAACTCCTGTGAAAGGTCACAGATTCTTAAAGTGCACTTCTCTCCTTTGCACTCTGAAACCTTTTTTTACCTTTCAGCCTGAATTTTTTTCAAGCCTGAAAACCATCACTTCTTGGCCTACAAAAAGAAGAAGTTAGACCTTCTATTGTAACCTTCTCTGGAAACATTTTGAAAAGACATGCCTAAAATTGTGTTTGCTCACCTGACAGCCCCATGACACGAGGATCAAGGACAGTCTGCAGCTCTAGCAGAGCTTTAGCTTCAGTCAAAATCTCTCCTCTTCTGTCAAGTCCAGCCTAAAAATGTGGTGAGATGCCTTAAATTTGTCACTGAGCTAGCTTCCAGGCCTGCTAATCTTGGCCTAAGACCAGAGTAATTTGTCATTTACTGGAATAACAATTCTACCTCTATAGGGAAAATAAGGAAATTCACATAGTGGATTGAATAAAAACCACTGATTGCATGAAGCTTTTCAAAGCTTTCAAGAATTAGTCCTGAGGTAAACAGACGAAGGACCACATGGATAGATAAAACATGTACACACAGAGACACAAAAGTGCACGTATTTATTATGCACAAATGTTATATATTTATCATTCTGAGAAAATGACCCCTGCTGTAATTATTGCCAATAACACACAGCAAATTTTTCCTTATGTAAAACAGGAACTTGCACAATAACACAGGGTTGATCACTGGAAAATATTATTTTTGTTATGACAAAAGATTATGTGTTTCTGTGTGATTTTCATAAGTCTTACTTAAACAGACTACAAAGAAACTTATCAAATCAGAAATTTGTTTTGTAGATTGTACTTCTAAAATTTTTGTCTGTATCCACACTCTGGTTTCCATTTTGTTTTGCCTAGTGGTACAGCTATATCAAGGCAGTGTTTCTTGAGCTTTGGGTCCTTGTTTTATTTTAAAAATATTAGAATGTCAATGTTTGAACCTAGGATTGGTTAGAGTGGAAAATTCAGAATTTATATTAATTGGCTTCTCTACCCTTCCTTTTTCAATCTTAGATTTGTGGGCTGTTTTTCACCTGTAAATAGACACATTCTACACCCAGCAGCTAAATTTTTTTTATCCTTGTGCAAGAGAAACTCCACGCCTTTCAGAATTAGACCTCAGATGTGATGGCTTTATCACTACATTCTCAGCTAGGGTATGTAACACAAGCTGAAGCCAAGGTTTCAATGCCTGTGAGATATGTTTATCTTGTTTTTCTAGCATAGCTTGCCTACATATATATTTAAAACATCCTTCAAAGTTAGGTTCTGAATTTACTCTTAACTTTAAGTCTACCCCTACATGGTTTTGCAAATAGCACTCAAATTATATTTGCAATCAAAAGAGATGGAGCTCTGTTTGCTCTCTTCATCTCTGTATCCCTGGTTCTATGTCTATAGAGAAAATAACAGAAGAGATTGTGAAGGTAAATTATGTTTGCAAAAAGTTAGACACTATAAAAAGTCAAATGCCATATGAAGAAAATGTAATTTTCTAACTTAATTGCACAACTTTAATTCTGTATGGATAAGGCCTGAGGACACACACAAACATCAGTGAAAAGATCAAATACTAAACTGCTGCTCAATAAGTGAGCATTGTCTGAGTTATGAATGAACAAGGCTCCTATTTTCAGCACATGGGGTCTCATAAGTGTTCACATACTGTTATAGTGCCTGGGAACAGGCAATGGGATTACAATGGGATTACTCCGCAAATTTTCCACAAAATCATATCCTTAGATTCAATTTACAAAAAAAGGGCTTGTCATTTTTTTTCTAATTACTCCATATCTCTTCTTTTTACTCCTGCCTTCCCTAGATCCATGAAAACAGGGCTTCTGCAACTCCTACATGTGCTCCCTGCTGCTGCTTTCTTCTTCAGAAAGTTCAGATTCATTTGGCACACAAGGAAAGCAAGAACACTTCTTTTTAACAGTCTTTTTTTGAACTTCCTCTGTGTAATGAGACACCTGAAATAGCTTCTTAGCCATAAGCATGGCACAACACAGAAATGAATATTCCCCTCTGAGAGCAGCAACACTGGCACCACACGACTTTCCATGAGGTGCACAAGATGTACACACTTGGTCATTATTAAAAACATGGAACTTTACACAGAACATTCATGAAAGACGAGTCAGAATTATTCCTAAAGAACCAAATGGCCTGACGTGTATATTGGACAACAAGATTCAATCCAGATGCAGCCCTTGTGGTACAACAACTGACTCATTTTTACAATATATGGCTATAAAATGATGGATGTTGAAGATTTATAGTGGAAAAAATGTCGAAGCTGAAGACTGGGACTATGTGATGGCATTGGCTGTACCTGCAGCCTTATGATCTGCAACTGTTTATGGGCATGAAGCTGATACCATTAAAAATATATGTTTTAAGCATTTCTGTTATATATAGTTAGGAAGGATTCTCAGTTACAAAAAAAGAAGTGCTCTCATTTGGATGTCGATTCCTAACAGGATGCATGGTTCTTTCTACTACTGTAAAGTTACCTTCCAGTGTTTATTTCTCATCCTGTTTGCTAAGACCAAATGTCTTAAAATTCCTGCCTTGCCATTAAGGGCTCTATGGCCCTTACAGCTATGGCACAAGACAACATTTGAAATTCTGCAGTCACAGTCAAAGTGTATGAACAACCCCCATATTCAAGACAATAAGGAGGTGAAAACTTTGGTAAATTCCCATTTCAGGAGTGCAAAAGGATCTAAAGATGCTTTGTGATTTTTACTGCTTGTACACCAGGAAACAGAACAATGTTCTGATCCTAAATTCTCTAGTCTAAAGGAGAATTAAATGTTGATTTTGTAAAATTCTTTTTGATAATTACGGCAGAATATCTCTGTACTTCATAACAATAAAGTAAACTTTACTGAAAAACAAAGTTATCACTTTATAACATATGGTTAATAAATTATCTACAATCATGCAGTGAACAGCGCTGCCTAATTGTAGGCAGAGAGGAAGTATCATCCAGAAAAAATAAGCACATGTAGATGGTGTCTGGAATCCAGATGTGGACACTGGAATGATAATGCTGGAAGAGTGCGGCTGGAGTTCAAATTTTGCAGATTCCTGAAATCTCACAAGCTGAAGAGAAACAAAAAATGGAACAACGAATGAGATTTCCAACCCTGGCTACTTATGAAAACACAAAAAGTTTGCATTTTTCTCAGCAGACACCGTTATGTGGTGAGAGTTGCTTTCAACAGCTTAGTGAAAATATACAGATTTCAAATTTTTGTTGACCAGAGCACTCCTGTTAAAGACAATAAAATAGTTATGTGCTTAAACTTAAAATGGGTTTATGCCAGATCTTGAATTCCTTACAGCAAAGACTGATGGTCTGATAGGTATGATCTCAAGGACATAATTTCTTCTTGCATTTTTCTTTACTTAAAAGTGGCACCACTTCAAAGCACTTACTAATGAAATAGTAAAGAATATAATAAAGACTTTTTTGCTACATGACAACTAATACTGCTATGACTTCAAAATTTATTTATAATAATTTTATATGACTAAAGTGACATTGAATCACAGAACATCTATTTTTTATCAATGAAAATCAACACCTACATTGAGGCATTTCATTTACAATTACACATTTAAGAAGGGAAAGAGTGAAGACTTGGAAGACAAGGAATATCATTTGGAGCTGTCTATTACATTAAAAAACTATGAAACTTTCATGTTTCCAAAAAAAACCCCCTTCAAACGAGCACTATACAGGAAGTTTAAGCTATATGAAAGTTTTAACTATTTTTATATCTAACGTAGATACAAAGGAGTCAATTATCCCTAGTTTTATTAGACTTCCTGATAAATAACGTCAGGGAACCTGATCCAGGATATTGACCTATTTCTAGAAAATTTCATCTTCTATACTAAACCTCCTGACATTTATGGAAGATATAGTTGGAGCTATCATATTGGAACTCCTGGAAACAGATGCTGAAAAACAAATACCATGCAACAGACTAGGATGACCCAGTCTAGGATCACCCACTCTCCAAAAATGTATTTCCCCTTCAGTGTAAATAAATCACTCCTGTCTCTTGGATGAATCTTCCATTGCTATGGAGAATGGGAAGACTTTATCCAGCATCTCTTCTATAGCATATATATAATCATTTCCATTTTGAAAACAACTTAAACAGAAACTTCTTAATCCTCTGTAACAGCTGGTTTTTTCAAGTCATTTTTACATTTTTGTTCTTTTTCAGTTACTTATAAGGCCAACAGACATTTGCAGAGCATCGTTTATTATTTCACCATGGTTTCAGTAGGTGAGAAAATGATTATTGGCTGTACCAGTTGGTGCAAGTCTTCACTTGCTAGAGACAAAAGCCACCTGAGGCTATGACATACCAAAGAACAACTCTTCATTATAGATATTCTCATGCTGAAAGTCTCTGCCTTTCTACTGCAGACTGCAATGAATGTACTGTCTCTCACTAACAATAACCATGTGCTAGGGTATTTCCAGCTTCTTCTGAGATTTCTGTTCACACATCTCTTTGGAACCTTCGAGGTCAGCATCTGTAATGTATCTTTGTGTTCCAGAGATATACAGATGTTGCTTCCTGCTCATACTCCAAATCAAACAGATTGACCCTAAAGTGACTCCAATCCTCGAAGACAGCTCTTAGTAGGTGTCTCCCACCATCTATGTCTGAACCATTTACTATTAAATGACTCAGTTTATCCTCTAAAACGCTCAGATTTCTTCACAGATTAGCCACAGTCAGGCACCAGTGTCATGGATTGAACACTAGAAGAGAAGAATGCAATTCCCACCATGCAGATTCATTTTGCCATTAACAACACATATGAGGCAGAACAAAGTTCAGATTCACATAGGAAAAACCTGGAAAACGAGTAAGCTCTTATGCAAATGTAGCTGTACTGTTTCTAATACCTGAGCTAATATAAAGGTGGGCCAGACCTGTTTTCAGGAACTGTAGGGACATTTTCCTCTTGCAGTGCAGAAATCCCCCTGTATAATGCATGCCATAACATTTACTTCCTATACCTAACACCATTTGTGTTTAGACCAGGTCATAGCTTACAAACTACGATTGCCAGTGTTTCTTGAGACAGTCCAGACAGCAGGGATTCCATTGTGACAAAATATCCTGTAAAAATATCAAGCCTGATTTTCAGCATTGCTAAGTACTTTTAATTCTAGTTGATTTGCATTGGGATTCCAGGTGCTGGCACATCTGGCATTGATCACAATAACTCTGTTTTAGTATTTCCTATTTTTATGCAGCACCAAGTTTCTAAGTCTCCAGATTAAATTCTCTCTTTCTCCTTTCTCCTAAGCAAACTGGAATTTGGAGCCCACTTTAATATACTTTAACGTTTTATTTTCCCTGCCTTGGGAATGTGTGTGATTTGTCACATAATTTCCTTTGGAAATCAAATGCAACTAATTCATTTGCACTCTGCAGCTGGTTGTATCTGTTAGACACAATGATACCTTTTTCTTACCCTTTACAAGGCTATTCCTCAGTCCTACTGGCCTAATTTTCTAGCAGACCAGAAAGTGAAGCCAGGCTATGGATTCGAGTCACTGCAGATTCAGAATCCCACTAAGAGTGCTAAAAATTTCCTCTAGATAATTGTGGAAAGTCAAAATGTCACTTTTGTTTGGGTGGGGTTTTCCCCCCCTAATTAGAAACTTTTTATTAAAATATTAATAAACTTTTATGTTGTGGCCTGCTCTTCAGGACCAGTCAGGATCTGAAGATCATTAACACATAAGAAATGAAAATGGAGTTAAGTGTTTATATATTCATATAACCTCTACTATGGAGTGCCCAGTGATTGCAAAGCATCCTCAACTTTAGTAACTATACACACAGCAGCAATTCAGCCAGAAGAGAGAGTGGGGCCTTAGATGATTACAAGTGAAAATTTCGTGCATGACAGTCGTTGCAGAAGAAAGTTCAGAAGCAGAGAATATTTCTCTGTGTATTTTGTACATCCTTTTTATCACTGATTTCAAAAGTGTTTCAGGATTCTTCCCATTTTTAAAGTATTTTACCTATTTTTATGTTTCAGGCTATTTCTTTCTTTCTCATTACTACACTGCATGTAACTCACCACTGATATTAAGCTTTCCTGAGCCTGTGTCAGGGCATCTACTGTTTCTGTCGCTGGATGCTTTATGTAACTCAGGAGCCAACTAAGTTTCTTTTATTATTCTTTGCTATGCCTTTCTGGCTAAATCCTGCTTGACTGAAGACATTTTCTTCAAATGTCCTGACACTTTTATACTTAATTGCTTTCCTAATGTCCCAGGAATATGGGTGGTCCAGGCCATGTGCATCAGCAGATTGTGTTGGAATGAGGGAAGCTGGGCAGCTGCAGGCTCTCAGACTCACCCTTGGAGCAAAGCTGCCAGAGCTTTGTCATGTAGACATTGAGGAAAATTCAAGACATTTTAACAAAAATATGGAGAGTGTGAGAATAAAACTTGTGGCTAAAACTGCTTCTCCAACTCATGGAAGCAGTTCCAGTGAGTGTGCTTTCACAAGACAGATGGATTTTGGTCCTAAGTGCTGATGTTACCATCTCTGTGACAGAAGCTCAGACCCCTTGCATATTTTGTAAATAATTTTATAATGGTATCTAAAATTTTTTGTAACATTATCTTTGCATTCATGGACACATTCACCACTCAATTTAAAACCTTATAGTCCCTATTGCAAGGAGTTTAGAGGAGCAAAATGTGAGGCAAAACAATGAGGGATGGAAGGATAGCTAGGAAAAAAAGGGAATTTTCTCAAAGATTTTAAACTTTTTTTTCAAAGAATTCAACATGTTTGTCATTGCATTTTTGCTCTTTTTTTTTAAAGAAATGTCTTCAAGTTGCAAATCTTCTGATTTCTAAGATTCTTTTAAGTTTTTTATAATTTTAAGAAACTAATTTCTAGTACTTCAGGAACGACAAAACCAGATGTCCTTCCCACTATCAAAAAATGTTATTGAGACTTAAAAAGCATGTGTTGTTTAAAAAAGATCAGTTTTGAATAGGGAAGGAAATATTTTCTGGAATGTAAAAGGATGAATGCTAAAACAATGTTTAAAATGTAATTGTGTGGGGTTTTAATTTACTGTTATGGATTTTCGGAGAGTAAGAGCAATATAGTCAAAGCCCTAATGAGAAAAGTACAGAAACTTCATTATGCCACCCCTTTCTCATATGCTTGAATTTCACTTCCTTTTCATTGTATATTTGATTTTGTTGATGAATAGTCTTATTTAGCAAGACACTTAAGCACACATGCAACTTACACATGACATGAATTATTTCCCTTATTCCTTTATTCTAGCAAGTGTTCACAATTTTCCCTGGGCATGTTTTATTCGTGCAAAATGCACAATGTTCTATGCAATATCAAAATCTAAACATCTGCAATAATTACTCTTATTCAATTTCCAATTTTCAGTTAAGTAGTAGACTCAGGATAAGTATATAAACTTCTCCAAACATTAGACTTTCAATGATTTTTTTATTAGCACCGTATCTTTTAATTACTGTGAGTCTATAAGGTACTGTTTTGGGGGGTTATTGATTTGGGGTTTTTTATTAATTTCTTCAATATTTGTTCAATATATTTCACCCAAATGCAAAAAATTCCCTGGATGAAAGGCAGATTGCAAAAGGAACATTCACTTTTTGGGCTTTGTTAGGAAGAGTACAAAGCAACAGAAGAGAAAGGCACCAACACTGGGGAAGAACTTCCATTTTGATTAAGTCAGTCATACCTGAGACACAAATATATAAAAAAAATATGGCTCTAATGTATCTTTTCTCTTCTATCCTTCCTGTAAGTATCTATCATCCTTATTGCAATATATTCTGCTCTGCTTTGATGGGCAGAATAGTTCTGCTGTCATTTGAAAAAACAAAAAGGAAAATTCTCTTGTGTGTTGCAAATTTAACTTGCACCATCCAAGTTTTTTAAACACTAAACAGCAAGAGAGTAAAAGCAATAGAGAGCCACTGCACAGACTGGTGGAAAGCACATGAGCCTTACAATTTTTCTTTAATCAACACAGCATATGGGTGTTGATTACTGCACATGAAACCTGGTGTTCTCTTTTGCATTTTTAAACCAATACTTAGAAAGTCTAAGTTAAAAGAGAACCTAGTATGACTTCCTCTATATGCTAATAAAATGTATAATATGAAGTCAAGGCATACAAATAGTAGCTTGTTACACAGCAGACTGATAGATTTCCTTTTATCAAGTAATGTTTTAAAACTAGGAAATGTATTTAATATTTAATGCATTTATTTTATATGTGCATGAATTTACATACTTAGATACAACAAACAGCAAAACCCACAAGTTTTTTCCTAGTGTTAGGACTCAGAAATTACAAAAATAAAAATGGTGAATTTCTGAGTTAATTTATCTGTCTTGTGGGAGAGAGAAAACTGAAAGCCTTAGCAACGCAGTGTAAGCAAAAAAGCTTGGCTTGTTGCCAAGGTCATGGGTTGTGCTATGTGAAAACTGGAGTAAGAAGCAGCACAGCATTTTAAAAGTCAAGACTAGCTGTGGCAGGCAAAGAGAAAGAAAACATTTTTGTTGTAACATTGTGGGACGAAATTCAAGGCGGCATACATTTCATTCAGATATAATTATTTTATGTTTTAAATGAGCACATTAAGTGAAGTCTTCTTGGATTTCCTAACCCTGTTTATTTAGCTTAATTTTTTTAATACGTTCTGGCTTACAAAAGAGATACAGGCATTCTAATTTTTTTTCCACCTTTTTTTTTTTTTTTTTCACAAACGCTGTGTTAGAGCCAAATAATGAGGTTCTTGGTCATGACTGTGTTTGGACAGTGACCGAGTGAATAATCTCTATGGAAAGTTTTCTTGACAAGGATTCTCCTCGATTTCTGTGTTCAGTGCAAAGAATTTGTCCCAAAAGTAAAAGAAACAGCATTCACAAGGCAAGACCTGCCAATGTTTAACTTGACTCCCCTCAGTGCTGTAATTTTTGCTTTCCAGTTTCAGCAGTTTGACATATTGGAGATACCTCCTTAATAATTCCTTCACAAGCAATTGTTTTCTAGACCACAGAGCAGTCGCCCTGTTGGAGCTAACACTCAGCTCTCGTAGCTTAGCTCCTGAAGAACCTTGTACAAATGGCCTTACACATCCATCACTGACCCTAAAACAGAAATATAGGCAATATTTATTATCACTACTTTTCCTACTCCATACAAGTCGATACACAATTTGCATTCAGCAGCAAACATTGTAGCTAAGCAAAAATTAATGATGGTATTTTTAAACTAGACCTTTAAACCACCAAAAGAGTCAGAATAATTTATAGCTCAATTAGAAAGATGCTGCTCTTTGGAATGGCTGAAAAACTGAACTTTCTGGAAAAAAGTCTGTTGGAGATTATGAGAACTTCGATTAGTTCCAGCACTCAGAAATGATGGCCATTCCAACAGACAGACCTTGGAAAACAAATCTAGAAAGAATCAGAACTTGTTTAAACATTTCAGAGTATCAGTTGCACTAATATATTTTTTAATTTAAGGAACGGAAATAATATTAATTAAAAGTTCTCTTCTAGCACAGCAGCAGCAAAAGTCACTGGTAGCATTTGTGTGCAGTAGCTGTTCTGTACCCTGCACAAAGAGTTAACCTGAGTCCCTCCTCAGTGTGTTTCACTTAATCAATTGCA
Source organism: Daphoenositta chrysoptera (assembly GCA_013397915.1). Lineage (NCBI taxonomy): Eukaryota > Metazoa > Chordata > Aves > Passeriformes > Daphoenositta > Daphoenositta chrysoptera. The sequence continues at coordinate 15,219 of VZRO01007029.1, read as the reverse complement.
TATCTTGCACATGGCTGACTTATAACGTACACAGAGGTTATAAAAATGAAGTAGATAGAAAAGCTTTCAGCCAAATTGAGAGATTTGGAGACCTGACTACAGCTTGAGTGTTTCAGTACAGTTCATATCTCTGGTATGTTTAACATTACTGTACAGTCAGCTTTTCAATGCATTCCCAGTATTTCTTTTGTGTTCCCTGATGAATAAAAAATTAATCCCAGAATTCTGTAGGACAGAATCATATTTTGGCTCGCACGGTTTGTTGCAGCACACAGAATCACTGCAAATCCCAAAGTCCCAGCACTACTAATAAACTGATAACCTGAACAGGGCCTCATTGTGTGACCACAAGCTACAGAAGAAGCTAGAATTCATAAAGTCACCCTGCAATAATTCAACCACTTTGGCAGTTTCGGTGTTATTTCACAGTGCAGTTGTTTTTCATTCAAGAGGAAAGATACATTTAAGAAATGTAACTTCAGAATAACTAACTTTCATGAAGTCCATAAGGAATGCTGAGCCTGGCAATAAAGTCAACTACATTAAAAAAGTATATGTTCTGTAACCGCACTGGGCTTGAGGGCTGAAATGGCCACATTACAACTTTTAAAATAATCAGGCCATGAATACACAGCTGATCAACTGTGTGAGAACACAGGCCATATGCTGCTTTATCAAACGTGAGGATAACATTCTTAAACTGGAACAATGTGCCAGGGGGATGAGCCACCACATTGCCTGTGTCCATTTTTAGACATGTTTTTACTCACATCTCTTAATTCTAATAATCATGATCTGTTAATTTTCTTTCTTCAGTTTTCACATGCAGTCACTTCCTGTAATTTAAGAAGAATTTAAGAATTCTAAATTGGTAGATTTGCAATCCCCATTGCCCCATCCCTCTGCACCACTGAGGTGAGGAGGCAGAGAATTCAAGGGGGAAGCTGAGCCCAGCAAGAAGGGAGGGGTGGGGTGAAGGTGTTTTAAGATTGGTTTTATTTCTCATTACCCTACTGTGATTTGATTGGAAATAAATTAATTTCTTCCTCCAAGTCAGGTCTGGTTGGCCTGTGATGGTAACTGGTGACTGATGCCTCCCTGCCCTTATTTTGACTCACAAACCCTTTGCTGTGTTTTCTCTGTCCTGTCCAGCTGAGCCCAGGGTCAACCCACCACACGAGTTCNGAGCAGCTTTGGTGGGTACCTGGAGCCCAGGCTCAACCCACCACACGAGTTTAGATGTGTTAAAATCTGTAGCTTTGCTAATGCTGAAACATTTGAAAGTGTCTGGAAAAGCAATAAAATAAGTGCAGAGCTCTACAATGCCTTTACTAGTGCTTAAAAAGTTTTGTTAGGATAATTCAGCCATTCTTAAGCAGGAGAAGCAGTAGACACGTGCAAACACACTCACAGCCCGTGGTTTGGCTGACAGACTGGAAAAGCCAGCCTGCTAAATGTTAAACCAGAAAATGCAGGCAGCTCTCCACCTGCCCAGCTGAACTACCAACATGGTCCCGTGGGATTGCTCCAGCACTTCTCAGTGTTCCTACAGGCAATAGTACCAGATTTTTGTACATCGACAGGCACAGAAAGTGCTTTTGTTACACTTTAAAGCAGAATGCCTGAAACTTCTCATGGTGTCAGAAACTGTAGGATCAACAGCAATTCCAACTTCTTTGTATTATTTTATAAGTCTGTTAATTCTGAAATGTTTGTAGGCTTTGCCTTCCTCTTTCACCCTTGGCTCCATCACTGTGCCACCAAACAGGGATCAAATGTGCAGCTTTGGAACTCCTTTCATTTGTCTTTGTTTCTACTTATACATGACACACCTTAAGTGGAAAACAGGTTTTTACATAAAATACATTCTTCCTCTATACCATACATTACAATGTTTTCTTGGTAATAGTAAAAATGTGGCAGTTTTATTTATACCTTATTATTAGATAGTTATAAAGTATTGCTTCAATATTCACAAAATTAAATAATATCCTAGTTTGAAGAGAATTGTGACAATGGAATTTTCTTCAGTTATCATATTCTTCTTCTTCATAGCCACATTCCAGCACTGTAACATGCCATGGCTATTAAGTATTAAGATACTACAGTTAATTTTTTTTTGCTTGAACTGGAGTAATAATGAATGGATTTTTGAAAAAATGATACAGGAACAAAAGAACTATATGTATAAAATATTTTTCAAAATATCAAGATATCTATACTTACATTATAAGAATTTATTTTTAAAACTGAAAGATGTGTTAACAGTACAATTAACTTTACTACAATCCCTTTGCAATGGTCACAGAAATCTGATGTGATCTAGTACCTTGTGCAGTCTGCCATATTCAGTACAAGAATATGCTTCAATGATGAAATCATCTTAAAACCAGCTTCTGTAATCTTCTGGCAATCAGCCACGTGAATGTGCCTGATGTATGGGCAGCATTTACTCATCAACTTGAAACTTAAATCAGTAATTTGGTTACTCCCTGTTGAAATATTTAAGATTCAAGTTACACATCTGACATACATTAAGGGCACACTCCAAATACCCACTGAAATCAGCTGAAAGATTTATTTCAAAGTATCTGAATGAATTTTAAAAATACATTATACTAACAATTATTTGATCATTATAATAAATGTCAATGCTGACCTTCAAAAGTTTGCATTCAGAAAGGTCTTTAAAAGGTGTGTCTGAAAATTTTGGAGAGTCAAGCAAGACAAGAAACATTATCTGTTGGCATTTTTCAACCTTAGCCTTTGAAGACAAAAGATGAAATAAAACATTCATATCCTTATGCTGTCATATAAAAAAAAATCACCAAATGTTCTCCATATAAGACCAAAATGTTACAATTTCAAACAAAAGGTTATAATCCATTTAACAATAACTTCCAGCAAGCAAGTGGCACATAAACCACTGAAATTCCCCATATTATTATTATGTTTGGGAACAAAAGGAAAAGAAAGAAATACCTGGAGACATGAATCATGGCAGACACCCGAGACAGTGATCTAGTTAACAATCACTTTTGCAGAAGCCTGGAAGGGTTTTTTTCATGGGCAAAATCAGTAGCAGAATGCTATTCCCATATATTATATTTTTTTCTAAAACTGAAAAAAAATTAAATGCTCTCATTTATAAACTGGAAGAACATAATTTAGATATACCAATGAAAAAAGAAGACAAGACAACCAAAATTTTCTGAAAGTGACCGGGAAGTGAGCAAGACTTACAAGCATAATTAGACAATAGTTACAAAAAAATTGTTTTGGGGAGAACTTTTCCTCTTAAATTGATTCTTACTTCTTTAAAGTCTTTTGAGAGGATAACTCAGTTCCAACACCAGGAAGTTTCTCAAAAAGTACAGGTTTATTTTCAGTTTCTAACTTAAATATATCTGTCTGTAAGACTTAATATTTTGCTGATTAGGAAATCTTGAATCAAATTGCAGCTATTGGAAGTATTTTTGAAGACATCGGTTGAAATTTGCACAAGAAATTGAATGTTTGTATCTTAGTAAGCCTAACAAAAACAATACAGGGAAAGCTTGACATCTTTTCAATACTTTAACATCTTATCATAGGTGCCTAGATGCTCACTAAAACAAGAAATACATTAATCTCGCTGAAATAAAAACAGATCCATGAGGTATACATATTATGCTGAACTTTGAACAACATATTCCAAAGGATCTGTTCAAAGAAAGTGTCCTCCAACCAAGCAAGAGTCAGGTTCAATATTTTCTGCAGCTCACACCATTTATGGAAGTAGCAGTGAATGTTACTGTCTCATTATTCTACATTTGTTTTCCCAACCTTATGATTTACTCACCTATGGTAGATGTTGAAATTCAGTTTGAAGCAAGCCCTAAATGTAATAAAATGTCTTCATTGTTTCTTTCCAGATCCACAGTAAAATGTGTGTTCAATTCAAAGGGGGTAGAAGGAAGGTCCTCTGCAATCACAATGGTATCGAGCTCTTCTTCAGAATCCTTCATGCAGGACCACAACAACAACTCTGTGTACTCTAACAGTGCAATATTCAGTGAAATTACAAATGGACAGATGGATCTGCCAATTCAGTTTATTCCTTTTATCACTCCAGGGAGACAATTCTTTAACTGCTTAAATTCAAAAGATGTCAGTTCACTCTTAGGCATACAAATTGTTTCTTTTGACATATAAATGCTTTGTAAATGACAGTTTCTTTTTAGTTTCTACAGACAACATAGATGTGAACAATTCCTCCCCATGAAGTAGTCCCCCTGATATTTGCATGTAGAAATCTCACTGTTTTCCAGGGTTTTGAAGTTGTGTAATACAATGGTTGATGGTTGAACTTTGTGATCTTAGAGGTCTTTCCCAACCTTCATGATTATATGATTCTACACCAGCCCTGTGCAGCTCAGACTACAGCCCCAGGAATTTATTTGCAAAACAGCCACAGAAAAAAGTAGTCTGGCGTGCCCTCTTGGGTACCAAATAAGGCCTGTGAAGAGAAGGATCCAAAGAAGGAAACTTGTAATGTAAATATGCTGGGAGGGATTCTTGCTGCGCCCCACCTCTCCAGCTGCTGCAGAAGCCCGGTGTGCTTAGCTACCCTGCCTGAGGGGAGCAGCAGTGTCAGCACAGGCTTTGCTGAGGGTGTAAATGTTTTCTGGCAGCAGACACCACTAACAGACAGGAGGTGGTCACAGAAAAGCAAGCCAGACGCTGAGCAGCAGCTGATCACCCATCACACCTCAGGATGGTCACAATGAACCAGGAGATGCTCCCGGTTCTTGCACTTCCAGCCTCCAGCATTTGTAGCACACCTGACTGGTCCCCACTACTACTTATCAGTGGAAACTAGAATCAACTCTGATTTACTTCCACCTTACATTGAGTGAGGAGATTCACACCTTGGGTTTCTGGCTCTTCTTTCTGTAATTTTAATGCCTGGGTTCCTTTTGCACGTGAAGTTTTTTTAATGGAGTAGCTGTCTTTGAGTTATAATCAAGGCAGACTATCTATTATTTTCTGGCATAATGCTCCATCTTTTAACTTATGCCCAGGTTGGCTTGCTCTTCATTTTCAGGCTGAAGTGGCCTTTTAAACAGATTCTTTGTCAATTGTTTTAAATATTTTGATATTAAATGTCTTTTCTCTCCTTCTTAGTAGACTGTGACCCTCTTTGCACATTTTCCCTTGTGCAGAGGGATGCCAGCACTAGAAGGGAACTGGCTTCATGTCTGTCAAATGTGTTCTTAGACTTAAAGTGTTTGTGCAGATCTCACAGACAGACAGACAGACAGAATATGGTGTGGCTCATGACACACTGGCACTTTTAGCACTGCAGATACAAATGAGTATTTGAGTTCGAGCCAAGTGTGGCATATTTGTTTTTTTCTACAGTGGGTCTGTAGCAGCCTGCAAAATGAATGAAAACCCTACCATCAAAATAAATGGAGGAACTCTTTCACTGGTAGTGCATGGTGATGTAAATCCCATCAAGTCCCATCCCCCTGACAGCCAGCTGTGTTCAAGGAGGGGTCTGATACGGTGCAGATGTGTTACCCTGGGTCAGGCTCCTCCAGGAACTGTTATACTCTAAGAAACAGATGAAGAAGGAAAAAGCAGAATCTTGTGAGGCTGCAGGGGAGGCCGCAGAGAGGGGTTATAGAGGAAGAACCATCTCATAACCACGAGCTGGTCAGAGCACGTGGAGCCTGTTGGTGCACTCCAGGCTCTCACACCACCCCCAACTGAGACATGTCTGCTGGACAAAAGGACACTGTGACTTTGGGAATGTGGTTGATGTGGGTAACACATCAGTAAGGATCTGCAGATAGTACTGCAGACCTCACTATCAGCATGGATAGGTTGGATTTGTCCACCCCAAATGATTGCAAAACAACTAGGTGCAGTGTAGGGCTGCTATGGCAAAGGCAATCAATCATCTTTTCTACTGGTAGTGATCACTAGAAGATAAACCAGATCACCAGAAGACAAAATGTCCATTGATAAAGATGTGTGCTAGTTCTCAGGACAGAAAATGAAATTCAGTTGTCCAGATTCTAGTTTTGTACTCACTATTGGTATGTCCAAAGTGGGACAAAACAACCCTGTTGTGTTTCCTCAGCCCAAAACCTTCAGTGTGTATAAAAGGGAGCAGCTTCGTGGTGAATATCATGTAACAGCTGCCCGAGGGAGGTGTAGGGAAATCTGTACTTTCTGCTGGTCAAGAAGCACCAGTCGTTTTAACATGGCATGACCAAGTCATTCAAGCAAGAGTTTACCTAACCCTGCGACAGGCCTCTTTCTTGTTGGCTCTCAAGCAGTACAATCACAGAAAAAATAGGAATCCTGGGACCTCTGTATAGCAAAGAGCAACAAAAATCCCAAGACGGGTCTGAATCACCTCTGGAGACCTCTCCCACTCTCTGATTGCTATGTTAAGTTAATTTTCTAGGCACTACCGTATCTTAGATGCCTAAAATAAAGTGAGATTCCCATTCTATAAAGGAGAGATTGTAGGTAGCAGGTAGTCAGATCAAACTCAGCAATCCTGACAGAAAATCCCTTTTTCTGGAATTCAGTAAGGATTGCATAAAGTTAAGTGCAGTCTAAAGGATTTTTAATCTGTGTCTGGAAAAACACTGTTTGCCTAACATAGACATTTGATACCACAAATAGCAGAAATCTGGTGTTTTCCTCCGTGCAAGCCAGACCAAATTATACTGAAGCAGTTAATAATAATACCCCTGCACAGATTGTTTCTAATTTCTTTTTCACTTTAACTGGTTTTTAACTTAAAACTGGATAATGGATCTCAGGCATCAGGCTGGGAAAGTTCCAGTGTGAAATATGCACTCAGACACGACTAAATAAAATTAATCAACATTTAGATCTTACTGCAATCTTATGTATTTATCTTATTTTCCTTTATCTAGAAAAGTAAAATCCTAAATTTCTTTCCTGAGGCTCCTATGGATTCTCTATGAAACTTCAGGCACTCTTAAAGATCAGGTATAGGATTATGAAATTTTGTGCACATTTTAGTAAAACAATTGCTTTCTCAACTCACTTGGAATTTCAATGTTTAATAGGTTGCCTCAAGAGTGAACAGCTTGGACTGAGAATCAATGTTAGGATAACTATGGAGTTTAATTCTGTATTCTTTGCCCCAGATGAGTAAAACCCCACTTAAATCTCATATTTCAAACCAATTGTGAGGGAGAATATTTTGAAGGTTATTGAATCTTAGATCCTCCAAAATTCTGCAAAATAGACTTTTCCTGCATGACTCAATAAAATCATTCTATAAATGTCTTATTTTTCTTGCATATACAGATCAGAAGTGAATGCAAAAATAAATTATAAATGTAAATGAAATAGGGTAAACATTTAAAATATAATTCCTTGTTTGCAGGAGTTTTTAGTCTAATATATAAATGACTGACTTGGATTTTTTTCTTGATTGCATAAGAGTATACTAAGATCTGAAATGAAAGTACAACAAAACAAACATGGAGCAAACCACAACTAAAGATCTGTCCCAACAGATTTAGAAAATAATTGCAGTGAAATGATGAAATGCTTATGAGAATATCAAAGTTCATTTAATTTAACCTTTCTATAGTTTCTTAATTCTGAAGAATAGGAATACACAGAATTTTTATTCAGCTTTTGGCTCTTTTTGCTACACATACACTACTTTACAATTCTTTCTCCCAGAACTGACTGGATTTGTGGAACCCACTCTGCAAGGCAGAACGCAGTCTGCAGCACAGAAGGGATTTTGAAGAAACACTCTTGTGATTCCAGTATTGATAATACAATGTGAGGATAGAAATTTGAAAATCAACATTCAGAATTGAGCAAGTATCTCCGGGGCACGTGGTGATGCCTTGAAGTGGCTACCTGAAAACAGAGGCTACACAAGTTTAAGGGAATAAAGGGGGAATTTATTTGAAGGGACACCTTGGGAGTCAAAAGCCTCTGAGGGGCTCCACCCAGGATGGACGCTGGGTCATGGGTTTTTCACACTTTTATAAGTTTGGTATATGATATGATTTGCATATCAGGGTCAATTCTCCAATTATAATTTCAAGTAATGATGTAATTACCCCAAGTTTGCTCCCCTGTCCAGAGGCTCAGTTTACAATGGGACTATCTTTTTTGTATCCTGTCTTTGTCAAGAATCATAAAATTAATCGTGACATCCTTTCAGATGTTTGGCACATTACATTAATGGCTTGAGTCCACATGTTATTTTCCTTTAAATTTTCCACTGTCCAAAAGAAAAGCTTGTATTAACATATTCCTGAATTAGCATTTTTCTAAAAGTAAATAACAGAGCATGTGTAACTTACACTATTCTTCAGTTACACAACTTTGTAGTCAGGAAATGTAAACAATCATCCTCTTCTTCAATAAATAAAGAACATAGCTCAGATTTGATCCCCAAGTGATGGCCCCTTTTTTGTTGCTTGATATGTCCGAAGAAGCCAGAATTTGCCAAAATGAGAATTCTCCCAATGAAGCTGGAGCAGGGGAACACAGATGGTGAAAATTGGTGAAGCTTACATGTAGGATTCTCTGACCCCCACAAAGCAGATGTCAAGAAATGAAAGGGACACATTTATTTTTCCCAGTGGCTTGTGTTCTTATCCAGCTGTTGTTACCCCCAGCAAGTGACAGACTGCTGTAACACATTTTGGGCATGACATGCAATTGCCTTCTACCCTTAGGTCTTTCCAGTTTTGTGACTAATGGCAGAAAATTTTCCACCTATACTGTTCAGCTTCAGAAGCAGAACAAAGATATCTTATACTTTCTAGGTGGGGCTCTGAGAATGTCAGTGGTGTAATAGGGTACCTTTTGAGCAAGACTTAAGGGGATCTCTGTATTTTTATGAAAATATGTTGAAACTCACTAATAAAAATATTTACCACCTGTGTCATATGGATAAAATCTTAACTACCATGACTCTGTGCAAAAACCCCCATGCCTACAATTTATCCAGTATTATTACCATGTATGAACATAATAGTCAAAGAAAAGATTGCCTTGTTTTATAACAATGGACTAGAAAATGTCTGCTTAATTCTCAGTTTTCTGCCTAGCTGTGTTTTAACGAGCTAATTAAATGATCCTTAAGTTGCCACTCACACAATCGTTAACATAATCACCCATTTTACTCAAGGGCTTTCTCAATAAACATTCAAATCCTGCATAAGTAGTGACAATAGAGTAACTCATATAAAAAGAACTATAATGTTAAAATGAAAGAAAAAAAACAAGAAACATGCAAAAACATGAAAAATACACATCCTATAGAATATCTTAAGCATAATTTCAATGTTTATGGTATAACTTCTCTACAGTTTTCCAACTAATTCTGAACTGTTAGCCTTACAAAAGTTCCCTTTCGTTTACTTCATCCAGTGAGGGGAAAAAAACCTTTTAAAAATCCTTTATCCAACTGTGATGCAATTTGATGGGTTTTTTTTTGTTTGAACCTTCACTTAAGTACTTGGTCATAATGATTAAGCACTGTTCCAGAATCCCAAAATGGAGAAAGCTGTGGAATTCCTTTCAGAGCTCTCAAATACACTGGCAAGCCAACCCACTGTCCTCTGGAAGGGGAGGATTGTGGTTTTTCCAGTTTGATGATGATCACTTCTCCCTGACTACTATTAGATCATGCTTTCTAGAGGCAGATCCCTACAGCTCATGATGACACTTCTAAACAAGCAGGAATGATGCTTTCGGAAAACAGAACCAATTACTGGCATTTTGAAAAAGTTACTCAGAGGTAGGTAGTTCTTAACTTTCCTCTAACCTCGGCCCTCATTTCAAATTTCACACTGTCACTGCACAACAATCCCAGCACGATTCTCATAAACAAGAAACAGATGCTGAGTGAAGAGCCATCAGAACAAGACTGTTGCCCCATCTGCCTCATCCTTTGTTCTGAAAAGGTTTTATTAGATGGAAAGTTAAACTGTTATATTCCTCAGACTCCCTTGCTATCATTTCACATGTATTTTGTTATATGGAGAATCTTCTCAGTGTATAAAGAAATTTATGTCTGAGTCTTTACTTAAACATTAGGAGATTTTCACTGTCTTGCAATTTGGCATTTCATACTGCTTTTGGAGTATGTTTCAAGATACAGTATATACTTAAGAGTTTCTAAAATGGTACTGCATTCTAAGACCTTGGTTTTCTTTACAAGTTTAGTAGGATACTAAAATAATCCAAAACATACCTATTTTTAGATTGCAGTTATAAATACCACTTCAATTTATATATTAAACCAATGTAAAACTGTAACAAAAGTTCACTTTTTAATTAACTTCCTTCTCAGGAAATCAACTGTAAATGTGATTTTTTTCCCAGCACAGAGTGGCTTTTATTTTTTTGGTATCTTAGTAAAAACTGCAGTTTTAAAGCTCCAGATATAAACCCCCAACTAATCATGAGATACAATTAGTCTATTTATGGCTACAAAAAGCAAGGCTTGTTCTCATTATGCAGTAAGTACTAGCTGTTTATAGATCTGACAGTTTGCTGGAAGTGATCCAAACCTATAGTGCTATTATTCCTTAGTAAAACTTAAACAGCTGTAGTCATGTAATTCAAAACCCTGGAAGGCTGCTGCACTGCTTGCTCAACTCCAGTATACCATGAATGCAGGATGCTGCCAGTCATATAAAGGATCCTCTGCTTCACATTATGAAAGAAAGACGTGAACTACAAACCTGAATGCAACCTGGAATTTCCAAACAGATCATCTTGTGACAGCCTTTTCCAGAGTCCAGGTATGGTAAAACTTTCTCTGTGAATTTTCTGCAGTGAGCTAAACTCATTTACTGTTGTTAACTGGGGAAGCTTTGCAAAAAAAACCACAAAAAACAATAGAGAGCAATTTTTTACAAGGGCATGATACAGGATCAAAAGAACATAAAAAGCCATAGTTTAAGTTTTCTGAAAATTGCTGTAAAGAAAAGATGTTCAATATGAAATAGAATTTTTTACTTGCTGGAGTTTGAAAGTCAATTGCTTCTGCTGCACTTTTTCCTCTGCTCCTTGTACTGCAAATTACTGGGGAATAGCACTATCATGCAAGATATTTCACCATATGAAACTTAACATTGTAAAGTTATCTCTAGTAACTGCAAAAGCATACTTTTTAAAACTAATTGAAATTTCTTTGTGCAAGTATGCACTTGTGTTTGTAAAGTACTTTGTGCAACTTTTTTGCAAGTATGACTTTTCAGTGTAAGTTTGTTGGACTGCTTTTGCCAATGATTTTACAAGCACTGCCTGCTGGAAATGAAAACCAGATCTCTATCAAAAGACACTAAAAACAGAAATGTGTAGTTAAAACTTCTCAAGTAATATAATTATTTTAGAAGAGTACTATTAAAAGAATCTGAAAAACTGAAAGAGTTACAAAAGGAAATTATCCAAAAGTGAGTCATGCAATTTTAGGTTTTGATCAGTTCTTTTGGAAAACTTTATTTTAAAAGTTTTTTAAAACTTTTTTTCTTTATACTAAACAGTAGTTAAGAGAAAGCAAATTGTGTAAGTGGAAAATGTTAATCAACAGCATTCTGTAAAATCAAAAACGTATACTTTGAAATTACTTAAATTTCCATCTGCAGGTTTATGTCATACCGAAAACTATTCATTTGGCTGAACTACATTTCTAACCGGAATAAATAACAATGGCCACAAGCACCACAAATGAGAGCATAGAGAAAATCAAAACCTAGAATTAGGACCTTCTGCTGTGGTACACATTTAGTTGTAGTCATGCAGTTCTGCAAGTCAGCAAAATTAGGCATTTTGAAGAAGATGGGAACTCCCACTAAGGAACTGACTGCTTCAGGAGTGGCATCCTGGCTTTTGGAACTGACTTTATGCTTTCAATATAGAGTGGGGAAGCATGCCAGCTTGAACTGAACACAAATGCAAAGAGATAGGAAGTGTAAAACGAATGCTGTTTTAAAAAAATATTGAAAAAATATCAAGAAATTAACTATAAGATTACATTTCACAAAAAAATACCCCAACAATGTGCATTAGTACCAGATATTAGAATATAGAGTCGTGTTATTTGTGGTGCCTTTTTTTTTAAATGGAAATATTTAATTCATATTAAGTACAAAAGTAAAAGTATCCTTCTTTGTAGATGCCTGAGCCTTTTTGCATTTTAGTGGGATATCCCACAGAAATGAGTGGGGAAAAATAAAACTTGGAGAACTATACTTACAAACATATTTGATAAAATAGATAATAAGTTAAGAGACTGGGGTAAACACTCTGGTAGGTCTGAGTCTTTTTAATGTACATGTTGCTGTAAGGCTGCACAATTTAAGACACAGGTAAGCATTTCTTACTGCATTTTGAAGACTGTGATCAAAACCTTATAATAGTTTTGAAGAGAAGCTGATTTCCTTTATTGTAATATGACCAATTTTTTATGATCTGGGAATTTTAACACATGCCTTCTTCTTCCATTTTTAAAGTGACATCTTCTTTAAAACTCAACGAACAGACAGACTACCAAAAATCCTTGTTTTGTGTTAAAGCTAAATTCTGCAGGAATTCTGCCATACTGGTTTTTCAATTAATTTTGACATTTGAAATCTCAGGATTGTTTTAAAGCAATCTGACAAACTCACCTTCTGACACTTATTCCTGATGGACAGTATTCATGTGCAACAGAAGTTTTCAGAGGGAAATTTTAACTGATTATCTCTGTTGTGCAATATGGAGGCTAAAATGCTTGTATGGAATAGTATGAGAGAATAAAAAATGACCCCTACACTTCACCAGCTCCTTGTTCCAATAAAGGTTGTCTGATACACCCCAGCAAACTTCATGTGCAGCATTATGAAATGCAATACTGCCACCTCTAAGCACTTTGTGTTAGTTACCATAGTACACAGGACTGAGCTCATGCTTTTGGGATTGCCTTGTGAAATGTTCATGACATCTGTCTGCTATCAGATTCTTCACGGGACAGCAATTTTTTGTACATCCCCATAATCTCAGAAACAACAAGCTTTGCTTTTTGTCTAAAGAGTGTCAATACAAAGAGTGTAATCTTATGGTTTTAAATCAGAAGCATCCTGTGTGAAATCCTGGGAAAATTTCATATTAACAAGGTACAAGGTAACTGCAAAAGGTTATTTTGTCAGTGGAAAATTTTTCTTTTCTATTTGCTACTTACACATCAAAAAAATGATGTTTCAACTTCAGCATAAATACATAAAAATCTAAAAAGACAAAATATCAGCCAACATGGAGAAAACACAGAATATAATAAAAGTAATGTTGATGAGGAGATGAGTGGTAGGATTGGAGACACTAACGCAAAACCTTGCCAAAACAAATGTTAGTTATATGAGGATATGGCATTTCAGACTAGGCAAAACAAAAGTCAAAATGTTTTATGCAAATACGTTTCTGAACTTTGTGGGGATGTTGTTGAAAGACATACATTTGTTTTCCTCATAGGAAAGAGAAACAATGTACAGCTATTCCTCAAATCCTTACACACCTTTGTGCTGGCTGCTCCTGTGAGCAGCACACCTCCTTTCCTCCATGGCAGCTTTTAATCCAGCAGTTCTACCTGCCAGGCAGACTTCCAGTCTCTAGGGATACCTCTGAAACAGGAATGGCAGACTTTTGTAAGACTGCAAATTCTCTGCCTTCAGCTCACTGATCTTCCAAACAACAGTCTGGAATATCTCTTTCTTTTGCAGTTGTCACACAAGGCCTTGGTTCACACAATGCACCTAGCCACAGTCCTCTCCTTCAAAAATAAGTTTTTAAGAACATATCTAACTTGCAAACTTCTTGTATCATCATGAGGAACTGGACATGCAGAAGAAATTTTTGGATACCATTTTCTTTTAAAATTTTCTGTAAAACTCTGCAATACATAAGGGAATCTAGTATATATTTTAAAATATACTAAAAAGATTAAAGAACTGCTATCTAAGTGAAATGTATGGGGCATTTATTTAATTTTGTATAGCAGACTATAGCAGAATCCTGCAAATCAGTCAAAAAAGAGTATTTCTATTACACATGTCTCTAAATTTCCTTCAGGATTAAAAAGACCCACACTTTCATATTTCTGTTTAATTTTAGCTTGCCAATAGTCATAGAGTTCCATTAGTACTATCTCTACACAACAAATTTAAATATATTTAAATAGGTTGAATAATGAAAAAAATCCAGAAGTATATTAAAATTATATTTTTATGTAACAAGGGAAAAAACCTGAATAAGTACCGTTATACCATCCTAATAATTTCTGTACATCTCAGCCATTTTCTTTGGAAGCCTCAAAGTAGAATACTGAGAGACATGATGCTACTGTTACTCACTTGAAGTATGGTCATTTTATCATTTTAAAGGATACATAAACTATACAGACCTACAGAGCACAAGGGACTTCACATGATTGAAGGTTAGTATGTGTTTGCACATTTTGCTAAACCAAGATTACAGTTAGCCAATCCTGGTATCTAAACCACTGGTGAATTTTCTCCATGAACTCTGGTACATTTCTCTAACCAGTAATATAATCTAATACAATATCATTTACACAATGCTTCCTGTTTAGTTCTACCTTCTAGGTGGAGAAATGAGTGGGGATAATTATAAGGCTTCCATGAACACATATTACCAATATTGGTCCATTCTTACACAATGGGAACAAATCTCCTAGTATGATGAATGTTTCACAATAAATGTCAATATAATACAAAGGCAAACAGTCAGTACTTGTACATGAAAATGTAATACTTGAGTCTGTGTCTTTTTCCATGTTGTGGTCACCTTTTCCCTATTTCAGTTATCAGGCAAAAGGACCATCCAGGTAACTGGAAATCCAACACCAACCAACCCTGAAGAGGAAAGTTTGTGCTTTTGAAATACATTCCTGCAACAAAGGATTTGAGAGAGGAGATACCAGCAAAAATAGGTATGTAGGTGGAAGACAACCATAACTTAGAAAGGAGTGAAGGCACAAGGAGTGGAGAGAAAGCTGGGGGGGATAGTGATGAGGAAAACCTCTGAAACCTTCCAGGCAAAAGCAGTACAAAGGGTTCTGTCTCAAGTGTCTGAACACAAATACTTGTAGCTTGGGAATCAGCTGGCAGGGACCAAAGTCCACGCACAGGTACAGAGCTGTGATTTCAC
>VZRO01007028.1:1511727-1525781 GCA_013397915.1 Daphoenositta chrysoptera | reverse complement strand
TTTGTGGCCTAGATCCACAGAGGGACAGAAGAGATTTCAACAGGATGCTCAGAGCCTGGGATTTCTGTATCTTTGAGTGATAATAAGTCACTTGAGCAGGCTCTTCACTTCTTTGTCTTTAGGTGCCTGGTTTATATCCATGTGAGTACCTTTATGAAGAGAACTACAAAATTACGCTGTAATTAATTACCCCCATACTCTTACACTTGTTTTATTTCTAATGCTCTAAAATCCACTGGTTTACTTGAGAAACCATAATATTGGGTGAATGAGTGTCAATAGGACTGATATACAAATTAAATACAAATTTAAGATGGTTTCATCCATGGTTTCATGTTATAGCTGCTGCTATAGAAATGGGGGGGTCTCTTTGGGCTGAAAGAGTCTGTCATTCTTCATCCTAACAATAGTTTTCTTCTGATATGAAGGAAGGAAGGCTACTTTATTGAAAGCTTTTTTTTTCTGTACATTTATTGTTGTTGTTTAGATTTTGTTGGTTTTGTTTCTTTGTTTGCTTTCTTGGTTTTTTTGTTTCGTTGGTTTTGAATTGTATTTTTTAAAATTTCTCCAGGCTTTCTGGGAGCTATACGAATAGCTAACAGCTGTTCTGTTTGAAAACAGAACTATACCTCCACCAAAGTGTTTAGAAAAGAGATGGAGTTCTTGGAACTCAGACACAATAGTCCTTTAATCTGTAAAAAAATAAAACCAAGGAAATTTGATGGTCATACACCTTTAATAATGCAGAGGTAAGACGAGTCTAAAATATCCCAAAAATGGGTCCTTTTCTGGACCTTCAGATTAACAAATTCAGCAAATCTGAAATCTTGAATCACATGAAATTAAATGTATTCCTGCATACTCATCCAAGCAGGAGGTAACTGCTTGCAAGATTTTCAGGAACTAGACTAATTTTCTGAGCTTGGTTTAAAGGAAGAAAGGGAGTTTCTCAGAGCATAAACATCGGTCCTGCCCAGTAATTATGGAATATTTGTGTGCAGTTCTTTCTATCATCCTCTATAGGAGGTTGTATGCATTGTACAAATAACGAGCAGCATCTTGAGGTACCTAATTTTCCCATATCCCACGTGGTGTGATAAAAAGAGGCCTTTACAATCAGTCTTTTCCACTGACTTACAGAATATTTAATTTTGAGTGGAAAATGGAATAGCTCTTGCTGGGCAGCTTGGCATTAATTCAAAGAAGACAGTGCACTACATTAGTGTCTGGTCCACTTTCCTCACTCAAGGAAGGGCAGCCTTTTCTTATGCTGAAGCAAGGAGAGCAGGAATGAGCTCTCTATGCATCAGATCAATGCTCTAATTCTGTCTCAAGTGAAAACACTCCCCTGATTACTATGGTTTGTGTGGAAAGGTGGCTGGGGTAAAATTAGGGGAAACTAAGAAGTTTTATTCACATTCTAACAGAGGTTATAATGGTATGGAAATTACAGGGTAAAATACAGCTGCTACTCACTGGACAGAATGTGGTTGGCATGCTCAAAACCTGTTCCATGGTGATTCCTCACACCCACTGTCTGCAACCACAGCACCTGCTAAAGGGGAAGGGGTGGAGGGTGGAGCAGAGTGGAGACACCACGGCCAGGCTCTGTTGAAACCCTTGCAGGAAGGAGAACTCCATGGTACCTTGCAGCTGAGAAACCGCACAACACCTGTCAGCCGGGGAGAGAGGGGAACGTGTCCTGCTGCTGAGCCAGGAACTGTGGTGGAATCACTCTCCTTGGTTCAATACAGCCTGATTGTAATGCTAAGCCACACCTCCATCCCAAAGTTACCTGACTCCAAGATATGACCACCCCTCCCTGGCCATGTGCTCTATAGTTTTTTGACTGTGTCTTTAAAAACAAAGTGAGAGAATTTTATACCAGTCTGTAACACAGGTATGTATGACTTGAGTCACTCAAGCTCCACCTACACATAAAGAAATACCGTAAAATTAAGTTGAGAAGGATGGAGAAGTTAGGGAAGACTCCGTTGTAACTGTATGGATCAGTTGACAGGCCAAACCTGTCTTCTCTTCAGTAGGGATGACTGTTGTGTAAGAACCACACTCTATCTACTCTTAAAAGTAAAAATACTTTTATTGGTGATTAAAGCTTGCCTGTATATGTCTTTGAATATGTTTTTCCAGTCAGATACTATCACAGACAATCCTCAAACCAGTCACAATTTTGTATTAATAAATTAATAAAGAGTGTCAGTACAGAAAGTGTTAGTGTGAGTCCTTCATGGGTGCTGGCAGTTGCTGGCAGCAGGGAACATACTCAAATAAAGAGGAAGACCCACTGAGGGCTCTCCCTTATGCTGTTGGTGTGTTTCCCTGAATAAGTCAGTTGAACAACCCTCCAATGCAACAGGACTGCTTGGGGAAGGCTCCCTCTAATGGGATGCTCACAGACTGGATGGGCACAAGAGTTTCAGCTTTTCTGGGGTGCTGGCTGACAAATTAAATACTAAGGCTTGAGTAAATCTTCCTTTTTCATGAGACAGTCTGTCTTTCCTCTTTTTGAGAGAAATGAAGACTGATTCTCCTAATGCTAGTATGAGGATCATATCAGAATTTACTGAAGTACAGAGATTACTTTCTTGCAAGAGAACCTGAGTATGATCAGATCCCTCCTTTTATATATAATTGCCATCTCTTTTTAATGAATCTTCCCCCGTTTTTTTTTTCTGCAACCTCATTTAGTTAGTTTTCAAAGAGCTGTTCCACAATGATTATGTGTGGGTTACCCTCTTGTCTGCAACAGTAAAATCCCCGGTGATAAACCCTTATGCTCTGCGCTCTAATGCATTAAATATCTCAAAGCATGTAGTCATAAATTGTTCACCCAAGATTACAAGCAAAGTTGACAGTAGAGTGGAAAACCCATTGAACCTAATCATTAGCCTAACATTCTTTTCTTGTTAAATGAATAAAAAGCAAATTTATTACGTTAAATGTCCTACTAAAATGTTCAGAACCCATTAAGTGCTATTTTCAAATAGCAGAATACATGCTCTTATGTTACAAAACAAACACATTTTAGTAATTTTCTCTTGCAAGAAAGTGTTCTGGTCTACTCCAGTCTCCATACCCAATTAGTGATCTGATCTGCATCTACTGAAGCAAATGACAATGTTTTGATTTGAGGCCAGCAGTTCATGATCAAGCTATAAAGGCTATATTGTGCCCTTAGTGTTAAGTAAGAACAAAATCTTCCCTTGTTTCTTTCTCATGGAAGGATTCCTGTTCTCCGGAACAAGATCCATTACTCTTGGTTGGCTGCCATGGTTCTCTTTTTTTGGCAAAGCTGTCAGCTTGTTACTAAACAGAAACAAAGGGATGATTACCCATTTCTCCCACCTCTAGCCACTGATAGCTCAGTTGAGGTATAGACCAAACATCTTACTATTAGGAAGTGCCCTGAAGTGAGCATGTATATTTCAAAATTGAACTTTTGAATTCTTTGCTGTGAGCACCCTAGAGGTATATAATCTCTCTGTATAAGTAACACATGGAAAGGTTACTTTACCATGTTTGGCCATTAAAAAAAAAAAAAAAGAAAACAAATAAAATCCCCCATCCACAAAATAAGATGGGAGCTATCCCTAAGGTTCTGCAGAGTTCTCCTCAAAAGCAGAGTTAAATTACCCCCATGCAGAGATTCAATAGTGTAAACAGGCTTTGTGGAATTGTTTTCAAGTACACATTAGGCATGTTTCACNTTAAACCCCAACCCGTTACACATAATAACATAAATTCTGGTATAAAAAATAACAAGTCTGAACTAATTTTTAAATACTCAGACATTTTATTTCATGGAATCCATTGCCAGATGCTGAATTGAAAGGCAAAATATGGCCCACATAAGTGTGACTTCCACAAATAAACTAAATATAATCAATGCTATTCCAAGGGCTAACAGATTCACTTAACTTGGCTAGGCTTTAGAAAGAAGCTGTGATGAGTTATTTTCAGTAAATTTGGAACAGTGAGTTATTTTATGTTTCCTACTCCAATTAGATGAGGTTTGCTCTGTTCAAATTTCAGTGGGATTCTTGAGGAATTATATATGACATCCAAATTAATACTGGAACAGTTCATAGTGATTAGTGTCATTACAACAAATGCTAAAGGGATTAATAAGGATTTCCTACTTGTTGCAAAGTGTAGAAGCCCTAGGGGCTTTGCCATCGAAGAACACTGGGGTGGCCTCCTGTTGTCAAATCTTTTCGATCAGAGATATTAAATAAAAACATCTGTAAACTGCTACAAGATTTACATTCCTCCTTTCTGGTATAAATGACATGACTTACTCTACGGCACTTTTGGGAGCCATTTAATTTAGCACTTTATTTGGAAAGTACTTCATAAAAAATAATATATATATGTTGAATTAATTGTGATATTTCTAGTACATTATGAATTAATAAGCTCGTCACCACCTGTAAACTCTTCTCCCAGTTGCCTTGTAGAGGCAAAACCAAAACATTTTATGTATCATTAAAGTGAAAATTCCAGTAGTCTTAATGCTCTGGTCTTGTCATATAGCACTCTGCAGACATGTCAAGAGTTAAGTTTGCTGCCATTTGATTTGTGCCTTCCATCCAGTTGCCTCTTATAGAGGGGGAACAAGTATCCAAGACCCAAATCTCTCTCACCTAATATTGTCTGGTTTTGATATTGCAGCTGTTTGAGATAAAGACTACTGAAATATTACACTCATTGAAAGAAACTGTATATAGCTAAGCTTTGTAAGTAGTTATAATTCTTATACTGGCAGGGGTTCAAAGCAACATCTTCAGTGTATAAGTAACTGTTTAGGAAATACCTACACCAGCGAGAAAAAAATTGCTAAGATTTCTGAGAAAATCTGTAAACACTTTTTGGAGAGAATAATATATTCATTCATGTGTGTACATGGGGAACACTGAATATTAGGCTAAACTTTTGAATAATTCTTATGTGGTTTAGGAGGGTTCCTCTTTGGAAAAGTACTGCCAGTCTTATTCTGGCAGTCTCCTCTCTACAGTTGTGAATGTAACATGACTGCAAGGGATCCTCTTACTAGCAAGTAAGAAGGATTCCTGAGTCTTTCTCTCCAGTGTATAGTCATGAAGAAATGAGTACCAGGTGTCTTAATCTCAGGCTGAATCTTATCCTAGCTACCTTTTGTTAAGTATGTAATCTAATTTCTTATTTAAACTCCCTCTGATACATGAACAGTTAAGTATCTTCAGAGGACAGTAAATGTTATAAACATTAAAGGTCGTTGAAGTAAATAACTCCTTGAACACTTTTTTCCTTCATCACTGATGACAGAGAGAACCTAGAGGACTTTTTTAGGCTACGGACTTGGAGGTGGTATTCAGCTACCCGAAGATATGTAAGCAGTGACACCAGAGCTGCCCCAGGATATATGAGACTTGCACAACTGGAGATCAGGGAAGATATTCTAGGACATTTAATCATTCATCCTTTCGCAGCTGAATCCCATCCTTAAATTTTAGATGCCTGCGTTGTGATGGCATGAATCCAATCCTGTCTTATAAATTATATGAAAAATAATTATTAGCACTCTAAAACTGTTTAAAAGAGTTTTTTCATTTCAATCCTTTCTTTTCTTCTTCAGGCACTTGTACGATTACACAACAAATTCTGATGAGGTATTATTTCCAAAGTTCTTGGGTTTTTTTCGTAAGTAATCTTGCTAAGAACTTTGAAATAGGACTATTCCCTTTAAAAGCTAGTATTGAATATGAGCATAAAGATTGCCTGGGAGAAAGTTCTTAAATCCCAATGGGCAAACTCAAACATCCAACCACATGAAAAAAATATAGATCAAAATATGTTCTCTCCTACCAGGAAAAAGAGCTCAATAAACATTTCTAAATGAAGCTTTCCTGTGCTTCATTTCTGTGTTTCTGTTGACCTATACCTGGCCACTCCAATATCTAAGTCAAGTGTTATGTTTTTAAGGTAAATTTATAGTAAAGAAAGTGACGATGCTTTTACCATATAGAAATAGCAGCTTGTTGTAGTATCCTATCAATCCCAATGTGATATTACAGTTTGTATAGCAGCTCCACACAGGACAGATGTAAATGGTAAATCTAGTGGCCTAAACTGTTCATTCTTCCTAGGAAAGTACACTTGAGATGACACAATAAATCCCTTCACAGTCCTGGGAGCCAAGAAATGAGAATTATGACATAAGAAGAACAAATATGGCCTTTACAGCGTTGTAAATGCATCATAAATTATGGGGATTTTAGTATGAGGTTCTATAAGGCCATAAAAAGTATTTTATCCTACAGGTGTGAATGATGTCTGACATTTTGTTACCTCACTATTTGTGTGTAAATAAAATAACTCACAAGTGAAATCAGATTTTTAAGACCTGATGCTGCATTCTTTACATCACAGAAGCTTTTGAATAGGGTTCAACTTCAAAATAAAGAAACAAAGCAACCTGTCTTATTTGTGGACTTATCAGCACAAGGGTTGACAGTGTATGAGCTACAGTAAGAGCTGGAAGTCTGCATCAAATCATATAGAGGGTAAGATGGGCAGCAAAGCTCATATGGGGAAGGAGTATAAGCTAGGTTTGAACCATAGCAGAAGGGTTATTCTGGGGGATCTGTAAAAGATTTCAGAATCAGCCCATGAAAACACAGGGTACCAGCCCTATTCAGTTTTCAAGGACAGTGGGAAGTACTAGTTGATTCAGTACCCTCTACAGTGGGAATATAGCATTAAGAGCTGGTAGCTAGCTCATTTATCAAGAGACTGGATTTTCTGTACTTGAACAGTAGAAAACGGGTGTTGAAAGAAGGGAAGAGCATAAGCAGGCAGGAATATGGTCAGCGGTACAGGAGGTTATAAGGTAACTGTGACTCAGATGCCACAATACATGATTCAACCCTGTTTGTGTGAACTTGTGATAAAAGTTCACTTTAGTGTTTGGAGTCATCTCGTTGACACGTTGCAATACATGGCTTCTGTTACATGAGAAATATTCCATTACCAAAAACCAGAAATGCCACATTAAGTATTAATGTGGAGCTTTATTTTCCAGAATTGCAAATATATTACTGCAACTACCATGCATGCAACTAAGTTATCAACCTTCCTGGTACTGATCTCAGTACAGTGCTAAGAAACTACACAAATAGTTTTACTTGATAAACTAAAGGATATTCAGTTGGTGAAGGCAATATTTTAATTTAAAATACATTCCACATATTGCAGTAACAATTTTATCATCTTCTTAACATTATGAATTGCTTTTACTGTTCAAATCTATGATCTCTGCATACCAGAGGGAAAAACCACCATTCCTGGGTCAATGGAAGTATCAGCCTGTTGTTGCTTCCAGCAGCAGCAGTAATGTGTACAGCAGCATAGCAGTGTCTTGCTGAAATAATGCTGATTAGTGTGGCATCCATACCTGTGGATACACAGGCAGAGCCTGGAGACAAACTGGCACTCAGACACTAAAATATGAGAGAAAGCAGCTTGCAGGTGTGAATAAAATGCAATTTTTTGTGATTGTTAAAAAAAAAGGCTTGGTGATACAAAGAAGTAAAGAAAGAAATTACATGGACTGAAAATGTGTGTTCCTAAACAAGTGAACCATTTCATTTCAGTGGATGAGCTTCTTTCCAGAAAAAAAAAAGCAGTTTCTGGAAAATAGATTAATAGTAACTTGATATTTTTACTCCCTTGAAATGGGTGTTGGGTGGGTGTTTCTCTAAAGGTTCATTTGGTGACTCAGTTCCAAAACAAAGACACACCACACCAGCAGCACAAATATTAATCCTGTTCAGTGTTCAGTGACTTTGAGCAGTGAATACATTCACATCTGTGGTTCAAGTTTTGTTCATGGAGATAGGTCAGGAAATGCTTATTGAGCTATTAGCACTTGCTCCAAGTTCACGTTAGTTCAAGAAGATGGATGTTGCACTGAGGGACTTCACTCTCCTAAAACACCATTGAGAGCAAAAGCAAATGAGGAGGAAGAATAGCATAAGAGAAGATGCTGAATGGTCATAACACTCAGGTTGGAGAGAGGAACAGGAAAGGAACTGAAGCAGAAAATTAAATGGTCTGATACTGGCTTTGAATAACAGCCATGGGTCACCCTGAATCTTGCTGCACTGGAGATGCACACACATAGTCACACCCCCAGCTGTGATCAGTTTTGTTAAGGTGCCAGCCATTTTCTTTGCATCTGTCTTTCCTTACCTAAATACACATCCTTAGGTTAGCAAGGAGCATCTAACCCGTAAAAGACTATTCCATAATAAAATTACCCTCTAGATATTTTGAAAAATGTGGGTATTTCCTTTTCCTTTCATTAACTCCTGCAAAGTTGGTCCTCCTGTGAGTTCTTCACTCATCAGAATCTAATTATTATTGCCTTCCATTCAGGTTTGGCTGCCTGAGTCTAGCTATCAGAGATAGTCTCTTGGGAAATCAGACTTGCTGAGATATTTGTTAGCGCTGCCAGTTACCTCTCGAGTGGGAGGCACTTTTTTTTTTTTGCTTTCATTAACTCTTTTTCTCTTTTCCTGCTGACCACTCTTTCAAACCCACAATCTCTGTATTCCCACAGTGAGCTGAGGCAGCAAAACACAAAAGCCATGGATTTTGTATTGTAGAAATTATAGTTGGAAGAGATCAATTAGATTATCCTACTAGCACTGCAAGATTATATCACACTCTATAGTTTTCTACTGTTTTATTCCACTTAATTTTAAAGCCTTGAGGGATGGGGCTTCTGCACTTCCTTTAGAAGATTTTTCAACCGTTTAATATAGCTTACTATTGATAGGATGATGTCTTGTTTTCTTTTTCATCTACATATTCCTCTGCATAATGCATTTCCATGACCCTTAAGTTACAGTCTTTTGGAAATATTTGACATCAAACATTCTTTCTGGATGGTGTCTCAACTATATGAGTTTTGTTGTTCAGAATAAAATAACAGACAATTGTTATGGAACATATAAAATACATAGGAACCTTCTATTCTCTCACACATGCACCTGTTGAAAGGGTACTTTTCCACTTAAACTACCCTTATCAAAGAAAATGTGAGAATTCTTGAATCTACAAGATCACTTAAAAAAAAAGGTAGGTTTTTTTGTCTAAAATGACCTTTCCTAGAGAATACAAGCTCACTATATTCAGCAGTTTCAAAAGATAAAGATATTCTTTACCTTTTCCTCACCTCTTATTGTTAACGTCTCATCTGCTGTGTCCCTGATCTGTCCTTGACAAAATCACCACTTATGTTCCTCAACCAACTTCAATGTCTTCTTCACCCTCATCCTTTTCACAGTCTGCTCTCAATGACAGTGATTTCCACTCTAGAATATATTTCACTTCAGCTTTGACACCCTGGTGTCTGCGGTCTTTTGTTACAGTGTAACTAGCGTTAGTAATTACATCTTCTCCTTTCCCCTCCCTGTCTCATACCTAACAAGATGACACAGGTTCAACTATCAACAGTGGCTTTCTGGCTCTCCTACTCTACATCCAGTTCCTTGCATGAACACTTGTATTTCTCAGCTCTCTTGTGCACTTTCCATTCTTCTCCATATCACCACTTTTTTTTCCCATTCCCTGTTCTTTAATGCTGCTAGTCAGTGCTGTGTATTTTTTCTCACATAACGACCTTGAACTATTCTGTTCTCTCCATTTTTACTAGCAAAGACCTGTGCCCCAATAGTCTTCTCTGAATCACTGCAACTATAGCTCTCTATGCTCCTAAAGCTCTGTTCATTTTTTTTTTCAAGGCTTCTACAGTACCAATACACCTTGGTAGACATTTATACACACCTCTTACACCTCTTAGAAGACATTTGTCATGCACATGTATTAATCTTAAACTCCTTGGGCAGCTCCCAGCCCTTGCCCATGAGGTCCTGCCCAAAGCTCATCATGCACTTCCAGATTTTATTTGAATTTCATCCTTGGAAAGACCATCTTCATTCTTTCTCTTGCTTCTTTATTGATCACTCTGCACATGCACTTCAAGAAAACATTTAGTAGAATCATCATAGAATGGCTTGGGTTGGGAAGGACCTCAAAGATCAGTTCTAACTGCCTTGTCGAGGACACCTGTACTGGACTACATTGCTCAGAGACCCATCCGACCTGGCCTTGAACACTTCAAGGAATGGGGCATGCCCAACTTCTCTGGGCAACCTGCTCCAATGCCTCAACCCCCTCATGGTAAAGAATTTCTTCCTGATACCTAATCTAAAGCTACTCTCTCCCAGTTTAAAGCCACCCCCCTCGACCTGTCACTACACACCCGTGTAAAAAGTCCCTCTCTATCTTTCTTGTAGGCTCCCTTCAGGTGCTGTGAGGCTGCAGTTAAGTCACCCTGAAGCTTTTTCTTCTCCACTCCTTCTCAGCAGGGCTGATCTCAACCTGTTCATGCCCCAGCCTGTGTTGACCTGGGGAATAGCCCTGACCCAGGTACAGCACCTTTCATTTGGTCTTGTTAAACTGCATGAGATTCCCATGGAACCACTCCTTGAACTTGTCCAGGTCCCTCTGGATGGCATCCTGTCCTTCAGGTGTGTCAACAGCACCACTCAGTTCTCCTTTGTTTAACCAGGGTTTTGGTTTTGGTCTTTCCTAAGCAATTTGCCATGCCCAGTGTCCTACTTACGCCTGGTCTCAGTTCACAAATACAGGCAGAGGAGTGATCATGTATGCATTAGCAGAGCATCAACATTACAGAAAGACCAAATAGAAGAGCCTGAAAAGAGTTTGTTAAGAACAGCAGTGAGTCAAGTAGAGGCTACTCAGAAAATGAATTTGAGAAAATATTTGAATGAAGTGAAATAAGAAAATGCTTTATTTTTGAAAAATGAGCAAGAAATGTACAATTTCTGCTTCATAAAATACCACTGCTAGTATTTTGTATGTAATTAAATGTACAAGAAAGAAGGAAAGTCTTTCTATACAATTCTAAGCCAAACCTCTAAAAAGTGTAATTTCTTGCTAATTTACCTCTCATGTGGGTATTTCAAAAGCAAAAGCAGGCCTCAACTTGGTAAATCATGCAAAATGTTAAGAATGTTCCTATGTTCTACTGAAGAGTTTGACTGAAACATGCTTAAGAGTTTAATTAAATCAGTATTAATTTTTTTTTCCATATAAAATACTACAATTTTTACATTGGTTTCAAAATACTAGCCAGTAAAACAAAGCAAAAAAAAATTGTGACAACTTCACCTGCTTTCATATTTTCTAGGCAACAATTTTTGTCTTAAAAAAATATTTCCTTCAGAGAAAGAAGTGGTTTTAATCAAAAACACTTCAGCTATGTCTAAACCAGATATCTTTCTGTCCAGGGGAATCAGAAAGTACTTTGTACTGAATTTAATGTCATGGAAACACTGCTACAGTTTATGTTACTTAAATATTATTCTCAGAAATATTATCTTTTAATTTTAATTTTTTATTCCAATGGGACAGATAAGAAACTGGAAAGAATACAAATGAGAATGGTTTCAGAGACAGGCATGCTTTGTCATTTGTCACTGCCAAAATCCATCAGTAATATGGTATCATGAGAGGGAACTGTTGAAAGCCCAAGAATTTTACTGGAACATTTAAACATGATATTAAAGTGAGATTTGAAGTAATGCCCCTGAAGAAAACTAATGCTTTCTTTGTTAGCTGCTGTGAAGTAAGAAAATATAGACAGGAAGCCACCATTTATCTTCTTTGTGTTCCCAAGGGCTCCTTATGCTAACCTGCCTGACATTTTAAAATTTCCAGCTTGCTTGATAACATTAAAGGCTTGGGAACATTTCACTGGACTGAGGAGTAAGACAGTAGGAGCTCCTTTCTACTCTCCACCCTGGCCTGTGTCAGGAACAGAAATTGCTGCTGATTCCCTCCTGCCCCTTCTCAGAGCAAGGGGAGGTCCTCACAGGCCAGAAAATCAGTTAGTAAGTAGTGGAAAGAAAAGAATAGAAAAGGAAAAAAGAATGGGGCAGAAAAGGATTTTAATATCAGCAGTTTGTGAAAGGCAACATTATAGTTAGCTATCCAACCACCCTCCTCCTCCTGTTTTTTAAATACTCAGTCATGAAGGCAGAACCTAATAGAGTCTTTGAACTAATTCAGTTTCTGTAATTTAACATGGCTCATTGACTCGTGCCTGTGGGATTCCTGAGTGGTCTTTCATCCAAGTGCTAAACTGGCCCTTGAGTACTTATCTTCAAGACAAGATCAGGTACACTCAGATGGGATGACTGCATCTGCAACAGTCCCATGTCTTTTTCCCTTTAAAATTAGTTGTGAAAAGGCTAAAGATTCATGGTATCATGAGGACAGAGGTTCTTCATCAGCAGGATAATAAGCACATTTCCAAGAGCTCTGGAAAATATCGTGCTTCATAGTTGATTTGTTAAGCATTAGCATACCCTGGAGAGATAGCTGATTAAACGTTATTTTCCTTAAATCATGAAAATGTGATCATGAGGAGGCAAAAGAAAATGAAATATCCAAGGCCACACCAAAAAATCCATGTCAGAACTCAGGACATCTTCACCTTTGTTGCTAAGGCTGTGGGTCATGTCATACTTGGCTAATTAGTGTTTTCCAGTTCCAGAGGTCATGAAGTTTAGTGATAAATGACCAATATTTTAATCAGATATATGAGATTATGATATTTCCAGATACACTGTAGAGTGTGAGAACCCTGGAGGTGCTGAATACCTTCAGACACAACCAAAGTGATATGAACTATGAGGTATCATTATTATTGTACATTATTACATCCATTCTGTGTTCCTCTCTGTTTTCCAGAACATGTTACTTATGGTGAAAAAAAATTATTTGGTTTGTCTTTTTGTCCACTATATTTTTTATGCTTTATGACTTTGAAAGGACAAGTAGCAGACAAGCTTGTCATTTATCCCAACTGCTCTGCCTCTCCTTAACAGTTTTGTGCTGCAATGTGTGCCATCAATGGCACCATAATTATATTCCCTAACAAGCAGAAGGGCCAACTGCACCCTGACTTGCTTGATAAGCTGATGCATTTTATGGCAGCTGGGCAGAGCAGTGGTGTTTTCAGATATAACCTCTTAAGTTATCTTCTTTCACCAGCACACTAAAAACATTATGCAAATTATCAAACAATTTCAGTGCTGCTCGAAAATTTGCATTATGAGATTAATGATCAAACTGGACTACCTTTTTCCAATAGCAGAGGAGGATCAATCAAGGTCACTTTAAAAGAGCAGGAAAAATAAAGCATAGAGAAGGTAACCATGTCTTTGCTGTTATCAACAGTGAGGATGCTTGGTAGCCAGCCAAACGGTTCATTTTTAGTGTCAGTATTTTTCAGCTTGTATAAAGCAATTTGTTGAGGGCTTTAAACTTCCTTTATTCAGTTGTAATGGGCAATTCATTGACTGCTGGACATTTCGAAAAGCTGGTGCAGACCAATTAGAAAAGAATCCCTGCATCCCACAAAAGGCTAAGCTGCTGTAATCAGAACTGGAAGTCTTTGCACAGTTGAGTGAGAAAACAGCCCTATGATGGCTCGGATTTGGGAGACTGTTTGGTCACAAGACCCAGAGGATTTGATTCCTTGACTGCAAATATTTCACTTATGGAATCTCAACCCCTTAAATAAATAGTGGATACCCAACTGGGAAATGCTTTAGAAGTTGTATTACACCAAGTGCAATTCAGTTGCCTTTTAGTTGCCTTCCGCAGGACCTTTATTTCTGGTATGTTGGAGCTCTTTTGGCTGTTCTCCTCAGTCCAGATTCAAAATCTGTGACAAACTAAGGAAGATTTTCTGTTGATTTAATAATTACTGGACTGGGCTTAGTTTGTTGCTTTTGTTGTTAGTGTTTTTCTTTGTAAAATACAAACTGATCATTGAATTTTCTTTACTTATTTCCCTTTCTTTTTCCTTTCCTCCTTCATTTCCTGTTTAGTTTTTTTTTTCCTTTTTCTCTTTTTTCCCTTTTTCACCCTTTCCCCCCTTTTCCCCCCTTTTCCCC
>VZRO01007028.1:1440517-1511571 GCA_013397915.1 Daphoenositta chrysoptera | reverse complement strand
CCCCTCCCCTCCCTTCCCCTCCCCTTCCTTTCCCTGAACTCCCATGAACTTCCCTTCCCTGAACTCCCATGAACTTCCCTGAACTTCCCTTCCTTTTTCCCATCCTCCCTTTTTCCCTCTCCCCCATTTTTTTTTTAAGATCGTAGACATTATCTTCAGTTATTTACTCAATCAGGCTTTTCTCATTTTTCCAGCAAAAACTAACAAAGAATCTGTCCTCACAAGGTATTAACACAGATCAACACCAGCAGAACTAAATGAAAACCACCAGGATGAAATGAACTCAGTAACTCCTGTGTCAATAGATATTTATTCTTCCAGAGCTTTTGTTTAATTCTCATGCTGGAACCTTTTGTACTGATTGCATAAGCTTCTAAGCAACTAAATTAAATGTTTCTCATCATCTTTGATATAACTGATGTCTTCTTTTGCCTTTACTCATTTTTTTTTTAGTATGTTCATTAATCAGCATTCATTATTTATATTCACTGTGGGAAGCTGCTGCTTATAGTTTCCTTTCAACATCCTCTCAGTTTGAGGGTTTTTATTTCTGAGACTTTATCTACCAGGCTTTAGCTAGCACAGAGTCATGGAAACTGTTAGTCACTCTCACTTCTAATATAATCTCATTTCTATTCTACGTTTACAATATTTTCTACATTACAGTAAAGATTGCTATACTAAAGTGCTATATTTGCAATCCTGTCAGAATTGTCTCTTTATATGGAAAACTTTATTTTTTTTCTTGAAGAAAATTTGTCCATTGCTCCACTATTTGTATGTGTCCCTAGAGATACTCCATAAAAGACTCGCAGGATTTGTATTTTTTTGAGGATATCTCTATTTTTTGGAAGAGGCCTAAGTGAGCTGCCATTTGATATCATGTTCATAATATTGAGCTCCACATTTAAGGGATCTTGCCAAAGCTGGAGAAAGGATGGTGCCAAAGGAAACAGACAGTTCTTTGTGAAGGAGCCTGAAACAAGAGGCAGCTGTTTGAGATGCAGGGCAGATATCCATGGCTGGTAGGGATGGAAAGTGCTGAGGGTTATCAGTATCAAATTGCAAAATCAATATCTTCTTACACCAGCTTCATGGGAATGACACCAAATGGTTCTTGATTTCTTAGCATCACTTAAATATCCCTCAGTTGCAATGTCATGGGCGGCACGTGATAGATGTGCTGATCAGAGTCAGGTCTTGTGCTTGGTTACCTTGCAATAAAGCCATTCTTCTGGAAGTGAGGAGGGTGGAAAAGACAAGAAGAAGTGGGAGAGCTGAAAAAACGAAAGATTGGATTGGGCTGCTCAAGACCATCTACATGCATAGACAAAATACATGTTTGTTCAGGGAGTTAGACAGCTGGAGACAGCCAAGCAGTCATTGTCATATCTTCTTTGCTTTGCCAGATTCCTACGGCACCTACTGGCGGAAGTTCTAAAGATGGGAAAAAAACTAATAGTACTTCATGTCTATACACACACACCCACACAGCCATACACACACCCCTTCAGCACGCCAGAGACAGCACTAGAAACCCTGTATCTCTGACAATTTTCCTGTCTTTGTCCAAGTTCTGCCGCAGACAGCCTTTTTTAGGAATTGAAGAAAAAACAAGGTTTTACCAAGGCTTTGAGAAGTCTTTAGTGACTTCTGGTGCTGCGTGTTTCCTTTAAGAGACTGAATTTGAGTGGAAAGTCAGGAGGAAAACTAATATTAACTCAATAAGGAAAGTGGGACAGAGAATAAGCAAGTTGGTGAAGAAGTCAATGGAAAATTGAGGTACGTTTCTCTAGAAGCCTATAATGCTAATCAAGGCACACAAGCCAATATTTTTTTATGATGGTTTACTGATTTGTTTTTTGCAAGTATTTAGCTAATTCCTGGCATCTGATTTGCAGGAATGAGGAGCACTCTGTGCAAGGATAATACCAACTGGGGTGTGTACAGAGCTTATAAATGTGAAGCAATGTTAAGTCCTTGAAAAAATAATTTGCTTTGTGACTTAAATTGGCCACTTCAAATCTATGGATACTGGGACTTTTATCTCTCCAAGCATAGAATCTCAGCTGTGAATAGAGGAAATGTTTCGAAAGGGTGCTGTGAAAATGAATGCATTATGAGTTACACAGAAAAGCCCATGAGGAAATTAATAACTCTGTCTTCTGAGAAGTGTTATAATTGTGTGCAATAAATAAGGCCTAGAGCTGCACAGTGAAGAATAAGGAGAAAACAAAATACTGAACTGCTGCTCATTAAATGAGCACTGTTTCATCTGCACACTGAATGAAGTAGAGGTCCTCTGGGAAAAAAACTGTGACTATGTAATTAAAAAATACACCATCATGTATTCACATGAGGGAGACAGATTAAGGCAACTCGAATTCTGACATTTTCTGATTTTGAGTGCTTTCTCTGCTGATTGTTTTGCAGACCCTGGAAACCAAAGCTTTAGACTGGTTTATGTCATCAGATATTCTCCACAGGGACTCTTTCATCAGTGCAGCCAAACCTGGCAAATTTTCAAGGACATTAAAGGAGACATTCAGCTAGAGGTTAACTATGTAAATATAAGTGTGTTAGGATTGTTGATATCTACAGAGAGTAGGTGTCTAAATTCCTGAAACAGTCAGTGGAGACTTAGTCTCAATTCAATTGCCTGCACAACTGTCCAGTGCCTTTTGGTATAAACTAATATATCCAGCCTGGTTTCCTCCTGCTACTACAGAACAGTCCTAGCTCCTCTGTCCAGTTTGCCTAACCCACATGGTGACCACGTGCTGCTCAAACTGTGGTGGACCCCTGACCACAGAATTGTGTTCTGAGGCACTTCAGTTAACAAAATCCACTGAGAGGGTTGGTGTCCCCAGATGCAAATTTGTCAGCTGGATCATTTTCTAGGCTCAGCTGACTAATTAAGACAAGATCTCCATTGACTAAAATTGAGGCTGAAAGATATCATGTTTCCTTAGATGCCTAAATATGAATATCTAAATTTAGATGTCTTTTTATGATACTAAAACCTGTGTTAAGTACCTGAAAAAATATTGTGTTCTTTTATTGTACCTCCCTGTGGGAATGACAGGATGAATTCAACCATTTCCCATTATACCTCAGCAAATCCCTTGTCAGTTAACATGTATGCATTAGCTGATCATTTGGGATACACATAGCACCTGATTAGCTGCAGTGGATATTCTCTCTTGTCCAGATAGAAGACAAAACATAGGTAGTGCACATGGGAGGAAACAGGGAAAGGAGTTCTGAGAGGCACAGGAAATAAAAAAAAGATATTGTCTGTTGAAATGAGAAGCATCTGGAAGCAATGCACTAAGGGTGTTAACATAGGATGTGGTATTGCAATAAGGAATAGATGACACACGAAATGTGTTACACAGATCAGTTAGAAATGTGGTTTGATTGATTCATTGGTTCACAGACAATGCATTTTGTAACACATTTAAGTTTGGATAGTTGTTAAGTCATTTATTTTCTTTAGAAGGATGTGAATCCTTTAGCTTTAAATGTTACTTTCTGTTTTGGAGGGGTACTGCCAATTGCTCACTTTGACTCAGATGACAGGCAGGTAGGAATACAGCAGACAAATTTCTCCTATTAAGGAATGAATTTTTGCTAAAAGCTCATGCCTAAATCTGCCACTCTAGTCTCCTTTTGCTTTTTAGCATGGAGACCATATAGCTTAGCTTGAATCCTACAGGCTTTGGGTAGATCTTGTAAAGGCTTCTGGTAAGGTAAATCTCCTCAATAAATAATGTGCAGGAGTTATTACACTTCCATGAAAACTTTCAGGTGTTATCTAAGGAAAGTTAAATTGTTTGCAACACCCTACCAGATTTCTTTAGGGTCTCTGTACTTGTTCATTGGCTATAAGCATGTTCAGTTTCACAGATTAGGTTATTAGTTGGCTGAAGTTACCTGTAAAGTCCTCAAAATATCAGGATAACAATTTAAATAAATCCACACAGATGAAATGCCCTGAATACCGTTCATGATGCATCTATGGGATATTAGGTCTTTCACATATATAGATTCTGACATTTTCTGGAGGTCACACTTCCTTTACTGTTAAAGGTAGGATGCAATTCCTCTTTTTGATACCTACTTCTCTGACTCATTATATCCACAGGATATCTTATAGAGTCATTTTAGTATCTCTCCATTCCCATCCTGTTCTTCCATTACATTTGTTTTCAGCACTGCATCTCCCAAATTTGACTGCTTGGCAGTCAGTGTGTTTATGCCACCCATATTCCATCTGTCTCTCTTCTGTATTTTATTTGACACTCAGTTTCTCATTGTGTCCTGCCTCACTTCTCCCACACAATTTACAAGGTTCTCTTTTTATGAGTGTTCTTGTTGCTTGTAACATTTGGTGCTCCTGACTGTCCCATTTTCCTTCCTCACTTGCCATTGCCTGAGACCTCCCCCTGTGTCTGGTCTATTCTTTGATGGTATAAACTTTAGAAAATAAAGTAGTGTTTAAACTGAT
Organism: Daphoenositta chrysoptera; assembly: GCA_013397915.1. Classification (NCBI taxonomy): domain Eukaryota; kingdom Metazoa; phylum Chordata; class Aves; order Passeriformes; genus Daphoenositta; species Daphoenositta chrysoptera. The sequence goes on along the minus strand of VZRO01007028.1, from coordinate 1,507,061 downwards.
GCAGCAATTAATCAGTTGTGGAGTATGATTAGTATAAATCTCCCATGCTAAGAACCTTGAGCAACATTTAGTCATCCTAATCTGCTTCTGTCATTCCAAACCAGGACTGCAGCTCAGCCAGCTCCTGAGCCTGGTACAGAATCAAAACTATGCTACTGTGGATAATCCTTTTGAGAGGAAATTTAGATACTTGATTCTGTTTTTCGGTCAATTGGTCCCTCTCCATCTTACATTACACCCCTGCTTGGATTGTCAATGAATTTCTAGCTGCAGCAGCAGCAGTCATTTTACATAGCACATCCCACTGTGGGATGTATATGAAATTTATGCCTTTAATTTTTGTATATAAATCCCCACTATTGTGGCTGTAGGCACTTTATAAACCTCAGAATGAATAACGAAGATATTCACAGCCCACACCCCCACACTCCGTTACAGATATGCTACAATCAGCTGGGAGTCATGACATTTATCAACTGCTGAAGGATAATACAGTTTATCACTTTTTAATGAATTATTTTCTGTACTGCTCATTTCCGGAACAGATAAATACAGTCAAGGACATCCTGTATCAGGAGGGAGTTACAGAGAAATTTCTTCTAAGTTTAATGATGTTTAGCTAAATCCTTCCTCACAGCTTACAGTTTTTTTATATGTGGTACAGAAAGACAATACAGAGCACAGGTGAGGCATCTTATTCTTACACCCGCCATAGAAGACATGATAAAAAAAAAAAAAAAATTGTGTCAAGGGCTTCAGGGAGTGGATGAAGGGAGTTGTAGAGTAGTACACTGTCCTTTAGGGTAGTCATCAGGACAAGAAATCTTTGTCTGAACTTTCAGCTTGAAGAGATTTGTGCTGCCGCTTATAGAAACAATGTTATTTTGAGATATCTAGATGTTTTTAATTCAGACAGAGTTTGTGAGAAAGCCTTCTGAAGTCTTTCTTTCAAATATTAATTTGAAAACAGGAGACAGACCTCTCTGGGAGATGAAACTTCTATATTGCTGCTGTTTTCTGGAGTTTAAAAGAAATGCCAAGACATTCTAGGTCTTGTAAAGGAAAACCCCAAAAAAACAATCAGTCAATCAACCAACCAACCAACCAATCAACAAAAAACCCCAAACCAAGCCAACATGCATACAAAATAAAATATAGGTATCTAAACCCTCTTAGTGAAATGGTCTTTAAAAAGATATGTTCAACACAGTGTTTCAGCTTTTGTAAAATGAGGTGTTGCGACAAAAATTTGGAATTACTCTGATAAACTCTCAGAAGAACTTTATTAACATTTGAAGCTAGAACCTTTTCAGATGTATCAGCACTGGCATCCCTGCAGATGTAAGGAATGACTACTCCACATTAATACCTAAATAATATTCAGTATATTGTGATATATATAGCGTATTGATATAGCTGTCGGCATTATGTCAGAATTTATTAGCAGGAAGTTAGGAATGCTTTTACATACCTCTTTTCAGTGATGTCATTCTAGCTGGCTTATGTTTTTTTTTTTTTTTTTTTATGAAGGTGCATTGCAAGATTTTCTAATTATTTATTTTTTTTGTTTATGGATATTGTCCATGATCAGGCTTTGACTTTTAAATGTCCTATGTACTCTATCAAATATTCTGATATCACTAGTTATGCTATTACTTGTTCAAGCAGCTTACTTAATGTATGGTTCTTTTTGTTGTTACATACTTCGCTTTCTTCTGTTTAATTGAAAAATTCTGATTTGGGCCATGATTCTGTAATGCACTGAAGCCATTAATATTTCCAGAAATTTACTGAATAGGTATCAAGATCAATGCTAAAGACAAAATCCTCTTAAAATGTAGTTGACTTGAATTTTTTATATGGTTTTAATAAATTACGTATAAAGAGGAAATAAATATTCTTCCATCTAATATATTTTCTCCTTCTAATAGATTAAAACATGGTCACATTACTTAGTAAAAAGTAACCTAAACTACTAAATGCATCCAAAATGCAGAATTAATACTGAAAAATTCTATTACTAATGCAAAAAGTTCAAGGCAAGATCTTACCTATAAATATATACTTGTGAGTTTTCAATTGTATATTACCTTGCACATTAAGTTATATATTTTCAGACAGGTATGAATTAGATAATATTTAGATTTAGTTAAGAGTTACATAGGAAGAGGAGTGAAAATAGTTTGTGATTTGCAAATAAAATACTCAGCATGAATCTATAAAATCTGTGGAATTAACAGCAGTGAAAATTTATGGAAGAGGTTTATGTTAGCAGGTTTTGAATATCTAATTCCCTTATGCATATTTTGATACTTGTGTAGTGTCAAAAGGTGTGTTATTCTCTTGCAAGGTCAAAAATATTCTAAGACAATTGATAAGAAATTCAAATTATCTGCTTTACTTTAAATATAACTGGTTTCTTTTAAAAATAAGTGTCTTTTTCTTCTAAAGGGAAATGAGAAACCATATTTGATCAAGATCTTATAAAATATGCTTCAGCCTAAAGCAATTTTTCCTTTCCAGTTATCAACTCTTTTACCAGGGGGTGTATGATGGAGACTCGAAACACAACTCTAGTGATATTTGTATGGATAGCAACACTGTAGCAAGGCTCCCACGGCTGCAAATTGTGTCCCTATAAGAGTACTTCAGGATTTGAAAATATTTAAGTAATCACAGTTTTAGAGTTATCATCTGGTAATGCCTGGGAATTGGTGACCCAAGGGACTAATTCCAAACATTACTAGAAAATGACATTGCTCATGTCAGCGTGGAAGTGTCTTGGTGAATATAAACCATAATATAAATGCATTTGCAAGCAATTTGGCCATCTGCTGTTTCCTGTCGATACTGTTTAAGAATAAGCTCATAGCTTTGCAAAACAAGTCAATGTGCCAGCACCTGAGGTAAAAGTCTTTGAGATCCCAAGAGAATATAGTCTTTTTTTCCCCCCTCCCCCATTTCAGAACTGAGCATTGTCTCATGATGTTAATAGAGAAGGACTGGAGCTTCAACCTGCATAGGGAAGCTGCTCTTCTCAACTCCCAATCTTCCTGGATCAGAGAGTTATAAAAGCATCCCTCTTGCAAACCCCATTAGCTCTGCTTGCTGCTCAGGTGGAAGAGAGATACCCCAGAGGGTGGCCAAGGCAGGGAGAGAGACATGCCTGAAGGGAAGGTGTTGTGTTACCATACAAGACCTATTAAAGTAGGTTTTGTATGGTAATAGCATGTCGTGGTTTATTGCCATTATGAATTTCATTAGTGTGTCTGTTTTTCATAAGTTTGTTTGCACTTGGTTTTGCAAGGCTGATAGATCCAGGCAGATTTGTCCCTCTGGAATAGGAAAAGCTTTGTCTGCACGAAAATCAGCTTCAAGACACTGCCACATTTGGCCAAAGAAACTGTGTATCCTCACTAGGCCCTTCCTTTTCTGTGGTCTATCCTGACTGCAAAATTATTTTTGAGGTTGTGAATGGCTGAAAGAAAATTAGGTTGGGGTTTTTTCTGCCTCAGACAGTTACAGTACAAAAAAATCTTGTAAAGTCCTCATTTGCTGGAAAAGTCTTCAGTCATTTCTCTTTTTTTCACATTGGCTTGTAACATCGCTAAAATGAAGCATGATACTGAGTAAAATTAATATGCAGAAAATTCCACACAAGTTATTAGCACAATAGTTCTATGCAATTTCTGCTTTTACATCTAATCCTTGTTCATACTTTTCAGGTTGACGTTGATTTCTGTCTCTTTACAAACTTGATTGATGAATCACTTCATTTTTGCTTTCATTTTTATTTTGAAGCTCTTGTCAACTCAGTCGTTAGCATTACAGTGTATTCATTAATTTCAGCTCGGTTTACTTGGTCACCGACTGTTATTGAGTGCCCTGCATAAGAAACCCTAAACATGAGAAAATAACACACCATGGATTTTTTTTACCTACTTATTCCATGGCATATTTGGAAGCTCATTCATGGCCCATTGGGAAGTTCATTCATGGCCCACTGGGAAAGGTTAGGACTATAATTAGACCTTTTTTTGCCAACCATTTCAGCAATAGGATGCAAGAAGGTTACTAACAGTTTTCTTTTAATTGATCCCTGGTGATTTTACTGTAAAGCTGTTAACTTGTGCACTGGAGACCCACAACCCACGGGCTTCTTGCACTGACATTTGCAGCAATGATTAGAATGTCATTGCTTTCCAATACCTCACTGTCATTCAGGGAGCACTTTAAATGCCTTTTACCTCAAATTGCAATGGAACACACATTCGCCAGCACACACACATATCCACAGACACACACAGGCTTTTCCATTTCAGCAGCACAGGCCTTTGAAATTGGCTTTGTTTTGAACATCCACCTCAGTATTGCCTTTCTTTTCTGCGCAGTGTCACTCTCTTGTCTCTCATACTCACAGAAACAAAGCCAAACCACTCACTCTGCACGTAACAGTGCACCCCAAGGGCTAAATGTCTGTCAGTATGGAAAATATTGAAAACAAAGAATTTGTAACTATTTGTGCAAGTGCAAGAACTAATGTTCATCCATGTCAGTTCTCTCAGGTCTTTGAACATGAAATCATTCATTCAATTTCAACTCTGATAACATCACTTAGTGGAGATCAGTACTCAAAATTTTAACAGGTTCCAAGACCACTGTACTTAATAGTCTGGAGGGCTTAGGAAAGAGTTTAAAAATAAATGGGGGATTCTAGTTGAAGAAATATACTTTCACTGAATTGTGCGGCTGTGATTGAAAATGTAGTTTTTCAGCTCATATTTTTCAGACTTTCCTGTCTGGAGCAAGATTAAATAAAGATATATATACATTTAATTTGAAGTGTAATTTTTTGGGGGGGTGGGAGGAGGAGGAAGTAGACTCACTGATTTCAATATGAGTAATAAATAGAAAAGCTCATTCAACCAGAGTGACAGAATTCAGGCCTCAGTCACTCTTGCTGTTCTCTTCTTATTCAAATTCAATTGAGGCTGAACAAAATGTTGTGGTTTTTTTTTTTTTTTTTTTTTTTTTTTAAATAAATTTAAGTCAAACTGAAAAGTAACATTGAACTAAAGTGCTTTATATGAAAGTTTTTTATGAAGGACTTTGAAACAATGCCCAAGTTAAATAAAAATAAGTGGTACTTTCTTTGAAAGAAACAGGAAAAAACCTTACTTTTCACCTGTAATCTCCAATAGAAAAGGATATTTTTTCACAAACTAAAACAACAAAAAAATTCTCTCTAGATATCTTTGAGGAGTACATTGGTTTGCTTTATAAATTGGTTTAATCGGGATGTTTTAAGACTTTCAGTCCAATGAACTTGCTAGGTACAAATTATTTAAATTCAGTGTAGAAAAATCTATGTAGAAATGCACCATTCAAGGTGAAGTTAGTTTGTTTCTTTGTTTGTTTTTATTTCAGTAAAACAGAGATGAGTGGGGACAAGATTAATGTTCAGTGTGTCTCTGAAAGGACCAGGAGGGAAATAAACAGTACAATCATAATAAATATGTTAGGCAAATGACACCTCCTACAGTGCCAGTTGACTGGCACATGTGGTATTGAGTGACACTGCAAGGGCAAAACTTTTAAGTGCTTCTACACCAATCTGGAATCCTAAGAATAAGATGAGGAAGTGAATATTTGGCATCAAATTACAATACTGATTTAAATATCTCAGGGACTTGTGGAGCTCTATAGGAGATGCTGGTGCTAACTTTCCAGGCATGACCAACTGAGATGTACAGACACAGTACACAAAAGATAATATAAGGTGTTGCAGCATAAAATATTGTGGGAATATAGGAAATTACTGCCAGATGGAAATCCCATACTCCAACAGTAAAAACGTAGTGCTCTTCTGGTGCTGTAACTTGATAGAGATCAGGATATATTAAATAAGATAACAGTAGCTGCAGCTTTAACAGAGGTGCTGATAGTGATTTAAACCACCTGCATATTGACTGAATGAGAGCCTCATCAGGAATAGATGAATGCAATAAATTACTGCTTCCTGGAAAATCTTGATTCAGACCCCTCAAGAAAAGGTGTAGTTTTGTATCTTGGGATGCAGGACCTGATTCAAGATGAATAAATGGAATATCTGCTCCTTGGTAGTGATCACTAAGAAATTTGGTTCAACATTGTCTTGGGAGAGAGTGGATCGGATAAATCTAGCACACAAATATTGACATAATTCTTGAATATTTAAGACATAGAACAACATAAAAATGAGGGAATTAATAAAATAACAACATAAAGCAGTCGTCTGAAAAAGAAGATGTCTACAGACAGTCTAGCAGCTGCTCCAAAATGGTGTTAAAAGCTGATGAAACAATTTTGGATGTTGAAGAATATGAGGGATTTGGGATATAGAAAGTGGTCAAGGCTGTACTTTAATCTCTCCTGCTGTCACCGATGGAGAAGTAATACTGGGCTCATGGACCACACTGATGCACCAAGGCTCTTCAAATTCCAGTTCCCACTGGTTCTATTGATATAGCTGTCCCAGTAAATTAAACAGTACCAGGCTCTGGTACCTAGGTTTTAGGACTAAAAGATCCATACTGTTAAGGCTCAGGCTACTGAGTCTAAGCTTGGGCCAGGGTTGTTCTCATTAAGCAAGTTGTACGTAGGCAGTTTTTCTTGGGAAGCTGGAAGTGTTTAGCTGTATGGATGTGAGCTGTACCATGCCAGCTGGATGAGCTGTTACATTTTATGTAACGTTATGGACACAAAGACCATATTGCAAAGGCAGCTGATGGTGTCAGGAGAGGCCTGATCCTTAGAGAGACCTGCAGCAGATGTGTTAGTACATGTATCTGCCAGATCATTGTGCCTAAAAAAAAAAAAAAAAAAAAAAAAAGTGAAAACCCAGTTATTATTGTTTTATGGAGTGAGCTGTGGGAAATCCCTGGATACTTCATTAATATGACAGTTTTGTTCATTTTTCCAGTCTATATTTAGGGAAGTGAAGCAAGCCCATGAACAAATCAGTTTGTAGATCCAGAAATCTTTTCAGCTCATCCTAACGTAAACAGCCATTTGGTCAGCTGAATTGAGTAGGTCTTTGTGCACACACCAATTTCTAGTGTCATCTGAAAATGTCTCTGGATCTCTAGGATGTCATTGCAGGGCTGTAACGCACAATACAGGACCTGTGGCACACCTGTGCCCTTCCTGAGGAACCATCAGAGACTGGATCAAATAGGACCCTGGCAGTGCAATTGCACTTGATACCAGATGTGAGTGAGCAATCGATTTGTACTCTGGATGTCTACATTAGGTAAGTGAATATAACCCTAGGTGTCTGCTTCTGTGATGGGAGGGAGAGAGAGAGTAGGCAGTTCAACATTTGTTAAAGGTCATCCCATCTTAAGGTGAATTTGTCTCTGATAATGTCAGTTTCTCTGGGGACTACAAGGTCTTACATCACAAGCCAGTGTTCCTGTGCTTCTTTCCAAACTAAAGATGAGATCACTTTTATGGGGATAATGTTAATTTTCAAATTGCAGTTGGAAGGAAAATTCCATTATACAGTGTATGCAAAGCACCGAGGTCTTAATTAGTCACACTGATTAAGCTCCAGTTCCTGAAGTGAGCAAAGGTACATGCCTGGTAATTTCAGCATGTTCTCTCCATTGAACTAAGCCACTACATATACAAATAATATTCAAGTTAAATTCAATTTGGATATTCAGAACTGAATGCTTTTGGTAGTTAATATCAGCACAAATGAACTCTATTTTCCTCAATTGATTTCCTTTCTATTAGAGTTATTTAAAAAAGAATACCAGTCAAAAATCTCTCAGAGAACTATGGCAACTAAAGTTATACTCAATGAACATTTAGGTACTACTTGTTTTAGACAGGGCAGTGATGTGCAGTGAATCAAATAATTTAAAATTACAGTTTTTGCTCATATTAGAATCCTGTGAGGTATCCATAAATACATATTTGTTCTCTGACATTTTTTCAGATCCCCCTTATTTATTCTTTCCACTATCTGGAAGAGTATTTAATAATTAGGTCTTATGTACTTTTCTTTGTGTGAGACAGGCAGGCATTCCTCTGTGGAAATTCATGAAGAATTAACCTTTGAGCTTCATAATAAATATGTTTTTGAAATTCATTGTATGGGAGCATGTGATAAAGTAAACATTCAGAAAAACTGAAAATCATCCCATGAAATATGATCATTTCTTTCTAGGTCATTTTTTAAACAACTTGGCTAGCAATGATATTTTGAAAGCTTTCACAACACATATTTCTTGTCAAGAAGATCAGCCGAACACCTCCAGAACTGTTATTAACACACATTACAACACATTTGAAACCTTTAGTCTGTGTAACATTATGTATGATGGACAGAACAGAATGTAAAGAAGTTTACACTAATTTGCTGCAGATATTGATTATGTCACTACTAATATGTATGGAGATTAGAAGGGAATAACTGTCCTACAAGGTTAGAGAGTATTATGGCTAATTATTGCCCTTACACCAAAAGAAGAAGGTTAAACCTGTCAATATCAGTAAATACTATCTCTGTTCCTAAAATCAGGTGTTCATATCCAAACTGCTGTGGGCTCTGGTTCATGCTAACACCTAAACAGTGCCTAGTGAGAGAAAGCTCCTTTCTACCAGCCAGAAGTATTCCAGAGTCTGTCCTAGAAATTTAACTATACAGATAAAATAGTCTGTGGTGCCTGGGACTGTGTCCTGGCACTTCTTGATTTTGTGTTCTCAGCACACTTCAAATGTGATGTCTTTGTTTCTGTCACTGATTGTTGTTTTCTGCTCCCTTTCTTTTCTTCCTTCCTTCCTGACGTGAGCGCTGATCAACACAGTGTGGATGGCAGAAGTATTATAGCCCTTTAAAGATCCCCCAGACCTTTTGCTTTCATGTTGAAACCTCCATAGGTATTTCATATCATGAATAATTCTGACATATCAAGCTATAACCAATGCATGAGCCATTGAAGCCACCATTATGTATCATGCAATGCTTAGATACTACATTAATAAATATTTGATGATTTTCTTTCTTTTTTTTAATTTTTTTTTTTTTTTTTTTTCGCAGCAAGTGCTTTTCTAAATGAAATAATTCCATTGATTTAATTTTTTTCCACAGGTCCCTAAAGACAAAGATGCACATTATTGACTAAAGACATGAAACATTTCAAGTCACCCCTGGATCCCCAATCCCACACACAAAAAAAAGAAACTGTTTTTTCTTGGTCAACACAAAAAGCACCTGGCTTTTATTTGATTGATTCCTCTGTGTAAATTAGAGGAGAGCGAGCTACATTTATTCTTACATATTTTTAATATTTTTTGGCAGTTAGATCAAAAAATATCTGGAGGTTTTTCTGCCCAGTGGAAAGAAAAATTCTGGAATTATATGAATCTAAAGAGAATTCACAAAATAATCTTGATTATAAGATAGAGGATGCTACCATCAATACACTACTAATAGAAAAAGCCTTTAACACTACAGCTAATAGAAATGCTCAAACTGGTTTAAACTGTGTCTTTTTTAGCAGGAAAGACATTGAGCAAAAAGTGCGTCTAAGAACAATAGGAATTTTAAAGTGGCCTACTGCGTTCTGCTTCCCTTATAGTCTGGGTAAATGTTGTGCTAATCAGGGCAAAGGGTCCAGCTTTTTTGATGATAATTGTCACCAGGAGAATACATGAGCAACCGTATTTTCAGATGCGTAAGAAATAAAAATTGTAGTGAAATTTTCATATCAAAATTTTAGGTGAACCCATATCAGAGTTTAGAATAAAGGGATTTTCATACCCCCTACCTAGTTCTTCTGTTTCCATCTGACTCCACTGCCTGTAACTGCAGGCAGGTATGCACATAATCAGTTTTGTAGCACTGTGTTTCCTGACAGTGTGAGCCACCCACTACCCCTCAGATATGCAAAGGGTAACGGGATGAAATACAAGAGTTTACCAGACTAGCTGACTAAACAGTTCCTTCTGCACTTAATCTCTATGGATCCCAGCTAGCTCAAGGACATATTTACATTTAGATACAAATTTCAGCTGCAAACAGATATGAACTGTTTTCATTTTTAATAACAGAAATGTTCAGAAGTGAAACACCTCAAGCTAAAAATGACAGTGGTGGTATGCTTGAGGGAGCAAGCCTTGCCCAGAGGCAGGAACATTGCTTCGGACACGAGGTGGGGAGTTCACACAGGTAGATCCCAGGTTGTGCATTGGGCTCTCCTACTCAGGGACCTCAACACCTTATGTGGTACTGTGACATAAACAGCCTTCTAAAAAAATTAGATCATGCTACAGTTTTCGCCTTTTTAATTAATGTAGGATGTTGCTAATAATGAATGTGAAACGGTTAGGGAGGATGTGATTATTTATTTAATCTATCTTTTTAGAGCAATTCTCCATAGAAGTGCTTTAAGGAAAACTCTTGGAGAAGTTAGACAACTGAGACAACTGTGCTGATGTGGTGAAATGATTTTAAGATCATTGTTCTTATGAGGTATTTTACTTCATTTATGTTCAGAAGTAATCTGGGATTAGAGGGTGGTTGAGATTCTTATAAAATCCTTGATTTCTGGCTTTCATGCCTTCCAAGCAGGCAGAGTAGTTCATATTTCTTCATGGTATCAGAAAACATTCATTCATTTTTACTCCTACCATAGTCTTTTGTCCTCAGTTTGGAAACATAATTCCTTGATTAGAAAAGTTTGCTCCTTGATTCCTGAAGTGCTAAACAGTACTAATGTTTATTGTATTAAATTTCACATATGAAAGAAGGCCCTGGAGTTGTGAGGAATGAGTAAGTGTACAGCTAGTCAGAACAATTATGTAGTGCTAGAGGCAATATTTACTGCTTGTTTGTACATATCTAGCTTGAAAGCCCTTATCAAAAACTACCTTCCTGAATCTGGAAATGTTAGGGGATTTTTGGGTTATCTCACAGAGTTTCTTCATATCGCCTTAGGTCGTTTAATTCACGTCCATAAAGGACAAGTAAGCTGTGGAAGGAAAAGATTACAGTGCCCCTGCTAGTTCTAAACAGTGTGTATTTGATTTATTCAGCCCTCTTACTTTTATTTGAGGTGGAAATCTCATCCAAAGGCTGCTGACTCTCTGTATTCCAGATGTTACCATATCAGCCTAACTTCCATTTCTCATATCTCCCTTCTCCTATCTGTCAAGTTTATGAAAAATTAGAGCCCTCATACAATCAAAATGTCATCCTCCCCACCTTCCCCAGCAAGCCTGGCTTTTGATTATGGGTAAGCAGTCATGTGTAAAACCTCATATTGGACCTCATCAACAGGACTGCCTATGGACTGGGGAATCTGCTACATGATATTATTAGATCAGGTTCTTATTGAGAAACTTCGTGTACTAGAAAAAAGAATGGTTTTGGGGTGTTTTTTAACTGAGGTGGTGGACATGTTCCGGAAGGCTTCAATATTTGGGTGAAAGGCAATGTTATGGCTGAGAAATTTTTGACTGTGACAGAGATCTGAATCCATGTTGAATCAGTTGTGATCACGAGTTACTATTGCCTAATGGTCTTTGGTAATGATTCCCAATAATCAAATGGATTATATGTTTGTATTTCAGTGAAAGAAGGATATTTAGCTGTATTAGCTGACCTAAAATCTCACTTCTTGTTGCTCAGCTCAGAAAGAGTAATACTGACAGAATGTCGGTGTCTGTTTAAAAATTTTTTTATTTTCCTTAAGCACTGGGACTACACATCTATTGGTGCTGACAGAATGTGCACACCACATGCCACCCTCCAGCTACATCCTGTGAAACACTTGCCAAGACCTTATAGCAAACTAAGACCTGAAGTAAAAAAACAAAAGTCCTAACAGATAAGTTGACAGTAAAAGAAGAGAAGAGGGATAATACTGTGGTTTGCTTTATTGTAAAACTCACCAACAACCTGATAAAGTGCATGTAGTCCCAGCTACCGATAGAACAGCAAGAGCAAGTGAAATGTTAAAATATAACATACAGTTTCATTTTATGCAGCTAATGGAATTCATGGGCACAAGTTTACAGGGAAGCAGCAAATGGACAAAAATCAAATTTCCAGATATTCTGAGATCTTTGTTTTTCATGAGTGATGCAAAAGGGATGAAAAGGAGCTGGACTTGGTTAGCTGGAGGAGTTCTCCAACAGCGGAGAATTTCACATAAATCACAGCTTTGGGCTCTGTTGAATAAGGACTTGGTTGGAGGACTTAGAAAATTTGGAATCTATAAGCAAATCTATATGCCTGTAAAATACCAGCCGTGATGCCGGAACTAGGCTGGCATTCAGGAAAACACAGCTCTTTAAGTAAAATACAATTATTTCTTACTAATTTTACCTGGAAAACTCAATGCAACAGAGATTCTGTTTCTTACATGGCAAACAATATCAATAATAAGACTGATAAGGCCTTTTTTTTATTGTTTTCATGTTTTCAGGGTTAGTATAGCAATTTTGTATCTACATCTTGAAAATCTACATCTACATCTACATCTTAAAAATTAGGGACTCTCTCCACTTTCACGTTTTGTAAACTGCAAAGGTGTATACTTTGGGATAGAGAAAGGTAACGGTGAATGGTTTCAATACAAATTGTCATGAAAAGAGCTGAAAATTGCATTTATATAATTGAAAACTTAGACCAGCATAATGTCCCATGAGTTGAATTTACCAAATTCTTCAGACCACAGCACAAAGTCTAAAGAATAAATCTTTATTTAACAGTAAAAAAATCCCATGTCACTTAATATAGCAAAACATTGCACAATAAGGAAATTGAAAACTCTAGCTGTACGTGGCTTGTCCATCAACACTGGTGTGATAAGAGCAGGTTTGGGGTTCTTCTGGCTCACTGTTCCCTTTCACCCATCTGCATTCCAGGTTAATTCATCTCTTATCATTTCAGAAATTTTCTGGTTTAGTTTTTCCATGGTGTCCATTACTATAATGTCTAATTGCTGACCTTCCAATCCACCCAGTTTTAAGAAAGTCTCTTGTGAAGCAGGCCAGTCCTCCAACCTTACCTTGTCAATTTAAACCAGTTAGTCTTAATGGCTATACAATACTTTCTGTGAGGGAGTAACCCAAATTCTTGTGGCTTCGTGCCCATTTCACCTCAGTTTAATTTGAGTGTAGTCCACCAAGTGTTGCAAGAAATAAGGGCAGGATAATGTTTTTTTCACATTTAAATATTTCACCATGTCATTTTATCCAAGTAATTTGACTGTAGTTTCAGTGCCTTTTACACAGTGAGTTCAAAACACTGACTGATTGTTACGAACTGGCTTTTCCAGAGCAAGGTATGTTTTGCTACAGCCTCTGCTGCTAGACAACTTAATTTCAGCACTCTGAATATAACTGGAAGTGAAATGGGCTCTGTAAATTTAAGTTTGGGCTGAAGTAAAACACTTTGATTAAGATAATGATAACAGTCTGATCTGGATAGAGATTCTTCATCTGATGTTTATTTATCCCTCTATTACCTAATAAAACATCCTAATTTTTATTATCTTGAATCCAGAGTTGGTCTATAAAACAAGTAGGTGAAAACGATGAATGAGACACTAAAAGAGCCAAAATATAAGTTCCACATTTATTTCCAGTCATAAAAACCAGTAGTCAGTGTTGTATACTTTACCTTTAAGTGTTTTGGGATTCTTTTATGTCACATATTTGTAAGTAACAAAAGCAGACAACAGAGTGTACATGTACTCACAGCCTACAGAATTAGACCATTAGATCATAAGCAGACAGAGTGATCATGACCTAGACCTAAATAAAAATGCTATTTATATACCTTTGGTTGGTGAAATAGTATCTTTGACTAGACAGTGACCACAGGAGGGACTAGGTTGGTAACATTTTATCAGCAAATCTCGATATACACTCCTAAAAGAAAAGTATGCTCAGTGCTTTCCAGAATGAGAAGACAGTAGAACTTGGTTGACCCATAATTATTACGGTCCTTGGATAAAGAAATTTTATGTACCAGAAATCAGCAATGATTGCCATAACCCATTTCATAGTTAATGGAGAAAAACCATAGATTCTTTATGATGGACTTCATAGTGAATGATCAGTCATGCTAGAAGAGTTGTTCATAAATGGTAATTCCAAGGACAAACTTTCTAAAACTCTTTCACTGGACACTTAATTATAGAGGCTCTCTAGATGCTGCTAAAGGAGTCAGAGCTGACTCAAGCCTTCTTTTCTGTGTAGTGCGGCAGACAAAATTAAATCTTGCTTCAGCGGCAGAACAACTCTCCTAGACTAAGGAAAAGCCAAAGTGAGAAGGAACTAGCTTGTTCAAGGAGATGGCTAGAGGTGTTAGTGCCAGCTGAGATGTTCCTTTCTTCCTACCACATCTTTCCCTGAGGTTTAACTCATCCCCAAGCAATCATCTCTTTCTCTTCCTGCAGTACAAGAAAGTCCTCTCCCTTCTAGAAGCCCACGTTTCCTTCCTGCACTTCTTTGCATGCTGTAGAGAGGAAAATGAGGCAAGGCCATGGAAAAAGACCAGATTCCAGAAAGAAGAGTAGGTGGCAATTACTGATGTTGCTAGAACAGAAGGCTACCCTAACCTGACTGAAAGGGACATATTTACCTCTGTGTCCAATGATGCCTCAAAATGTGGCAATTTCACGATACCTGACAGTTTTTCATTACTGCACTTCTGAAATAGTAGAAAATTCTTGTTTTGATCATTTCTAAGGTATGATGAAATTGACCTGGGAAAGTTTGAATAAATGGTGCCCATACTATCAAGCAATAAGAATTTCAATCCATAATTTGTTTTTTGGTAGTGCATACTTCAGATGGCATTTGTCTAAATGAAACAAAAATTACTGCATCTATAATGCAGTTCATTTACTTATTGTGTGTGCTGGAAATCACATATTAACTATCACATTTCTTCATCTTCCAGAACAAAAATCAGAATCTGAAGAAAAATTTAATGACCCTGAAATAGATTGACAAATTAAGGTGTAACCTCACAAGATAGTTGTTTCTTACTAAAGCTGAAGATTGAACTACTTCAGTTTTGTAGTTACAAATATTCTTTTTTTTTTTTTAAAGTTTTTACAAATTTTTTTTCTTAAAATGGAAAGATGGAGAGACACTTTATTTGATTAAGTGCTCCTTATATCTTACAACACTATGATACAGTTAAAATCAAAGCAACAAAATGAGATAAAACAGAAGTTAACCAGAAATATTTAAACCAAAGCCAATGACTGTTGGACTGTAGACTTGAGAGGGATATTTTCTTATAAAATATTTCTTCCTTATACTTAATGTAGTTTTAATTTATTTCAATAAAATACAAAAGCAGATCTTAGAGGAATCAACTTTTCCAAAGAAAGAAGATGAAGAAATAAAAAGGAGGTAGAGAAAGTAAGGAGAGATATATTTAAAATAACACAGGCTGTGTAGCCTGTAGAATTGGTAGCATTACCAATAAGTGAAATACTACTACAGGGGCTGGGAAAAGAAGGAGAATGTTAGAAACAGATTAGTTGCTTCGTATTTGCATAAGGTAAAGGAAACAAAGAAACCATCTATGAAATATTACTCTTTGTGTTGTTTTATGTTTTCTGCTGAAACTGGGATATAGAAATAGGAGTAATCATGTCAGTGCATTGGGCCAAACCCCACTGTTCTGGGGAGTAGCTTTTAAGGTAATGTTGAGAATCTCATAGAACCAAACAGAGAAAAATCTTTTCCACAGAATCTTCCTCTGTCTTTGATAGGTTATCTATGCATCCCTGCGGATCTACTGAAGTAATAACTGTAACATCAGACATCTCATTAATGCTTTCTGCAAAACCAGCTATAGCTGTGCTGTGTACCAATGTCTCACCTGTGGAGAGCTGAGGTCTACCCTAAAAAGCCACACAGTGGCCTCTATTGACAGTGGTGTCCTCACCTGGTGTGCAAACCTTACCAGAACACAAGAAATCTCCTTTTACAGTCTTAGCCTAGAATCATATTCAGGCTGTACAGGGTGAAGTCTCTTGCATGGAAATATGTGGAAGTCCTACTCTTAGGATTGCTGTAACGAACCAGAACCTCAGCCACCCTCTGGGCAGGTGTTACAGCAACCATTTACAGGCTGAAGTTATGTGCTGTGCCCTGGCCTGGCAACTGATTGAAGACCTTAGTGTGAACATAAGAGGCATTCAAGAGTAGCTGGTTTGTAACAGACATATGATTAATGTCTATTCACCTTAGACAAAGAGAACAGACAGGAAAGGAAGTAAACTAAACTCAGTTGCAAATTGAGCAATGGTAGATAGTGGGAACAGTACAGAGGGGTTCATATCATGGACTGAAAAGCCATGGAAAAAAACCCTCCAATATGATATTAAGATATTTGACTAGAACTTTGTAACTGATGAGAACAAGGGGAAGCAGGATTATTCTGAGCCTTACTGGAAAGAGCAACTGTATGTGGTAGTTGAGGGCTTGAAGGATTGTGTGAAATTTATTATGGGATGTTGAAAGGGGCTGGGAGAATGTGCAAAAATTCTTATAGAGTGTTCAGAGGAAGGGCCACATGCTGGGGAAAGGGGAGCAGGGTGTGTGGTTGGAGTGGATCTGGGAGGAACAACTGTGAGAAATGGAGAGGAGAGGGGACAGAGAAGACTGGTTGTGTGAGCGTGTGGGCATATTTTCTAGGAAACTTTAACAAGCTGGATTAGCCCGAAAGTAAAAGACTAGATTCTGTAGAGATCAAAACTGTGAGATATGGAGGCCAAAAATGTCAAATCCATGCTAAAATTTAGAGATCATCCAGAAATGACAGCAACCTTGTGAATCAAGATTGTTGTCCTTGTGAGCTTTAACCTTTATTGTCTGGAAATGAGGAACAAGATGAGGCTTCTGTGGTGTTCTCCACTGTGTAAGTTCTTATTGTGTTAATGGGCTGCCAGTAAAGATCGTGCTTTTCAACTTGTCTTTTTGTGTGTACTTATATTCTGTGCGTGTGCATTTTGCATCTTTGGTATGTGCACAAAGCCCTGCCACTGGCTGGACCTGGAAAAAGGGCTCAGTACCTAACAGGCTGGGAAATAGAAATCCCAGGGCCTTGACTGAAGTTGGCTTGTCTCACCACTGAGTGCTGATGTGAGGGAGTGTACTCCCTTTGCTCTCAGTCTTTAACACCCTAGTGAAGTACACCTGGCTATGTCCTGTCAGTTGAGTGAGTGAGGGGGTCAGGCAAAGGCTGTATCTCTCAGCCAGACTAGGTGTTTGTCTTCTCTCAAGTCCACTTTAAGCTAACTGGTTGAAGCTTCAAAAAAATCCCTGAATAAATGTGGTGAACCTTAGTTTTCAGTTTCCATTTTCTTGTAACAACTTTCCTCTCCCACCATAAACATAAGGTAATAAAAAGAGTTGTGAGCACTTTCACTTTTCCATGACAAAAGGTTTATACCTCTTTGTTCTTACACTTTTACACTGGCCACTGTCATGAAGATAATAGCATCCCTCCAAAAACTGCTGTGTGGTCCACTACAGACCCTTTTGGCTCTTTCTATGCCTGCCTGGGGCACCTTCTCATGTTCCTGTCTCTGCTTTGTGGTGTGGTTCTCAGCAGCTTGTGCCTCTTGTGTTTTTAAAATAAACTGTATGGGAGAAACCCTCCTTCTTGTCTCCCTGGCAATGAATCTTAAGCTATTCCCAAACTGGCTGATGGGGCAGGGAGTATAACGCATCCCCAGGAAAAGGGGATAATCCCAAAAACAGAGATAATCCCAAATCATTATAGGTAAATATATTAATTCTATGTGGTTCCAATCATAAATATCCTAGAATTTGCTTTATTTATTTTTTGAGAGCTTTGTGCTTGTCTATAGGCTATAGTAATTTTTTACACCTAATACTAAATACCTCATTATACTTGCAATGTTTAAGCTGTCAAATTACAATGGTATAACAGATTGTATGACATGGAAATGCTTGACCTTTATGTAGGAGCCACTTAAAGAGTTCATTGCTTGAAAACAAATTAATATGAATGCTGAAGTGTAGGAAAAATGAGATTACAATTAAGTCAAAAGATGATACTATTTTTATTGTTTTGTTTGGCTGAGCCTGTTCTCTTGCCACCAGTGGTTGACATCCAAATTGTTGAAGTTGTTTCCTAGCTTAAGGGATATTAATTACAGAAAAAGAGTGTATAGACCTGCAGTTTCTACAAAAACCTTTAATCTCTACCATGGGAGTACATTCTATTATAAATGCATTTACACAACATTCACTGACATTAAAAGGAGTTATTGGCACTCACTCAGTGGGCAATAGATGACATGGATGCTGAATCAGTTACTCATAATGTCTTTCAAATGCAAGACACTTTGTCAAAACATTTTTAAAGGGAAGAGTTAAGAACAGAGAAGAGAAACTAGTATTTTTATTCAAAGGAAGTTTGACATTTATCTAATGTTGATTTCTTATCTGGAAATACTGAATATACTACCACAGATGATATTTTAAAAAAATGTAAAGTCACAAAATACTCATTTATATGCCCCATGAAAACCTGTGAATGTTGCAGCTTTTCTAAGTTTTATGGGTAAAATAAAGTTTATGTCCTAATGTGTAGGAAATTAGTAGTCGCAGTGGTTTGAAGAGCAATGACTTCCCTGATAATAATGATAAACAGAATGAGGACTTGATGGATGTACCTAAGCTAGTGGAGGTTAATGATGGTGCTCCCAAAAGATTTGATTTCATAGTGATAAATTGAAGATGACCTGCAAAGATGAAGTAGAAATACCATTAACATTCTCAGAGCCTCCGCCCCATAGAAGAATTAGATCAAGGGGTGCATTTGGTACCTTCTTACTCCCAAAATAACAGATTGTCTTGTGTATTGTCCAATGGCATCCACTTCTGATGCAGTTGATTAGGTTCCCCTCAGAGTAAACTACAAGGACAATTATCTGTGATGTGGTGGTTGAGGCTCTAGCAGTGAAGATTAACTTTTGATGGCAGGACTAGACAGGGGAAGCTCTGAGTATATTCACTGACATAGGTTTGGGGTTAGGCTGCAGTGCACTGCTGGGTTCATTAGAGGAGGGATGCTCCTTCTTTAAAAGCAAACCGTGTTGGCTCCCCCCAGCTGCATGACACCATACAGCCAGATATCAGAGGCCACAGGACAACAGAAAGAAGAGAGGAAAAGCAACGCAACAACATTTATTTTGGGGCTTTATCTAAGAAGATGGTAGAGAAAATTAATATAAAATTAATATAAAATTAATCCTGGCAAATTGCTCATTGTTCTAAAATGTTCTTTATATCCTAAGTGCCATTTGAAATACAGCCCTTGGTGGCAGTTGATATTTGTTACTACTTTGGGAAGCAAATATCACATACATTGATAATTTGAAACCAATTTTTTTGGACAGAATGTCCATGCTGAAAAAAGCAATAAATCATCTAGTGCACTGTGGCAACATTCTGGAGAAATCAAAGATCTTGCAGACCCAGAAGAATGAATGGCCCTTTTGACCTCATCCTCTCACTGTGTATTGAACAAATAGGTGAATAGTGAAGCTTACATTACCTGCATTGGGATTGGGTTTTGGTTGCTGCAGCTGTCAGTATGACCTTTTTGTTGAATTATATTAGCTTAAACCCCCTGTTTTTCGAAGACTAGCTTCCCTTCATACATTATTTGCATGAACACAAAGGTGATTTTTGCATCTTAAATTATTATGGCTAATTTTTAACACAATTAATTTTAACAAAAGTTAGGAGAATAGGTCAGAACAAAGAAAGGACAGGTTAGAGAATATTAAATAACTTAGATGCAGCCAAGATGTCAGGATGTGATGAAATTAACTAAGCCAGAACTATCTTTAAACCATTATTAATTATGTTCAAGAATTCTAGGTCAGTGCTACAGAACTGCAGAAGGGCAAATACAGTACTATTTTATTTCAAAAAATGGGTGGTGGAATGAGAAATAAAGTAAAAATGTTGAGTTGTAGACAAGTCAGTCTAACCATGGCACCAATGAACATATGATAGCATTTTTATGATATATTTTTAAACAATCATTTTATGGAAGCCCAGAGCAGGCAGACCTGATTTTGCTAAGAACAAATGTGCTCAAACCCCATCACATAATCCCTGAACTGTGAAATATATGATGGAGACATATGTAGTATATTAGCATATTTTTTGCATGGCCAAAATATTTTAATATTGGAAGAAAGAAAATTTAGTCCAGAAGAAATTAGCAAAATGATTTGGTATTGAAATAGGACAGCAATTTCTTTGTAGAAGGCTGCTTCAGTGTGGTGCTGTCCAGTACTTTTGTTTACTGACTAGGTCAGCACAATAGGCTATATAATTCTTTGTGGATCACAAACAGTTGCATTTAGATGAATGTTGTATTAACTACGGACTTTTAAGGATGGAAGTTAAGTTGGAGATGGTCCTAATGAAAAGAGAACCACCCAAAGTATATCAAAAGGAATTAACTGTGTGAGGAACAGAAGACCAGCGTGAGGTAATGCAGTTAAGAGACATATTTCTATCACAAAATTGCAAAATTACCCTGCAGAAATGTACAGTGCAATGAAATACACAGGCAGATGATGTTAGACCTTGTTGAAAAAATATATAGGCTTCATGTGTGTATTTATTTACCAAAGGGTAATATATAACACATAGACAGTAATTTTTACATTTCCCTTCATACTTACTCAGTCAGTTCTATATTCTGTTCTACTTTGGGCACTTATTTTAAGAGATAATAGTGTCAGTAAAACAGGAACTCTTAAAAAACTCCCTCCAATATCCAAACAAAACCCAACCACCAGAATGAGCAGAGACTTAGAAAATGTGGTCTTTGAGAAAAGGTCTCCTGCAGACAGAAAAATGGCTTCAAATAGACTTAAAGTTATGAAAAAACCAGGAGTGGCCTCTTGTTGTATGTCAGTAATCTCCCAGGCACTGGGTTCTATGCCAAAGCTAGGAAACTTTCTCCCAGCTTGTGCTTGAAAACAGGGTAAATCTGGTTTTGATCCTACTGCAGAATAAATTGATGAACTATGTCGCTTCCTGAGTTTATCAGTCCTGTTGTATTTTCTGTGACCACGTATTATCTGTGTGTGTACAGGTGCAAAATGATAGAAAATGCTATTGAAATATGACATTTTTTAATTGGAATATGCTATTTTGTCTTTCAATTCAGTTACTGTTAAAATTTATGCATATCATTATATTACATAAATTTTGGACTTCTTGCAAACATATTTCTAATTATCTCAAAATACCATGTATAGGCAATATTTTCATGTGCTTTGTTGTCTATGGAATAAAATTAATCTGAACAAAAGAGTTTTTCATTCAAAAATACTAACTCGCTGACAATGGAATTGACTGTGTGACTGGTTTTGTTGGTTTTTCGTCAGGCAAGGTATAATGGCCAGAATAATTCAAATTGATAGTTTCTCTCTGTATTTCCACTTCAACAATTCAATATTTTCTTAAATATTTCAACAAATAAAAATTAGTACGAAGTAAGAATTGAATATCTTTCTGCTACCTTTCAGAATATCTGTAGCAGAGAAGTTTATAAGTGGTTGAGTGACACTAATTTTATAAACATTGAAGACTTTTCATCAGTTATGTAGATTTTAGAAAGAAAACCATAAAAAATGTCATTGATTTGGAGAAGGAAAATGCAGTTTGCAGAACGCCTTGTTGAACTGAGGTCTTCTGAAAATTGTGCCAAAATACAGGAAGGAGTATCCAAATTCAAACTGTGTACTTTTGGATAATTCTCATAAGTGGTCATCAGAGACACTGAGTTAATTAAAACAGTACTTATGGGAGGAAAAAAAGAAAAAGGCAGCTGCTAATTCCAAGCATTTGCATATCTCCAGGTGCTGCAAGGAGTTGACACAGGTAGCTGACATTAAAGATTTGGTTAGACTGTTGTGTTTGTACAGGCAGAAACTGCCGTGATATAATAACCCCTAATTTTTGTTATGATTTTATCTAAGTTTTTCTTGCCCCTTTCTTTAAACAAGAAGTACAATTATACCCAGGCATTCTCCTTGGAAGTCCTGGGGACAGGGATAGCTGAAAAATTGCTTTATTATAGAACAGTTCTAGAAATTTAGACTTAGATTTTTATTTTTCATGTTAGCTTTCCAACTAACAAAGGGGTAAATATTTGCTTTAGCTTTTCATTAACACTGACATAACCCCATTGCAAATGATGCAAATGTTACCAAATGCCACTGCATGAATGAATATGATAGAATAACATAGCAGTGTAAATTATATTCATTGCCAGATGAAATTTGTTTTCCATTTAAACAATGCTAAAATGAACTTTTCATAGATACAAATGCAATCCAACCATGAATGTTGCAAATGTCAGTGTAGAGTAAATGGCAGGAAGGCTCAAATGGAAGTTGAGGTATATAATTCCACTCTAAAAATTCAGTATCACAAAATTTAGATTACTAGTCTGAATCTAATTCTAAATCCCATAATAAATAATCAATACTTCAACCATGTTAGAAATAATGTTTGGGGAAAAATATCCCTCCCACCAAACCTTACAACTGTAACTTTCTTACATAATTTGCTTTTATAGCAACTTTGCAGGAGGAAAGATAACTAAATAAAGCCATTAACATATTTGTAAGAAATATGTTGAAACTACAGAAACATATAATATTGACTTTCAAGAATCTTGAGTTACTCTTTTATCTTTATTGCTGTAAGTGGAAAAAAAGAATCGTATATGTTATTTATAGACACATTTACTCAGGTAAATGTTCTGTATTCAGAAAACGTTGCAGGCTCTATTGTTGGCAAAACATCATTGGTGTGTAGTTAGCCTATGCAGCAGATAAGATTTGGGTAGGATAATACACCATATTTTATTGGGATAACAAGAAATATTTCCCATTCTTATGGAATAAGCAGCTAGGCCATTCCTGAGGGAAATGCAGCTCCTTCTGCATTATTTTACAAAAAGTGAGCAAAGTATTAGCCAAAATAACTTCTGTAGTTTGGTATTTTCATGTTGTCAGATAACAATGTAGGATTGTGCCTTTACAGTATCCTTGACTCCTAATCAATTATCAGTCTCAGCCCCCTATATGGTGCACGTGATTTTTATAGTTACTTTACATCTTTAAAGGCTGAGGAGTATACGAAATTTTCAGGAAGCCAAGTGGCAATGCCTTTCATAGCCTGTAATACTTTGAAAAAAATTACCAATAACTCTTGTTCTGTATGTCTGCACAAATTTATCGCCTTGCAAGTACAAATTCTCCGTAGTCTCCATTTCCATTTCTTTTTTAGGTTAGACCCAGAAAATTCCTCCACAAAAGGCAACTCAAGGTCACAATCCTCCAAGGATATTTTCATCAAATCAATCCTTCATAAAGCTTGAAATATATAAAAGCATTATTGAGCAAATAAGAGGCAGCATCTCTTTTAACAATTACTTGGCCTCATAATGAAATTGTGCAAACTTGTCTCCTTTAACTCACTCTAACAAATTCATGCCTGGCAGAGTGGAATTTTTCTTTATTTAATTTTGCTAATTTCTCTTGAACAAACGGAGAAAGCAGACGTGGTGGAAGGCAAATGGATAGACAATGCAATAGGCAAACCCCAAAAGACTGAGGGTAAAAAACAAATAAAATGAAATCACCAAATAAGTGCATATAAGCTTTGCATTAAAAGATTAAAAAAAAAAAAAAAAAAGCTAGCAACCTAACTCTCCAAGCCCAAAGTGAGCAGCTCATAAAAGCATTACTGCAGAGGCATATGTGATACACAAAAAGTACAGTATTCCAGAGACAGCAACACCAGATGTGTTTGTTTAATAGCTCAAGCAATTAAGATGTGAAGCAGACAGTCTTTTAGCCTCCTTAGTGTTGCTTGCATCTTCGTGTTGCTTTGCCTTAAGTTGGTTCCCTGGGGTCAGTGCCTCCAGTGAAGCTGACAGCTGGGCATTTCTGCCTATATATCCTCTTTCCTCATGGCCCAAGCAGCTTATCAGAGCACTCTTCTGGTTCTCAGTCTGTCCATAATTAATCATAGAAAGATGAAGTGCCCTTCCATCTTGAGTTATTAGTAAATCTAGAGTTAACATTTTGTGGGTGTTTATTCTGAGTCAGGGAACAAAAGTTTAAGATTGAATTGTGAATAAGTAGGTGTCTTTTATTTGCCTCTGTCCTCCTGTCTTCCTATTGGCATTATTATTTGACTTGTAATACACTATTATTCTGCTCAGTGACATGCTTTCCTGGCACTTCTTGTCGTGTACTTCAATTTATACAATGCCAATTTCAATACTTTGCCTTTTTTCCTGATTTTGAGATCGCAATTTCCCCCGTCCCCTTCCCTGGACCATGAAAATCAATGTTTCATGACAGAGCAAATGCTCTGACTAATTCTGGGTAGTAAATGGACATATGTAATACAGCACTGGTGTGCTTAGGAGGAGGTGGCTGCACAGCCTTTACATATGTACCCAGCATCAGAGTGTGCTGGCTGTTCCTCAGGCACGATGGAGATACAAGAGAAGAGAACAATTACGACTGATGAGGCTCCCAAGAGGAGGATGAGACCAGCTATGTACTACGGGTTCCACCTCTACTATTCTAATTAATTTACATCTGGGAGCAAGTTACCATGGGTGAGATAAGCTATTCCTTTCTCCAATCAAGCCAAGAAGCTCTGAAAAGCACACTACTCGCTGAAGCCTTTTGCTGGTTTGTAAGCTGGATGACTCTGAGAAGTTGATAATCCCCCAGTCTTCATCTTTGTCTAAACAGACCCAGAATTTAGCACTTGGCAAGAATGTATTGGCAGATGCTAAAGACCTTGGTGTTCTTCTTCACTCAGGAAGATGTCTTAGTCCTCTGGGGACAAAATGTAATTTTATTTGAACAAAGCTAAAACCTTCCCATATCTCACTTTGTCCACACTGTTATCTAGAAGTTTGTTTTCATGCTTCTTTATTCCTAATGAGTTTTAAATTTTTCTCTAGGATCATGGTTCTAAGGCCATCTTGGTCTGCTACATGCTCCTTTGTCCTCTGATACCTTATTTTGAGGGGTCGTGTATGCATTTAGAAGTCCTATCCTAAAAATTGCCATGCATGTTGTAGTGGAAATGTTTACTTTTTGTAAATTAATATTTTTTTGACATATCTGACAAACAGATTGCATAGTTTTATTAGCTATCTCTCTGTAATTCCTCTGCACATTTGAGAAATTTAATGAATTCTGTTGAAGCAGAATCCCCTGAGTGTTTCCCTTTATTTTGTAAGACTACACTAAAGACCAGCCTTGACATCTTGTTAATCTTCAAACCCCCCAGATGCTTCACAGTTGCAAGAGCTGCTGATGGAGAAGTTATCTAATGTGATTATCAAGAGAGTAATATTTATTATCTTGGAAATCTTTGACAGCAACATAGATGATATCCCCATCTGCCAACTGAAAGTTTTACAAAGGTTTCCTTCAGTCTCACTCACTCATTCCTGTATAGCTTTATTTATTTGAGTGCCTGAACAAGACACGCCTCTGCAGTTTTTTCTCACAGTAACAACGAATTTGTTAATCAGCAGAGAAAACTCCTGAGTAACAGAGGAAAAACTCCTATAGGTATACAGGGAGATACCATGGACCTTCATGTCATGAAAAATAAGAAAGTACATCAAATTGATTACATTAAGACTGAAAACATACTTTGTTTATTTTTCTTGCAGAGATTCCTCACATTAGCTGATTTTAAAGGATCTTTAGGTAGCAGAGATTGCATATAGCTCAGAACTGATTACCTTTATTCATTGAAAGTTAAGGTTCTATGTCCATTCACTGCTTGTGATGCAGGATGGAGTCACCTGGGTCATCTGAATACCTCAGGCAGCCTCATTAATCATGACTTCAGGCATTTCTCTGGATTGTTTTGGACCAATATCTCAGCAACGAAAAGCACGAAAATAAAGAACATGGGATGGCATTAAATTTCAAATATTTTAAATCTTATGAACATTTTAAAATTTTAAAAAATTCCCTAATGCTTAACCAAAATTTTATTGATTTCTTATTTCTTTTATCTGAACTAGAAATATATCCCAAATGTTTCTCATTGTAGAAAACAGCATTACTGAATTCCAGCTCTAGGAAAAAAAGGAAGAGAAATGGCCATCACTTTTTTTGTGTTTAACTCCTATGTTAAAGGACTATGAATAGCGAGACCCTGAAAGGGTGGTAAATGGAAACTCTGGTGTGGAGCTGTGTGTCTACATTTCATTCAAATGAAGTATTCCTGCTTACATCACTTTGACATGTGGGTCCCTATCTAGAAAATGCTCAAAATGCAGCACACATTTCCTTATACCCAGGAATTCCTTATCAGTTTGGCAATAATGCAATATTAATATGAAGTGATGCCAGTTGCACTTTGCACTATGCAGTACTATTACGACTTCACAAAAATATTTGCACAAAAATTAAACTTGATTTAATTTTACAGGAAGGAATATTTTATGGATATGTGTGTGTATGCATGTCTCGGCAAAGCACAATATGGGACTTAAGTTTGTTTTGCACAAATTAAAACCAAAGCAAACAAACTCATGTTACTGGAATAGGTTTAGATTGTAGCCTGATCAGGATACAGAAAATTTCAGCTGAGAATATTGCACCTGTCAACTGCTTTTCATATCAGGGAATTAATCAAGCTGACTGTTCAGAGAGTTTTTGAGGATGTTCATTATTTCAGCTATTAATTTTTAAAAGCAGCAAATGTTGCAAGTCAACAGCATCCATAAAAATTGATTTATTGTGCAATTTACCTCATGCTACTGGAAGGAAAGAGAAGGGTTTGCATATCTACTCTCCCCCTCTCAATTTTGTAAGGCATACAATGTATATGAGTATGTAACTTTTAAAGGAAAATTATGTAACTAAAAATAATAGAACTCTTTCTGCATTGGTTTTATACTAATGTGGATGTGTAACATTTGACTGCTTTAAAGAACTGCAGAATTTAAAATTAAAGAGAATGAGAAATAAAAGAAATTGCATAGAGAAACAGAGAACGGAATCTAGAACTAGTGAGGTCTCACTGTAAGACTGAGTCATCAATATAGTTGTCTATTCTTCAGTCTCAGCAAAATCTACTAAGTGCCATTCTTTTGTAATGTGTATTTGGTGTGTTTGCCTGTGTGTCCCATAAAAAGAAGTTTTACCTCATTAAGGCAAACTGAGTTAGAGAGAAGGCTCTGTTAAACGCCTGACTTAATAAAACTTCTTGCTGCAGACTCAAAGGTCTGTTTTAGGGGAAAGATATCTCAAATTTAGAAATTTGGACTTATCAAACACACTAATTTACAGCATCTGAAGTATCTGAAATAAAGCCTTTATGATGCTAAACATGGTTTACAGTCAGTGCAATGCAATCATCTGGTACAAAAGTACATCTTGTGAGAAATTTCAGTCTCTGGTATGTAACCCCTTCTTTACAATAGTGGCTGAATTCCTGGTCCTGCTGTGATTTTTGGGAAGTCAGTTAAGGCTAGGATTCAACCTCTGCTTCTTTAGGTGATGCAGTACAGCCTTGACTTGAGGGCTTTGTCATTTGCATGTCGATGGTAAGAGTGACAGACAGTGAAGATCTCTGTTATTTTACACAAATTAGATTCACTTTGGGGACCTCTCTCTGCCCTGAACAGCAGATATAACATACTAAGTCCGTGCTCCTGTAACACTGATCTCATTGAAGAGTGCTGCACTTGACCTGCTTGTGTTAGGGTCCAAATGGGGAAAAAAAAAAAGAAATACAAACCAGGAAATCTCAACATCCAACTGTTCCAACCGATAAATCCTAAGAGCTTTAGAGGGAAATACAGTCTTGTAGTAGGACACAGACCTTCAAAACATTGTATATAATTCAGAAGGGAGACATAATCTTCCTGAAAATCTTGGCCATCTGGGTAGAGGACATTACACAGTTCATGAAAATGCCAATATTATTAAAGAAATTGTAGATCTTCTCAGTCCTTTAAGATTCTAAAACTGGATCTGAGGATCAAAGATCTACACTGACATGAGGAGAAGGAAAGACCATATAACATTTTTATAGTGTTTGTCTGCTTGATAGCTTTGCTCAGGAAAATATTAACTTACTTTAGCCTTTCATATCTGAAATATAGTTCAGATTATGAAAGGAATAACATTGCATTTGCTCTGACTGGAGAAATCTAGAGTGTGGGGACCACTATTTGTTTTATAAATCCTTTTTATATTACATATCTAAATATTCCACAGATAAAGAAGAGATGAGAGATCACTCACATATACTATTTAAAAAGAAAAGACAGTGTGGGATGTTATTTCCTGGGCAGTTTTACAGGAGAGATTCATAAAGAAAGTAAGGCTTTTATGCACACATTTCCCACGCAATATTTTTACTTCCCATTAACTTTTTATTAATAACATAAAGTCCCTAAAAAACCCAGAGAGCTTGGGCTGTGTTACAAGACCTTTACAGAACCATTGATGTGTCTTAGCTTCTTCAGGCTTTCATACAACCCTTGGGTGGGCATTCAATGACACCAAAATACACCTATAGGGGGCTTGTGGATTAAGTAGTAAGTGGCGAGTCCCCTGTTGGGACATTGCTCTTATCATTATCATCTTGATCCTCAAAAATATTCAAGCTGGTAATGATTTTATGCTACCTACTGTGTAAGATTTCAGCTTCAGTGTAACATTTAATAAAGCATTATCTGTGAGGTTCAGCGGTGCTGTATTGATAAGAGTTGCCTTTAGAAGACTTTGTGAGGCTGAGCAGTGGTGGCTGTGTAGCACAAACACAGGATATAATGAAATAAAAACAAGCTCCATCATATGCAGAGATAAATTTTCACTCCAACTAATGAAGAAAAATAATAGCAAAAGGAAAAACATTGCAGAAACAGAATGCAAACAAACAAAGCAATAGCAAAGAAGAAAGACAAATAACAAGAGCAAACGAAGAAATTAATAACAAATAATAAACCAATAAAAAATAATGAAAAATAACAAACTAGACTTCAGAAGTAATCAAAGTGAGAAGGAAAGCAAAAGAGTGTATTATACAAGAAGCAGATTAGTGCTACATGCTCTTGGGATCAACAACTCAAATTCCTTGCACAGGCAAAAGTGGGTTAGGGAATAGTTTTGTCAAAGCTTCACACACCACAATACACTAACTGTTCATCAAGACAGAACTCAGAATGGCTAACGTGGATTAGCATGCAGATTCATGGAAGGAGTGTGATATGGGAATGCACATAAGCTACTTGTGCTTGTCTCAACATTTGCTCAAAAAATAAAGGTATGGAAAGAGTTCAAGAAATCCAAAGGCCTTTAGATCAGGAATAGACAAAAGGTACACATGAATGTACAAATGGAAACTATGTATTCATTTTGTGTGTTTTGTTGGTTTCTTTACCTTTTGCTGTGAAAGTGATGTCTGTTTAGCAGTGATCAGGAAAAAAGATTAAAGAAATTTCCACCTGCAAATACCATTTCACTGAAATTGGAATGGTTTATAAGGGTAGTCACACCCAATTGATACTTTATTTTGGCAAAAACAGAACCTGATTTTTGACATTCTTAGAACAAGATGGCTTAATTTCTCCTTTGAAATGACTAATATTCTATTTGATTATTACAA
The DNA here is from genome assembly GCA_013397915.1 of Daphoenositta chrysoptera. Taxonomy (NCBI): domain Eukaryota; kingdom Metazoa; phylum Chordata; class Aves; order Passeriformes; genus Daphoenositta; species Daphoenositta chrysoptera. The sequence goes on along the minus strand of VZRO01007028.1, from coordinate 1,477,298 downwards.
ATAATAATCCACTGTATTTTTAGATAATTCAAAATCATATTGCATAATTTGATGAAAATAAATGTTTTGATTGATCCAAAGCAATTTCCAGTTATTCACTTCACAATTTTCTTTCTTAAAGCAATATCTCTGTCCCAACTTGAAATCAAGAAAGATTTGAAAACTCAGTATGCTGCATTACTCATTATCTGCATGTAACTCCTATAATTGTGCAGCCTTTAACAATGGCATCTTCAGAGAATAAGCTGTTTAGGAAAAACACCTGGAAAAACATTATGTTTCTTCCACACTTTTTGACCTTGAGGATATGACAAGAGCACACAGAGAAAGGGCAATCTCAGAGGGAGGCAGGCAGGGGAGAAAGCAGCTCATGAGCAAGACAATGCAGCTTTCCAACTGCAAAGAAGCTGTGCATTCTGCTACTGCAGAAGCACGGGAGAGGGAGAAATATCAGCATTAGACCAATCTCCCACTAACCCAGTGTCCAGGGCACTCTTGACGACTGTCTCAGTTCTCATGCTGCCCAGAGAGCCAAAACCAGCTCTCCTCTGCAAGGGGAGGCATCATGCACGGGTCTCTGCACACGGGTGCCACAGCTGGTGGCCTCAAAGGGCGATTCATGATCCCCTTTCAGCTCCATCAATTTATACAAACCTTCTCTTTCACTAGCCACACTGAAATATTCCTTATCTTCTCTCCCATCTCCCACAGCTGGAGGTCCAAACTATCTTGCACATGATAGCAAAGTGCCCGCTTCATGCCACATATTCCTGTCCTTCAGTTATTGCTGTGAAGGAAAGGTTATCTCAGGGAGAAAAAACTTCCAGCTGAGATTTTATTACACTGTTTTGTTTTCTGTGTTTGAAATGGAGTCTTGGCTTCACAAAACTTACTCTTTTAAGACATTGGATTTTAATGACATGAAAAAGCACTGAGCCAGCTGTCACCATATTACAAATGTGACTTTGAGAGCAAAACCAATGAGAGTTTGAATCCACCAGGACTAGAGTTACTGCAGAAAAGGTCTAAGGTCTTCTTTCTACAAAGCTGACTGTGGAGGCATTATCAGGTTGTAGACAAACATTTTTAAAGCAGTGAGGAAGGCTATAATATTGAAATTATCAAGTAAATTATGTTTAGATGACCCTAACCAGGCCCAGAGAGAAACCCCTTTCTCCTTACTCTCTATCCTCACAGACACTGGCAGCTTTCTTTTCTGCCTTAAAATGCGGCGAGCTGTTTACAGCCTGAATAAAGCAAACCAGACAGGTAGCTAAGGGCATACTGAGAGTGGAGCACTGTATTCACCTGCGTTGGCTGCAAATAAAGAGCACCCCACAAATGGCTCACCTGGTTTCTGCCTGACCTGAATAACACCAGATTCTGGGGAGGAACCTGATGCTCACCAGAATTATCCCAGTATTGCTGCCTGAGGTCAAAACACCATTTTGCCAAGGTTTGCACTGTTCTAGAGGGATTTTTCAATGAGAATATTACTGTCTCAGATCTGTCTCACAGATCTTTGATCTATGCTTGAAAGCTTAAATGGCCATGATTTCAAAGGACAAATATTTTTCTTTGTATTTGTAGCAGAACGTATAACTTCTCATTTAGGAAAACACAAAAATATTTAAGTATTTTTACTAAACTATCTTCCGCTTTCTTTTGTTTTACAGAATTGGATGACAGTGTCTTGAGGTCAAATGTTGGTTATGTTAACATATTGTGTGCTGAACCAGGATACTAAAAATCCAGGACACGCATAGGTCTAACTCTTTCAATTTCATCACCTTAATTCAAAGCTGAATTCAGCAGGGAACTCATTTGATGATAACTAGTATCATTATAACATAAACTGAAGTTGAAATAAATGTTGGTATGCAGTATTAAAAAGTAACAGTTCGTGCTGGCTTGGGGGTTAGGAGTTCAATTTGGGAATAGACATATTTTGTGAATGATTAAAACATCAGAATCTTTTATCTGTCTTTCTTCACTATTTGGCTTTATAATCTGTTTTACTGTAGCTTAGACTTTACACTGATACAACAGTGATGATCACAGATACTACGAATTTTTCTACACTTCTTCTCTGTATATCATATTTCTGTATAATCTGATCTAGAATTGTTGAATTAGCCCTAGAGAAGCCTAGGCTGTTGGCAGGGGTATCATATAATCACCCTGAAACCAAGGAGGAAAAGATTATTGAAATATATGAACAGCTAGATGAAATATATGAACAGCTAGATCAGTAAATCAGGTCTAGTCTGGTTTATACCATGTTCAAAGTAACCAGTGAATGCTCTATGTCCTGTGTATTACAGAGCAGTTTCAGTGGAGAGAAGATGCTGAGTTTAAACCAGGATATAAGTCTTGGGCAACTATACTGAGTTTAGTGGGCTTGGACTCACAGATACAGGTCTGAGACTATTTGATTCTCATGGTGTTTCTAACTCCAGCAGCAGGGCACAGAATGTTAAAGCAGCCTCTGTCTCTTCTATCTTTAGAGGAAATTTGTGCAATACTGGGTAGGATTGAGAGCACGCACTCCAATTTACCCTCTCCATAGGGTAAATTGCATGGCCACCCTTTGGTGAGTGAGCCTTCATGCTGTGTTTAAAGTTCACTTTGGGTCTGAGTCAATAGGAGAAGAATCTATCAGAGGGCTGGAATGAGAAAATGTGTTCAATCATAGTCTAAATTCATATGGAATTTAGGGGTAGTTTTGGGCTTCGAATTCTGCCCAAATCTCAGATTGTATTAAATATATCTAAGTTATGTTTTGATTGTCACCTGCTTGATATTTTGAAAATATTTAGCCTTTGTTTTTTTCCTAAATTGAATCAGAACCAAATTACATGGGGATTTGAGGAACATTAAAACTGGGGGAAAGTTGAATCTGAAATTAATGTGCTGCTTTACATTATTTCCCTCTCTTTTTTTCTTTTTTTTGTGCCTCTGCCTGCATTAGAATCAATTCTGTGCCTTATTCAATTAATGTCCTCATGACAGCACTCAGAAGTGAAAAGAGTTAAAAACTCACAGGGGAGCTCTAATGGTAATGTGTCCTGAGAGATATTCATTTGGCCCCAGCTGTCCATTTTATTCTAAGTGCTAAATGCTTTAATATACATAGACTATCATTTACATAGCAAGTAGTTATGTGAGATGAATTATTTATTTTGTGACAAATACCTAATACCCAATGTACTGTCAAATACAAAGAACTTCCTTATTTGACCCCCGTGTGTAAATTTGCATTATAGAATTCATTATCTTATACATAAGTCACATTGAAGTTATGTGCAGATATCTGTCAGTGGAGCTGCAGATTATTGCAGCTTTGATTTAATGGCACTGTTTGCTGTTATGCGGTGCTTGTACAGCAAGAAATCTGATTTTTCAGCTTTGTGCCACAGAAGCTGTTCATATATGTAACTGCTGTACTTCTAATGTAAAAAAAAAAGTAAGTGCAGTAGAAAACCAACTCAAATTATGATGAAAATATCAAAATCAGTAATTTGTACGTGAGAGAAATTGCCCCAGGATTTCTTATGCCTGAATGAAGACAAATCAGGACTTAAATCTTCCAAAATTAAGACAACAAAATTTGTTCTGCTCTCCCCAGGCAATAGGTGACCTGATCTTATGCAGCCAGCTTCATGTTTACATTCCAAAAATATTAAAGAAGTCAGCTTGAATAAGAAATTGTATCATATCTGATTTGTTATTCTTATACTGCATACCACTCCGTTAATTCTCACATTAATCTTCGATTCTCTCTCACTGGGATCCAAATCTCTTAGTTACTATTTGTTCTAACCATTTAGATACGCATGTTGCACTAGTGATCATAGAATGTCACAGAGTAGTTAGACCTATCTGGGGGCAAATACTGTACTGCTCACCTTAGTAACTCTGCCAAATTTGATGTTTGTTATCACGTCCTTATGACAGTTATCAGGAAAGTCCTCAGTGTTTGGTGCAGTTGAGATAAAAGAAAGTATGAGTTCAGAACATAAACTCTCTGAGATTGCACGGGTATACTTAAAAAGATTGTGAGGTATGACTTAATGTGTGTGCAGATCACACAAAATTGATGTGTTTATTGACATAATTTGTAACCATAAAACAAGGTTAAGGATTTCACAGAAACAGTCCATCTTACACACTTTTGTATGCTTAGCCTTTTTTTTTTTTGACATTTGACATAACTTGTGGGGAGAAAGAGTAAATAAAATATTTCTAAAACTTGAAAGAGATTTTGCCTGAGATGAAGTCAGAACAGGAAGGTCAGGTCAATTTTTATTGAATCAGTCCAGTTTCCCATCTTCCACTGAGATACAATTTCTGAAGCTGGTGCCTTCAAGGCTGGCTCATTCTAGCAGTTCGGCAGAGAGGGAGTTGAGAGTACCCAAGAATTTTCATTCTGTAGGTTAGAAAGTTGGTACAGACACAGACTGAACTCAGCCACAAGGAGTTTATGCCTGCTAAGTGAACTGAAAATTAGTGTTGACCCTGAAAAAGTTCTTCTATAGCTAAAGAAATTGTTTATCTGCACTTTGGCACTTCTTGGATCATGAAAGCCTTTGAAACACAATAGGCCGATTACAGACCTGGTGTGAATGGGCTCAATGCCACTGAAACCAGCAGACTTGCGCCCACTCACACCAGGTTTGAATTTGGCACATTGCCTTTGTCAATGGCAAAACAATGTTTTCAACAAATTTCCTGGCAGAAGTTGTGCTGCATGGAAAATGCATTCATTTAATATGTTTATTTGCATAACAGATCTGAGCTTCGGCAGAGTTTATTATTTATTATGAAAGCTCATTCCCTTCCCAGCCAGCAATGAGTCGCACACCAGAAAGGGTAGGCAGAGACATTCAGGAATCAGGAGACCTTCTTCTGTTTGGTTTTCTCTTTTTTGGTTTTTTTTTTTTTTTTAATAATCTTCCCCCTACTTCTTTCCCCACAATGAAACAACTTGAATGCTGCGCCAAAACGTTCAGAAATAAAAGTTCCGGAACAGATAAATATGAGGTCCTATTTAGAACCTGCCTGGCTTTCAGTAAAGCTATATGCTCTCTGGCTCTCCAGCTGATGCCATCTTTGATTCTGAAACACTCTGAAAGAAATTAATGGGAGCTCAATATTTAATAAGGTAGAGATCTAATATGGATTTATATGGTTAAATTTAGGTTTTTATTTTCAAAGCTCTTGCAGTAGATTATTAGAAAGACTATTCATTCAACTGAAATCTTCCAGAAGAAAACTTCCATCTGCTGTAGGAGATGGAAGATAGTGTATTTCTGTTGTGAGGAAGTTTAATATCCTTTACTACCCTATATAAAATTCTGGGTATTTGGTACCATAGTGTTGAATGGTGAAGCTTGAGCTGTCAGATAATATATATGGACAGATTTCTGAAAGCCCATAAGCTTAGCGCTATAGCCTTTGCTTCAGGTAGGATACAGGGAAATTAAATTACTCAAATGTATAAAGAAAGAGTTCCATAGTGTTATGAATCTGTTTTCTCTTGTGTTTATGTGAATAATTAATGTTACGATGTGATAAAATTTTCAATTATTGTTTTGACCACTCTTGGATGTCAAGAAAGCATAGGTCCCTTAACTTAAAGGGATGTTAGAGAAAATAAGGTTTTTTTGAGATCTAGAGGCTTACTGCTTAAAGCAGACAATATATCACACTGGTGTCTTGCCCTTAGGGAGAAGAATGTCCCTAGAAAGGTCCATAACTAGTGTCTTCCTTTCCTACCCCAAGTGTTTTGGAAATGCTTATGTGAAGAAGGTTTTGTAAAACAGCATGTGAGCAGGGTGGTACAAATAGGAGTTTTCACGGAGAAGTTTGAGAAATGTAGGTTAACTGGAGTTAACATGCAGGTGAGTGCAACAGCACATGAGTTATAAACAGAAAGCCAGACTCCTGACCTTTTACCTGCAGTCACAAGGGCCATCTGAGAATGCCTCAAAACACGCCTTTCAGTGAGAAGCTGCGTGAACTCTGCTGTTAAGAGTCAAAGGGGCATTGCTGTAGGTGTATTGAAAGTTTTCATTTTAGAAATTGTCTAAGATTTGTGCAGGAGAATGTAGTTAAGCTAGGAAACATCTATGACTGCAGAGATATAGGGGCATTATGTTTGCAGAGTCCTCCAATGATACAGAAACTCATTTGGTTAACAGAAAGTATGCTTGCTAATCCTAAGGAAAGAAAATGGCTTTTGCTGAAAGGGCTTTCGGTGAGTTTCAGGTCTGAACAGCACCTGCTGGGATCAAGAACTAAACCACTCTTCCAGCAATGACTGAGGATCTAAATTCAAGTGGCCTGATCTGCCTCCCTAGCTTGCGTTTGCAGAAGGTCTGTCAGTGGGAAACACGTACATACATATACACAGAAAATACGTGTTCACTTGCTGACCTTATACTCTCGCATCTATCCTGCAGCTGGCCTTGTATCCCTGCGCTCTTATCCAAGATTCTGGCGTGTAAATAAATTTCAGCTGTTGTTGCATAGTCTTAAACACAAATTCACAGCCACAAACACTGTGGATCCTCCCAGCAGCTGGCCTTACATTCCGAATTTAACCAGTAGCTTTAAACTGGATCCCTTGGTGTCCCAGCAGTTTCATGTACAGACTCACACACACAGAAGGGCTTTCTGGCTGGTCCTGACCTGTGACCTTCCCAGTGGTCAACTGCCAGACCTTACATCCTCCACAGGTGCTGAATTAGACCTCCTTCAGTCCCTTCAGTACCAAGTGCTCAGACTCTTTAGTCTCTCCAATATCTCACCCAGACCCAAAGCTGCTCTAATATCTGGCTGCCTGCTCACCAGCTAGTTCAGCTTTATCCTTTATTGTGATGGCACATCAAGATATGACTCGGTCAAGGTGCCCACACTGTGGTCTCTCCAGTTTCTGGCATTGTGAGCACACGGTGCTTACGACCTGGCCTATATTCCTGGCTCCTAGACATATACACACACACACATGGGCACAGAATAAAGAGTGCCCTCATTCAAGAAAATAGAAATGCAGTTTCCTGAGAAGACAGGGCAGACTGCAGATCACATGCAGGGCATGGCCAGACCTGATTACTACCAGAAGTCCATTTACCTGCTGGTTTCTCTGCTTTATCACCTTATTCCTCAATCATCTGTTCCACCTATCGACACTTACATGTAAACACATTTAAGTAGGTGTTATCTCTAGTTAAATAGACAGTTTTCTTGTAAGATTTTTTTCTTGGAAGGTCCTGACTGTCTCGTGGTAGTTCATGAGGTAGAAAAATAGCTGTAAGTGACTGCTTTGATTGACTGCCATGAAAGCCAGGATGTATCAAAGTGGTGCAAGGAGAATCTGGCTTTCTTTGTGATCCAGACAGCATTCTTCTACTGTTTTGCAAGAACAGCAGAAGTGGGTGAATAGCACAGTCATGGAAGAAAGCAGAGGGGAAGGCTGTGTAGAGGAACTGAATCCAATTTTATACCTAGTAGTTAGAAAAAGCAGCACAGAACTGTCCATTATCCAACAGCTTGGGAACAGAGTACCAGGCAGCGTCACCTGCATGTTTGTTTGTGCTTCTTTTAACATACATTACAGTTTCAAAAATGTGTCATGGTATGTTACAGAGCAACGTTCAAAGACCAAGTGAACTGAAGTAGAGAGGATAGGTGAGACAGAAGAATTACAGGAAGACCGTAAGATGGAAAGTCTGTCCCTGAGGTCAGGATATCTGAAGGTGATCTTCATTTAACATTCCTTTCCATCAAAGACCTGTAGCAGAAACATTTGTTATGATAGTGACTGTGCAGTGGGGAATGAGCTTCATGTCCTCTAAAATATATGTTAACTCTTAAAATTTCATCAAAAATACACATTGTTTATAGTTCTATGTGAATAAATGCAGGAACAAATATTCCTTTTTATGGTTTTAGAAGATGGCTTGTTTTGAAGCAAAAAGCATTTTTCTAAGCCCTGTCTCAGGGCAGTTATTGAGAGCATGAATTTTATTTCCCAAAGCTGCATATGTACATTGTTAAACTCATGTTTTTTCATATCCATTGTATTCACCAAGGACCCAGGCCTGCAAATGTAAACTTCAAGTAATACTTTACCTGGCTTTACAGGTGCCCACTTTGGCACACATTGACAAATAACTGTCATCACGGAATTCGATGGTAAAAGATAAAAATCTCTGTGTGCAATCAAATTGTATGAATAAATGAAATCTGTTCCTAAATGCAAGCCTTATTTCTAGACTTTAAGATTAGGAGTGGATTTTCGTTTATCTTGGAGGGCTTTCAGTGTTGGGTTTGGAATATTCTATCTTGCTTAAGGTATAGTTGATGGGACTTTTTTTTCAAGGTATAAACAAGAGAAGAGTAATTTCTGAAAACTAAGTAATATTAATCAGAGTAGGTGTGAGTTGCTACATGTGGACTCTAAATTCAATCAAGAATGAACAGATTCCTTTTCTGGTAAGCATGGGACAACAAAAATAACATGTTATTGTTAGGCAATACATTTCATCAATGAATTTACCGTTTAATTAAATATTTTCTTTTGTCTTAATTTAGTATATCATTGCAGATTTATCCTAGATTTTCCCAGTTATAATCTTAATGGATTTACTACGATATGATAAAGTAGATAACAAATTGAGTATGAAATAATTTCATCCCTCTTGTTCTAAGTCTAGAACAGTAACTCAGAGACAGGCTCTCTGATGTGATAGGATGTTGAGAATATGCAGCAGTGACAGATGTGGACTTGGAATCACTCATGTACTGTGGTGTCTTCCTTCCTAATTCAATTCCTGTGTCACTGGACTTCATTCAGGGGTCTTGATCTTTATCAGGCCCAGTTTTACTGTGATTTCCCACTAGATTTTCGCTTTACTGCTCATAGTTTGTCTGAAATGAGGATCCACATTGAATGTACATTATCCATTTCTATTGTACTAGAGTAATCTCTCAGGTTTTACCATGAATTTATGTTCCGTTGGGCCACTTCCTTGTGAATATCAATGTTCTTCTCAGTCTATATTCTTTATGTTGAGCCTTATATAACAGCAACACAAATGTTAGCAGCATATTTTCTTTTCCTGATGTCAAATTATTGAATTACTGCTCTAGCATCAAACTGTCTGCTCAGGTCTTTGAGAAAAGTAGTTTCCTTGGCCAATGATTTATTGAAGATCACATGATATTGCTCTGCTATGTTAGCAGTCTTTGTTGCAGCAGGGTCATGATGCTCAGCCCAGGGTGGGGGTGGAAACGTGATGATTGCATACATTTTTTACTGACTCCAAAAAGGATGAATTTACAGTCCCTTTCATGAGAAAACATTCCTTCCCTTCTCTGGTCTCCAGTCATTCACCATGGAGCTTATGGCAAAACTTGTCTTTTGGGAGCTGGAGTGTTATTTAGAAGAAAACACAGTGTTGAGTAGAATTATAATCCATGCTGAGTCTGTCAGGTCCTGATTTGCTTGACATGTGATCATAGTTGTAGAAAGGGTGCCACTGCTATTTGAATTGATTAGATAACCTTGCTTTGTTGTGCTTTAAAGCTTATGTCGATGTTATACACAGATGTAGACAGATACTCTTTTAGGTGGTGTTTAAAGCAAAAGGGAAAATGAAGAAATAATTAAGCTGTAAATTTTTCTGGCTAATTCTTTAAAATTTTAATCATGAACTGAAAATTAAAGTTTCTTTGACTTTCTATAAAGAGCAATGCTCCATATAGTCCAAAAATATTTTATGATAAGGAGATAAAATGTTATAATAAAGAAAATTTTCTAATTTACTAATTTTTGTATTTCAAGATTCCTATACCTATCAGAGTGAACAACATACCAGAGAATAGATTTTTAGAAGTGTGCAAGGTAATATTCATGAATGCATCTTCTTTTCATATTAAGTATACAAATCTAAAAATTGGGAATATACCAAATTGAAAATTTGTCTTGTAAAAAGCACTTAGACATTAATATAATGATATTCATATTGTGAATTGTACCAATGAAATTATCACACCTGTAATCCAATATACTGAAATTGGCATTAAAACTCTGAGGAAATAAATGTCGCATGATGCAGGAAGAGAAGGGGTTGGAGAGAGATGGAGGGAAAGGAGATCTGGACACCAGAACTTACAACAAACATAATTGAATGTTTGAATGATTGAAATCCTTTTCTTTCCCTCTTCTTTGTAATGTGATTTGCTAAATGTCTGTTGCCAGCTTGTAGTAGTTCCTACAATGTATCACAGTTCTTTTGGGAGGAATGCTGGATGCTGCAAAATAGTATTCATTTGGCTGCTTAGTTTTCAATTAAATGGTGCAATATGAACTGTAGTAACACAGGCAGGGGGATGGTCTAGATTGAACCAATGCTGTTTCAAACAAAAGCGCTTGCCATTCTGAGCACAGCATATAAGCCAGATGCTGTGAATAAATGTTCTCTTTTTATGGCCAGTTAAATCAGCACTTGTACTTCTGTAAAAAATTACTGTAAAGGAAATTGTATATATGGGAGACTTACTCTAAACAATATTTTGGGAAAATGTAACACAGATATATAAAGACATGCTTAGTTTAACTTCTTTACAAAGATTAAAACAAGATAATGTTATATAAACAACTGAGTAGGAAGAGTACAAGGAATTTTTTAAGAAATGCTTGGGAAACAAAGAATTATCCACTGTAATCAATCCATCAGGCTTCAATTATGACTCTCAAAGGACTTATTAATCAGAGCAAGACCTCCTTAACAGCCTCAAATAAATGTGTAAGTCATAAATTCCAAGAAATGTTGACCATACACCCTAAAAGTTCCCCTTGCATGAAATGATTCCTTTTCTTCTTCTAGATAATTCAATGAGTTTAATGGTATGGGTAAATATGTCTATCTAGAAGTCTGGAAAAAAAAAAAAAAGTCAAACACGTAAGTGATTATAACAGTGCCAAATCTTAGTATGTTTACAAAGTTTCTTCTTACTTGTCCTTAAAATCTGCCAGAGAGCAATGATGGATTACAATGGAATAAACTTGAAAAAAATGCACAATGCAATCCAGTTTTGAGTGTAGAAAGGCAGTCTGACTATACTGTATACACCACATTTTAATTTTAGAAATTGTGTTCTCTGTAGTGTATCTACAACATGTAAGCATTATGGAGCTAGACCAGAACATGAACCAGAACAGCAGCAAAGGTCTGTATCAGGCATGTGCCTGAGGGCTTTCTAAAAGCAGCCCTGATTTTTCTGTGCCCCCCTCTCCCTGCCACACCTCACACATACATAGAATCATTCACATTTGTTAGAAGGAAGAGATAACGTTACCGGGAGTTTCTACATCTCATCTCAGCAGGTAGTGACCACGCAACTTGAAGCAAAAGAAGATTTCATGGGATCTGGCAATGGATGGCTGCTGTCTGCACCATTCATATGTGTGGCCATGTTAACCCTTTCTATTCAAGTAAATTTTTTGAAAGGCTCTCTGGACCAAAATTAGTTATCTTGGCACAGTCCTGCATTCCTCTGTGCTAATTCACTATTAGATTCACTCTTTCTAGCTTTATCCAGTGGAGACTGAAGAACACTTGGTGCAGAACATGGGAAAGATTTACATATCCTGGAAAGTTGTGTGACTGCATCTTGGGTACCAAAGCCTAACAATGTTGTCTATACCACTGAGAGCCTTGAGGTCTATGAGCACATACTGGCCTTGGCCGCTCAGTCAGGGTCTGGATAAGTACATCTCTGTCATTTAGCTCAGCTCTCTAAAGGGTCCCAAAGCAGATCTCAATTCAGAGTAAAGCAAATATTTAGGGTAAAATTGAAATTTTCAGATTTTAATTCCAAAAAACAAAAAGAAAAATTCATGTCAGTATTCTGCTAGACACTCCTTTCTGCCTTCATATTGACATAAAAACCCCCTTATAGTAATACACTGATGTCATTTTTGATAAGCAATGGTTGTGCTGGATCAGATTGCACTACATCAGTAAAATTATCCTCCCAAGGCACTTTTTAAATTATTGTGAAGCCTTGACACTGTGCTGCTGAATCTCTGAAATAAAGACCTCCCTTCCCACACCGTCTGTTAAATAGTAGAAGGAAAGAAACAAGAACTGTCTGATAACATTTGGAGAGAAATTTTGACAAGAACATCTTTCCAGAACATGCGAAATACAGATGCAGCTCACCTCTCCAAATAACAGCTTTGCCATAAGTTTGGGAGAAGCAGACTTCACTGTTTGTTTGTTCATCACCCTGTGACAAAGCCCACAGCAGATTAATTTGATTCCCAGTTGGTGTCAGAATAGTTCTGTCTCCGTAGACTTAGCAGTGAAGATAGGAATTTTTTTTCCCAGCTTCCTTTTGCAAATGAAGGAAAAATGTTAAAATTTACTTTCAGATATCACAGCAAAAGAAGTAAAGAAGTAGGGGTAAGAGAGATAGCTCTTTCTCCCTTTTGCTGTTATGTCAGGGAAATAAATTTTAATCTTTATTGCATTCCTCTGCTTTATTACATCCAGTTTGCTTTCTTATCATAGGAAAAAGTTTTTGTCATTTTCCTATTGTTGAGATATGGTTCCATTAATTATCCAACACTTCAACTTGCCAGCTTGAAACTGATCTCCTCCCAGGGGTTTCCCTTGGTGTATGGTGAAGGTGCTTCCTTGACCCAGCAAGCCCTGGGAGTTGTCATCTCTTCCACTGCATATGACATGTTCCTCCTGCAGAAGTGAAGCCCACACTTGGACAATTATTGAGTTAGTGGTGCTCATCTCCAGGATTTCATCCAGGGCCTAGCCATATTTATTATACAGGCTTGGATGTTGGCTCTTCTGTGCTTTATCCCTGTCTACATAGATGCTCCTTTTGCTTTCATGGTGCATTAGTTTTTGAAAGACATTTCAGCCACCCACAGATTAATACAGAAACTCATATATTAGTTTGCTACCTCGTGTTGTAAAGATGTCATCAGCTCACAAAGGGCTCCCAAATGAGCTTTACTGCCTTATTGGACTAATAAAGAATCTATGATGAGCATAAAATACTCTTGGATTCTTTATCTCCCAGACAAAATTATTTCTTAGTCACTGTGACAGCTTATTTCCTGTGTACCACACTTCTGGCCAAGAAATCTATAGCTGAATCCTGGGCAGTTCTGACCTTGTGCATACTGGAGTCAGAACTTCATAAACCTCAGAAAAAAACTTTCTGAGTCTAATTTCTCTCTTGCTGTGAATAAGATGGTGCACATGCCTAGGAAGGTGAACACTTTTTCCTTTCTTTACTCTTTGTTGCCCACAAAGGATGTGAAAATTTATTTTCTGATCTAATAGATGCATTATTCTGAGCTGAAATATACATCCCTAACTTGGTCTGCTCTTAATTATTTAAGTTGGCTAGACTCAGGTTACTTTGAAAGTCAGAAAGGTTTTTTAGGTGTATATTATTCTACACCATTCAGTTAACCAGTGGCATTTAGCATTCCTGGACATTACACACTTACTGTCTATGCTTTAAATGGATATTTAACTACTTAGAAAATCCTATAATTTATGGGACACAATGATACCAGAATTATAATTTTGTGCCCTTTCCTAGGTCTTTGCTGAAATTTTTATCTCAAGTTGTACCAAAATTTAGAAGACTAATAAGAAAGTATTATTTCAGGTGACTGATCCTTATATCTTTGCATTCTATTGCTTTAGCAAAGGTTTGATCCCAGCAATAACAGTATCACCTTTCTAAATATCTTCTTTTTATAAATAGACCACATATTTAAATGCTTTTCACATAATCTGGGATTTTTTACAGTTGGAAGAGCTTCTTTCATAGGTCAAAATTTCCTTATTCATTTTGGGTAGTTACTTTGTACTGGGTCTGGTTGGTTTGGAGTTAACCTTCTTCACAGGAACCTCTATGGACCTGTGTCTAAAATGGTATTGATAGCACATCAGTGTTTTGACTACTGCTGAACAGTAATTTTGCAGCACAGAGGCTTTCTCTATTTGTCCTTGTGGCTGCCAGTGAGTAGGCTGGGGGAGCACAAGAAATTGAGAGGGGACACAGCCAGCATGGTTGACCTAAACTGATCAAAGGAATATTGTGTGCTATATAACATTGTGCTCAACAGTGAAGTGGAGGGGATAGATTTTCCCAAAATTGTGCTTGCTTTGAGACTGGCTGGGAATGGTCTCCTGCTGGGAGTTGGTGAGTGACTGCCTTTACATCACATGCTTGTTTTTCACCTCTCCTTCCTTTAGCTATGAAACTGTTTGTCTCTTGACCCAAGTGTTTACTCTTGCTTTTACGATTCTGATGGGAGTGTGGAATGGCTGATCATCTGTGTTGGTGCTTAGCTGCTGACTGGGCTCAACCCACATCCTTATATAGACCTATTTCAGCTGGCTGGTAGAGACTATGAACTTCCTAATATTAAGACAAAAAAAAAAAAAAAAAAAAAAAAAAAATCAGTGATGAGCTGACTTCTGAAAATTGCAGAGGAATTAAAAGTATTTCATCAGAGTGCAGATGAAGTGTTGAAGACATCCCTGGCCTTGATTGTCTTAATTGTTAGTGTAGCACCTGGCATTATTTTGAACCCAGACCAAATAGCAGCTGCAAACAATTTCAAGGCAGAGTTCAGGAACGGCATTAAAACAGGTGCTATTCTTGCAGATAGCTTGCAGGCCCTATGTTATGCTGAATAGGAAGGTTTAGTAGTAGGGAGGTGGGACATTCTTTGCTGGTAAATCTCAGTGTCAAAACCAGTCTGGGAATCCTTAATTTACTGGTGTATGTATCACCATTGAGTCTAATTTTCCTCTAACATGAACTCAATAACTGAAATATTTGCAGGAACTGCAATGAGTGGGGAGAATACCAGGTTATGATGAAAAGCTTGTTTAAATAAGTCAAAGATTCTCATTCAGACTAGGACTTAAATGTAGAATCCCCATATTTGAGGCAAGATGTGATTATTGAATTATTCTAAAGAGCTTTTTCCCCTGCCTTCAATTAAAGATAAATAAATAAATAAATAAATAACATATTGAAGTAAAATGTAAATTAATTAGTTTAATTGATTTGTTCATAAATATAACTTATTTTCTAAGGAACACATAACCACAACCTCTACTCTCCTGACAGAGAGAAAAAAGTATTATTTTTTATTCAATATCAACATCTGACAATGTAGATAGCTACACTTGAGATTTTTAGACATGCACTGGCCATGATTCATCTTTCTTTCATGAAACAAATCATCCTCTGGAAGGTACTATTTTCAGAAGTACCTTCTAGAAGGTACTATTTTCCCTTCAATTATAGAGGTTATTTAGATGCTTAGTATATGTAGAAATCTACATTTTAGATGTCTAAAAAGCTAAGATGAATCCCTCAGTGCAGGTTCATTCATTTTTTACTATGCAATTTAAAAATAATTGGGTTGTGAAAACCTGACTGTGTCAAACCTGATTTTTATAGTCATGTAAACTCTGGTCTGCTAGATATAGGCAATTTAGCAAAATGTTCTTTGGCTGTGGATTCATAATTTCAAAAACAAGTTGCATTGATAGCCAGAACAACAAGACTCCTACTTCTCTTCATAGAATAAGCTTAGTGAAGATATTCCAAGAAAGATATTTTTCTGGATCCATGCATGTTACTTCTAGGGAAAATAAAATGCTAATGATTTTTGTGATAAATGAGAATATCATATGGGATGTAGAACATGACTGATTCATTTATCACAATGGCCACAAGGCCTGTAGAAGGTAACACCTTCAAATTCCTAACATCAGAGTTGCATTGGCAATGGCAATCTCCGCTGAAAAGGCCTTACACACTGTCATTGACTCCAGCAGCACACAAAGTAATTTGAAGGTATGATATTCAGTGAAACAGGATTGGTGCAGTTCTCCCAGATAGAATGCAGCCAGTTAGGAGGTGTCACGGGATCTGCTGTAGGAAAAGATGTTTTAATAAGTAGCCCAGTACACAAGAACTGTTGAATTACTGGCCTATAATAACATGAATTTGAAGGTTATTCTACAGTGTCTCTACCAACTTCGAAAACCTAAAATAAATATTGAGGCAACTCCTCCACAGATTACAGCCTAAAAGAAACCATTTTTTAAATGCAGGTTGTGAGCGCTGAAGGTTTTACAAATTGCAGTATGTTCAGCTCAAATTTTTCCAATCAATGGAGCATTTTTCTTCTGCACTGTCAAGCTTCTACTGTAATTACAGTCCACATGACATTTCTGGTGTTTTTTGCATGCCTGTAAAATCAGACCCTTCCAATACTATCTACTTGTGATTTCATAAACATTCATCATAGCTTTCTTTGTGGCTGGCTATCCCCAAGGACTTTTAAAACTTGTGATGTTCAGTGCGTCTGCCCAGTGGCACAGCCCAGTGGCACTGAAGTTTATTGACATTTCTTTTTGCTCTTATGCAGCCTTGCTCTGTAACATTTACTCAGTCAATTACATTCATTTTGGTATTCATAGTCAATTCTATCTCTGTGTGACTTTAATTGTATTTCACTAAATTAAAGAGGCATTATAAAGTTGTTACCCTTTGATTTTGTAGCTTTAATTTCATTTTTCTTTAATCTTTGGAGCGCACTAGATTATCAATTAGCATAATAAAACAGTCACTGTGGAATTTAGTAACAATACTGGATATTCTGTGAAGTGAATCAGCCCATATAATGTTCGTAGCATGATGGCAGCATGTGCACCAAGTAAAAAAAGTAGCCAAAATTCTACTCCACACTTCTATTGTACATCTATACATGAATGAGGGATTTTGAGATTATTTTAAGGAGTCATTTCCAATAGTTGTGGACTTCTTTTGAATGTTTTGTATATTGCAAAGTTTTAAGAAATTTGCAAGAACTTAATTATTCAAACTTTTCTCATTATAGAAGTTGCAGTCACTCTTATTGGTGGGCAGAATGAAGTCAGTTGATATTTTAGCACTGTCATAGAGTGCTCCTTTCAAAACAATGATCTCTGCCCACATTTTGAGTCTTAGAACTTGCTTCTTTCTAGTGGTCAAGACCTCCTAGCCTGTGATACTTGCCCTGGAGAGACCAATGAACTTTATATTTTTCCTGTAAGTGAGTTTGGCTTCTGTGTTACTTCTCCTAAATTATCTGTTTTCTGTAGGGAAGCTGGTATTACTGCTGCATACTATGCATTCGCTGAGCATGTAGAGGAAAATTAGGTACAAAACTACCTCTTTCTTTTGTCTCAGTCTGAATTTTAAGTACCAGGATTCTAAGCATCTACATTTTAAATTTGTTAATGGGAATTAGATGTTTGTAGTAGGTTTAGCCTCCAGAGTTACATGAAAGCCAAGAGAAAGGAAGAAGGTTCTAGAGTTAGAGGTCCCTTTGTAGTATTCTAAATCTTTCTTGTATTCAGTGATTTTAATGAAAATTCAGAAACTTATCAAGCCATATAAAATACACTCTTTGAAATATCTTTTAGGAACAGCAGACAACTTGAAAAGGTGCCAATAACTACCCATGCATTATTTTAAATAACAAAAAATATCAATGTGGCCAAATACATAATTATGAATGTCAAATCATTGCAGTCACCTAATAATTTTTGAAGAAGTTAAAGAAGAAGTGGGAGGGAAGGATACAAACCAAAGAAGGGTGGAAAAATATAAAGAAAAGGAGTAATGTGAAAGGAAGACCAACAAACGAGAAACCAGTCTACATATTCACCAAGCCAGTGGTAGTCCAGCTGTGTTTCTGATAAAAAATAAAAGTTCATTGTTGCAAGAGTATAGTATTTTCTGAGTCACTGTTAAACATTTCTCATGGAATTTAGCACAAAGCTTTGTAAGAAACTTTTGAACAAACACACACACAAAAGATCAATGTCTTTTATTTGATTTTTCTTTTCTCTTTTTTTTTAAATTATTCTTTATAATTTGGTTGAATTCAGGAATACTGAATTGCCTTATTTCTGCCTTTTCTTCTGCTTGTTGTTACCTTCCACCTACAACAGAAATTTTAGGACGAGAAAAGCCTTGGTGAACTGAGATCCCCTGAAGTTATCTACACCACTAGTCCTGCTGGCCCATTTTGCTCATTCTGGGTGAGTCACTGACAAGGAGTGGTGACACTGGCCAGTGACACTGTGACACACACTGCAGGGTCAGCAGAGCTGCATTTCCTTCCACCCTCCATAAAAAGCACAGGGCCACCAGACAGAATGGAGTCTCTTTAACATGTGTGAAGGTGGGGAGGGAGATGTGAACGAGAGCTCCTCTTTGCAATGTTTCTGTTAAAACATGTCAGTTGTTTCCCCTCCTCTGTTAACACCAAAGCTGATCTTAAACATGCTGCATTCCAGACATCATGTGCTTTCTATTTGTATTCATTGCGGATGACACTAAAACTACTGCAAATAATTCAGGTAATTGACAAACCACAGGGGCACTTACCCTGTTCATTGGCCTATTTTAGGCTGGCTCATCATCACCATTCTAATTGATGACAGGTCTCTAGTTTTTCACTTGCCAGCCTGTAAGACAAGGAATATTAATAAAGTATTCTGGCAGTGGGAATGTTGGAACTGTTTCCAGCCTTTTGAAAGCAATGAGCTCCTCCGCCCCCAGCCCTGCTGCTAATGCACAAGTGATGTGGTGGGGAACTTTTCCAATATAAGAACACTCTCTTTTCTCCATTGACTCAGCCCTTGCAATTACCCACATCTAATGTGGCCATAGATTTTTAATGTAATGCTGTACCCTGCAACAGGTTGTTATTGAAAAATAATGCCATCAGAGTAGCTGACATCTTTATGAAATAACAATATAATATTAATAATATATATATAGTGTAACATAATGTCTCACTTATAATAAAGAACATTTCAGAAACTGAGATTGGTTTTATTTGCTGTTTACCACTGCCCTGTTCCCTAGATACTCAGCATTAGTATTTATTAGTAGGAGAACATACATATATGCTCTCCACTGTGCTTTTTTTTTCTGCACAGACTCAGCTTAGAAGCCATTTCTTGGCCCAGATTATTTCACTATCTCACTGGAACACAGATAATAGTAGAGCACTTTACAGTATACAGAGAAAGAGAAGTCACAGTGCTGCAGCAAACAAAGGAATCTTGGACCCATTAATCAGGAGACCTGAGCTGGAAATCTCACAAACTTCTTTTCCTGTTGGATTCAACGTTGCTGTGACATTTCAACCAGCTTGGGTCGTGGCAGGGGTCAAGTGATTCAGTTCTGATATTACTTTTGTCCCACCAGAGAAGTTCAGTAATTAATATTAGTAAGTTAATAATTAGTAAGGTATGGACATTATTCTACTTGCAGAGACAGGAGCCAGATTTCCTAAAGCAAGAATTGAGTTTCTGAACAGGAATACTCTTTTCAGTCTGATTTAGCAGAACGTTAGAAAGTAACTCTGCCCTCTCTCTACTTTTGCTTCTGTGACTTCTGGTATGCAGTGCTGAATTATTACTATGTTTTAGAACTGTAGCCTGAAGACCACCCATGTGGCAAAGAAATCCTCCGCAATTTGGCTCTGTGTCTGTCAGGGATAATTGGTGATGGAAAAGGAAAGGAGTAAGTGTTCGTTTTACTTAGCACCTTTCTAAATCAGGCCTGAAAGGAGAAAAGTACCTGTGAAGGAGGGGAGCATAGAAGGGAATGTTATTTTATTCATTAAAAATAAATGTCTGGAGTTTAAAGATGTTGACAGGCAGAAGATCTGTTCTGTGAGATGCTGAGTGCTGTTGAACCCCTTTGATGCTGGTGGTAGGCAAGGTAACAGTGCTCCATGGGATTGAACCCTGAGGATTCTCTTGAAGAAAACTCACAAAGAAGGATGCTCTTGGATTTTGAGCTGAACTCTATTTCTCTCCCTCTCTTTCTCTTTCCTAGATCTAGATCTATCTAGATGAATGTGGTTACTTCATTTGAATGAAAGATATGCATACTAGAAGATTCAGTGTGCAGTTGAGTGTGGTGTGTTTTCAGTTCAAATGGATTAAAGGAAATGGCTCATTTCTCAGAGAAATGCTCTTGTTATTCCATCGGACAACAAGGGAGGCAATGTTTGTGTAATCCAAGCTGTTTGTTATGTACTCCAGTCTTGACACATTTTCCTGAATTTGGCAGAAAACTCCTGTAAATAAAGGAACTTCTGGAAGTAAAAGGAAGATGGAATTCGATCCCTGAGCGATTACTAACCTAGTTTTTTTTTTAAATATGAGGCATCTGTAGAGATATTTCTCATTTTATGCCTTGTACCAATTCTCATACACCATGGTAAGGAACTTCAGAAATACTTTACTGATAGGCACAGCTTTTTGTCATTATGCTATTTTTTGTGAATAAGTTGCAAAATATAGATTTCTCTGGTCCAGTGTTTGACCATGCTCATTGTAAATGCTTTTCCTTATATCAAGTATCCATGGCTTCTCATCCTTTCCCTGTGAATTGCTGGAAAGGGTTTGGCTTTATCTTCCCTACACCTACCCAATGGATAATGGTAGAGTACAATGACACACAGAGTAACAAGATCAGGCAGTTTAACAGAAGCTGTGCAACTTAGTTGGTGCACAGGTTTGGTTTTGGTTAAACCATAAAGTGTATCAGTATTTAAGGGGAAAATGAAAAATCTTTTGAGGAGAAGGATCATCTCTGTATTTTCTGTCTGAAGGTGAGACTGCATCTGCTCTGCCAAGCAGTGCAGCCCAAGGGTGTAATGTTTGTGGTGCTGTTGGGTTTGCAATACATGTCACAATTGTACTTGGTCCTTTCAGAGGACTGGATGGTAAATCCCTAAGTGGAAAGAGCTGTGTACACTGCTGCTGCATAGACAATCACATATGAACATGCTTGGGTAAACATGTACACATACTGCATAATTTTAGTATTATACATAGTGCAGACAGTAATCAGATTGTCTACTCTTTTTGTGTTCTTAGTGAATGTTGAATTTTTGCTTTGTTTTTAACAGCAGAGTTAGTGACTGAGTGCCTTTGATTTCAGTATTGATGAAATTAGGGAGAAACAATTAATGTTTCTTATATTAACTAATTGCAAGCACTTAAAAAATTTGATAAAAGTACTTAAAGGATTCCCATGTTGCATGTGGAAATGATTGTCTGGTGCTAATCTAAGGCTTATATACATTTCATATTTAACATCCTATTAAACAGTCAGAAATCCCTCAGTTCCTTTACTATCAAAACTCAAGTGTCTTTTAATGGCACTGATTTCTTCAATTTCCAATGAAATCAAAAGAAAGAGAGCCATTACAGTAAGCCCTTTGAAGGTGATACTGGGGAGAATAACATAATGTTTTTCAAAGAAATTTCAAAGGTTAAACGTGCATTTCCACAGCCCACTACTGTATTTATTCTAAAAGTGACTTCTCTTGGTAGATTGATTTCCCTTCTGAATAATGTAATGTGGGGTTTTTAAAGAATCCAACCAAAAAATCTCTTTGATAAAGTCTGGACCAATAGGCACTGAAATCAGTAGCAAAACTCCTACCAAGTCAAATAAAAACAGGTCAAAGGGCTGTGCAATCAGAATTCCTCACTCTAAAACAGGCTACCCCTCCTTTCCATCCTTCCCCACTTTCTCTGTGTTTTTATATCAGCTGTATGATCAAGTGATGGAGGGAAGGAAAGGTGATGCTGCTTGAAGAAGTCTTGGCTGGAGCCAGCTGGTTGGCAGCATCTGTGAAAACAGTATGAAAATTGAATTTTGAATTAATCATTAAGATTGAACACTGAAAGCAAATATAGTTGATCATGCAATTCAATGAAGAGATTGAAAAAGGAAGAAAAAAACCCCTACAGATTCTAATATAATCAACTGAAAAAGGTCCAACATCTGAAATGGTATGAAAAAGTATGATTACATTTAAAATTTTTTATTAGAATAAACCACATTTTTTATTAACATGTAATTTTCACTTAAAAAGTTAAGTCCATCTGCAAATGTCATCAGAGAAATACTAATGGCATACTACCAGATAATCCATTTCATAATCATGTGGGGTTTTTCTCAATCTAATCTTCAACTCAGACTCATTAATGAAAGGATAGTATGTGGGTGTTGCAATGAAGGGCAATTGTCCTGCTAAGTTAGTGAGCAGCAATACAAAATGAGAAGAAAACTGTGAAATGGAAAATGTGAAGAAGTCGTAGGTCTGGATTTGTTTGTTTTTTGTTTTTTTGTTTTATTTTTTTTTTTTTCTGTGAGAAATGGAGCTCCTTTATCTCAACTGACAAAGGTCAGGGGAAATGGAAGCAGATCAAGTATATGTCTGTGCTTCTGTGGCTGAATACAACTATTTTGGTATTTTGCTTGTGACTGTTTCACCTCAAATATTCTTAGGAGCTTAAAGTCTTGGAATATTAACACCTCAGTAATTAGCTTCAAAAGGAACAAAGAAAGGCCTTAGGGGGAAAAAAATATTATTGATAAGTAGATTCTTTGTTTTACCCTGGATGAGAAGTATAAGGAAACTTTAATGTCAAATCTGCCCATGGTCTGCCTTTTACTGCCATGTTCTGCAGGTTTTTGTTCAGTCATGGACTGCTGCTTTTGAGATCAACCAAAGTATAACTCGGGGTTTATGTTGGATTATTTACTTATTTATTTTTGTTAGGGAGTTGTGTATAGGGACAGCTCTTCTCTCCCAGGTATGATTGTTAGGGATTGTGTTGGGTCTGGCTGAGATGGAGTTCATTTTCCCACAGCAGCCCTCACAGCGCTGGTTGCACTGGTAGCTCAGAAAGGTGTTGATAACATACCAGTGTTTCAGCTGCTGCTGAGCAGTGCTGGCCCAGCGTGAAAAAAAATAATATAAAAACTCTAGGAAGTTTAGACAAGATAAAAACCAAATTCTCATAGAAGGCAATAGAACTATTGCCAGAACACAGATCCAAACTAGCTAAACATGTACTAAACATAGCTGTGCACTAGACTAAACCTGTACTAAATGTGACCAAACATACTGAAGCAAATTTAGTGTATACTTACTTTAAAGCGTAAAAGTTTTAATAGCTTCATAGTATCACGACAAGCAATATAACCAAACAAGCTTGTTCTGTAAGAGATGTGTGAATAAGAAATTATACAATTTATTATTCATGAAGAACGGTAAATTATTCTAATCGCATTTTCTGTATTATGAAAATTCTAAAAAGTCGTGCTGCAGGCAAATGAATGGCCATGGAAAGTGTGATCATTCATTCCAATCTCTTTTTAATAAAATTTATTCAAATTAAAGGAAAAAAATAATTACAGGGAAGCAAGTATCTAAAGTCTGTGTCTGTAAAATGACCTTATACTTTATAAGGACATCAGAAGCCTCTTCAGAGCAAAATAACATTTCTATTATTAAATCCTTAGACAAGGTCCAGAGACAGTAACACCTATCTTTAGTAAGTTGATTAAAACGCTTTAAACTCAAATATCAATTAATATATACTTTGGAACTCTTCCCTTTACATAGTCACAACTCTATTTTGAGTAAATGTATACACCAGACTCCAGTAAAATACAGTGCATGTGAAAGCTTTATTTTTATTTAATAAGTGGAAAGATAGATCAACGTCTTGGTTAAATGAAGCCAGATGAAGTTTGACCTTCTGGATGTTAATAAATGGGGTTTAATCTAAATGGGTATTTTTAGTATTTTATAAAACTTTAATGAGTTGAATATTTTGTGTCTCAGATATTTTAAAATAATTCAAATGTTATTTCATGTATATATAAAATTAAAAATTTAAAAATTCAGTTTTTGTGGAATTTTATGATTGTTATTTTTCTTTTGCTTCTAGATTACAGAAAACAGATACTGTGCTGAAAATCACTGCCTTCAGAGAAGAGAGAGGACCACTGGGTAACTCCTTGAGGGCTTTAATATTCCCATTCTAAAACACTGATATGTGCTCAAATTGGGGGAATGGACTAGAAAATCTCCAGATATAAATTTGTTCCTATCTTGTATAATTGTATGTTCTTATATGATCACTAAGATCAGCAGTAAATGGGGATTCCTAACAACATTCCAAGAAAGGTATTTTGCCACTTTTATTTTATGATGTTTACTGAGTTAATTCTTCAACTGAGAAATATTTTTCTTTTCACAGTTTTTGTTTTGTATCCTTCTTACTATGTCCTTAAAATGCTCTGAGTTCCAGTTAACAATAACATACCTTAAAGGACAGCTTTGAGATGTTATTTTGCTGTAAGAATAACAATAGTACTGTCTGTACAGAGGAGAAATGCTTAGCCTGCACTAAGCTCCATACTGTCTTGATTACACAGCTACTATACCAGGAACAGCTATTTTAAAAATAGCTGAGATGTGTAAGTTTGTGACTGAAGTATAGACCCAGTCTTTGAGTGGTCAATTAACATGGATTTCATTATAATCAAAACATGCTAAGTCTCAGGAAGAAGAAAGGGATCAAGACAGCATCTTATAAGTAGGATTTTTTATGAAGGACACAAAGAGAAAAGAAGATTTATACCAACAGCATATGCCTTTGGTTCATCAATAACATGACACAGCACATCCTGAAATAAGTGCTCAATACAGGCAACATTCTCTAAGAAGGGTACCAAAATGAATATGTTAAGCTAGAGGGCTATTCTGTATGGGGCCAAGCTTAGGTGAAGCGAATCGCTCTCAATGGTTATTGTAAATGGGAAGGTTAGCAGCCTCTCTTTTTCACTAGACAGATGAAATGCTTTGTGGAAGCCAGCAGGAAAATAGCATTAAAGAATTAAAGGTATAGCTATTGTGAAGCATTATTTTCTTAAAAGAACCTGGGCCACATGTTGATTAAGAAGGTAGCCACTGCCTTTATCACTACTGATTTGCTTCTGTCATATTTTTCTTAGAGCTATTTCTCTATCACCTGCATACAGAGAGAAGAGGAGAACTTTGGGTCAGGTCATGGCTTATTCAGCCTGCAGGGAACTGTGCTGATACCCTTTTGGCATGACAAGCCACAGCCAACTGTATTTAGAAAAGAGATGGCTTCATGGAGACGTATTTCTTCACTCTGGTGACCACGGAGTGCAAGTGGGGAATACACGAAGTGACTTTGCGCCTCCAGTGTGCTTTCTGACATAAAATATGGCCGGGGGATAGCGCATGCGTGCAGATTGATGTTTGTTCTTCTCTTTGAAGAATCTGGGAGATAGAGCTGTAGTCTGTGACCCACTAAGTGACAATTTCCACTTCAGGCTGACACTGCAGAAATGCCACTGGGCTGTACCCTGGGCTGAAATGCTGTACAGCGGGCTGGGCTGAAACCAGCAGCAATGAATGCCCTCCACTATTCAGCCTGTCATCTCTCCCCACCTTTCCTTTCTGATTAAGAAGACGATGCATTTCCCATTTCAGTGAAAGGAAAGACCCCTGCAGACCGCACAGAACCTGGATCATGCTGCAACACATTTAATGTTACAGGACAGCACTGTGTTGCCATCAGAACTAATCCCAGCAGCAGCATATCAAATCACCCCATTTCCATTTAGCTTTCGTCAGTATCATACACAGACAGATATGGATTTGGTCTGGGGAATGGCATTTGCCTTTGAAGTCCTTTTTTAATTTTTTTTTCCCCCCTACATCATACATTCAGCACTAATAGAAAGTTTCTTTTCAGGAATGAATTCCATTTAGTTGCTGAGCATGTATCGGCTACACTGCTGATCAGCAGCGTGATAGGGAAATTTTAGGTTTTCTCTTCTGCATAAACCTCGTCTCTTTTTCTCTGCTTTGCATGGCTGTTCATTTTGACATGTAGCAACTTAGTTGCTGCAATTGTTCCAGAGATTGCTTTGATATTTGCTCTTTTGTTATGCTAATAGAACCACTCTTCTCTCTTACTTTGACCTTGCATTATTTAGTCAAGGCTTTCAAGTTCCATATTCTTCTGTATAGGCAGTCCTAATTTTTGCAAAGCTTTAATTACAGATTAGCCCTTCCCACAGCGTTAAAAATGAACATGTTTAGGCTGTTTTATTACATTTTTCAGAGAGAAGCCTAACATTATTCTTATTTTTCTTTTTTCTGGTCCAGTAATTGGTTACTATTGAATTCAATTTGCCCTTGCATTTCAGTCATGTGTCTTGGAACAAAGTCAGATATTTACTTTCTTCCACATGTTTGCTCCTGCTACTTCTGTGTTGATTTTTTGGTTAGGCACAACTAGACGTGGCCAAGTCAGAACTTGTAGCTCTTTTCTTGGCTTCCACAGCATAATAATCTATTTTGACATATAGTTCCTTTTTCTTTCATTTAAGTGTGTTCTGCTAGCAATATCATTTGGAATGCTGCAGAGTATACTGAATATACTTTTGCCCCTGTGTGAAAACTTAGAGCCTAGAATGGGAAACAGTTAAGCACTACTGTGAGCTTCGAAATAATGTTTCAAAGGAGAACATAGACAGACTTGAGTAACTGAAAATCTATGCAGTATCATTTTTAGGGTTTCTTTTGCATCAAAGTCACTTTTATCAATACTCACATTACCACCACAGCCACCCAGCATTCTTCAGCTCTTAACCACAATCTCTGAACAAATTTTGTGGTATGTTTCAGGGATGCTTTGTAGCTGAATCTTTTATAGTAGGACCTTGTTCCTTCTTTGAATGATTCCTTTTTGGATGTCTTCCTTCTCCTGCTAATACAATCTGGATGGACTGGAGAGGATTCCTTACAGTACAGTGATTTGTCTCAGTTTAAGTTTAAAGATGGGAGACAGGTTTTGTTATAGTACCAATGCGGGCTTTTCTCATCTTTCTGTTAGCATTATGTGCTAGGAGCAGATATGCTTATTGTTTACATAAGGTTCCAATTATTTCTGAATTTTGCTAGGTTACTGATCTTGTAACAAGCTTTTTCGAAATACAAATGTGTTATACAAGAAGATAATTCTGTTAATCAGATTTGCATTTCTACTTTATTAATTTCTTGTTCCTCTTTAATTTTCATGAAAAATCTCACACCTGTAAGTAATTATGAAGTAGAATTTTAGGAATGGAAGGTAATATTTTTATATATATGCATCTATGTATGAATGTACATGTATCAGTCAAATTTCTTGTTTGTCAGGCTTCCCACATCAACAAATGAATCTGAAATATTCCTTGCTGGATTTTAAAGTTCTCTTTCAGGCCAGATCATGTAGTATATTTTGAATTTGAAATGCAATTTAAAATACTTAGTTTGTTTGCTCTAATAAATAAAACCATTTGTTTCATAAGAGATTAGAAATATGCCACATTTCACTTTTCCTTCACTTTTTGTTATTTCTGAGAGTGTTTCTAATTTAACCATTATTGTCTGCTCATTTAGGAAAAAAAAAAAAAAAAAAAGGCAAACCAAACTCGTACTAATAAGGAAATAAAAAATATTTTACCTTATGAAAAAGAAAGAAAAATGCAGTTGTAAACCAGCATTCAACAACATATATGCAGTTCCTATTCAATATTAAGAAAAAAAAAATTAAGGGTCATGGAAACATTTATCATATTTATCTTTCTTATGACTAAAACAATATCTTAAGATAGATGAAATTAAACAAACAAACAAACAGTACAAAAAACCCATTTTTTTCACACCAGATGGGAAAATAATTAGGGAGGTCACATGAATGAAGCATCACAGCCATGTAAATTATCTCCCAAGTTACTGAGTAAGCTTCTTTGGATATCCCATATTATCCTCACTAGAAATTCTTTTACTTTTGTAGCAAAGTCTAAAATGCAGTATTTCATATCAGGCTTGGTCTAGAGCAGAGACTTTCTACTGTTTGTCACTTAGTATGTTTTCCCCTGTTACCACTTTCTGCTATACTCACATTGGTAAAAGCATTTGTATAAAAATGGTTGTCTAAGCAAAATATTATTCTTGTGTGTTTGATGGTTGTTTATTTCCCAATAAATTGATGCTAGCTCAGTCTATAAAAGAACACTTCCAAGATGCACAATGTCTCTAGCATAGTGGTTTGTTACTATAATTCTACTGGCAACTGGCATAACTATAGTTACAATCCTTTTTGATTGCACACATGGCCTCAGAAGAAAATAGATATGTGCTGTCTTCCTCTCATGTCCAAAAGTCAGACTTCACAGCTTGTATCCATAAATCATCATAAATCTATCTCTCAGCACAGCAACAAACTAGCATTTTGACTCAATCAGTTTCAGGCCCTGGCCTTAATGAACAGTTAATGGCTGAAAACAAAAACAGAAGAAAAACCAAAATCTTAATCCATTGTGGTTTAAAATTTTTGGAAACCCTTTATTATTTTTCTTTTTCTTTTTTTTTTTTTAATCTTTTTTAATATTTTTTAAAATTTTTTTGATTTTTTTTTTTTTGTTTTGCTTTGTTTTGTTTTGTTCTAATTTCATAAATCTCTCAAATTCTTTGTTGAATCTTAACAACTTTCTTTGACATTACCTTGTTTAGGTAAAGAAAAGGTCATAGGAAATTAAGGCTACTTTTAATTTATTAGCCTTTCTGAATTCATATAAACTATTTTTTTAGTGACATCTGTTTTCCCTCTAGAAAAGTGATGAATACCATAAACTCACTGCATTTCAAAAAATACATAAGGTTATATGAAAAAATAACTAAGGAACATGTATCATTATGATCCAGGTGAAAAATCTTTTACAAAAATACAAATATTTTAATAAAGTTTTTATGACCCATGTTACCTAAAGTAAAACTGAACACTATTAGCATTGCATTAGATATATTCGCTTAGAATGGCTTTTTCCGTTTGTTCAATTTTTCTAAAGACTTGGGAGTAAAGCATGCATTGCAATATTGTATAAAACTTCCAGGGAATAGTACTATTTTTCTGGCATTGATGCCTCCTGGGAAGGAGATGGTGAGTTTGAGCCATGTTAGCCATGCTAGGCTCGGCAGAAAAAAAATGTATATTTAAAGCATAATTTCTTCATGAATTAAACAAGCTATAAAAGTTTGAACATTCTCTGAGGATATATTTATAAGATTGGTAAACAGTGGGTAGCGTATATAGAAATACGAAGTGATGGGGATAAGACAAGCGCCATTCGTCCATGTATTATTTGGGTCCAATGAAATGAGTATTATCTGGCACTTCTAGTGAAGAGTTTCAAATGAATTACATTTGAAGGCATTGAGTGGTGTAACAGATTATGGACATTGCCAGTAATATGTATGTGGTGCATACCTTGTTCAAGAATTCTTTATGGTTATGGTTGCATGTTTCTTCTCATTGTCTTTATATTTTTCTAATTTATTCACATGACATAAAATATGAAACTGTGTGGAGTTAAAGGGATGGAAATTAAAAGAGGATTCAGATTTTGGCCCAGTTAGTTCCTTAAAAGTAGAAGCAGTGTTTTTCTATAGTAAATGTATAAGGTGTTTCATGACTGAAACACGTTAAATATTTCAGTCATGCTTTCAAGACTGAAAATCTGCTTTCCATATGGAATTCATGACATACTCCTGGCAATTCTACTGTACAGCATAAAACTTGGCTTGTACCTGAGAAAGTCCAAATGCATTCATAAATTTTTCATCAATTTTTTAAGGATACTGAAAACTATAAGTAAAAAAAAACTTAAAAACCCATTGCAGTACCCATATAGTAAACATACACAAAAATTCAGCCTCATTTTATACCAAAGGCATGTTCAATTCCTGACCACTTTCCCACTTTACCTGTTTGTTCTCTTCCAGTTACACAGAAAGACATATCTTGAATTCACCTGTGCCATTTACACATCACCTCTCTTTCAATTTCTAAGCAGTAATTCATCCTGGGAAACAAATCAGACTTTTATGGCCATTATAGCTTGGGCAAAACCACAGGAAAGCCAAATTTCCATATTTTTCCTGGCCAGTTGCTCACATAGACATTACTATGAACTGTAAGAACATTTTCCTAAGCGGCAGCTGTTGTCAGTAAGAACCTTACTACTTTTAAAATTGAATTGATACCTTTATCCTCAGTTTAGACAAGAAAAATAATGGTGATGGTGCCAGAATACATCGATATAAAGCTTAACACCTTTGAGTCTCTTGGGGTGTCTGTGCTGGGTCTCGAGCACAGTCTGCAGGACTGGCTGGCATAACACACCAGTGTCCCAAATGGGAGCAGGCCGTTTGCCAACGTCCAGATGTTGTATCCAGAGAGGTACTAGATAATTTTTTTTTTTTCCTGGGTGGAAATATTCTTTAAAACCGTGCCAGTACAGTGAAGACATAGGTCTTTTTGCATCTCAGCTTCCTGTTTAAGACCATAGTGGACTTAGATGTCAGAGACAATTCAAAACACTGACCTAGGTTTGATTTTACTTGTTTAAGTGGAATACTAACGCCCTGCTGAGCCAGCCCATTCAGACCTACGCACAGCAAAACAGCAAAATCTGCCAGGGTGGCACAGATGAAGTTTGCAGTGGGAAAATGTTCAAAACATTTTTCAGGCTTGCATACTTTTCTCTTTTCTTAATGATTTGTGGAGCTCTTTCCTCTGTCAGAGGAGAATCTGAAGTAAAAAAGGTCTCTTCACAGCCTCCTTGATAGGCTCTTGAAGCTTTTCAAATGTAAGAAAAAAATGTTGTGGGAAGGAAAACCCAGCAAAGCTTGGTGAGCTTAGCTGGAGCTTTAAAGAGATTATACCCAAAGTTCAGACAGACTTAGAAAAAGTTGAACTTGACTGTTATCTTGAAAAGCTTTCGAAGGCAGGGATCATCAACACAACCACAGCTCTCATCTCTGGCAAACAATTTCAAGCAGCTTTAGTATCAGATAGTATAGCCTGGGGACTCAAGAAAGAATTTCCAGGGCTGCTGTTTCTTTATAGGTTTCAGATTTGGAAGCAAAGTTTACTATTGCTACATCTAGAGAAAGAAAAGTAGTAGTTAGATTCTGAAGATGTGTACGATGGTCATTCCCTCAGTTTTATTATTTTCAACTACAGCAAGAATAAATCTGATATGATTAGATTTTTAGTTTTTTTAGAAGCAACTACAGCATTAGATAGTCCTTGCTGGAAACAACGCTACAGGAAACTTTCACCCCTCAGTCAGGCATGGTGTTTTGACTGTTCAGAGGACAGGTTTTATTGGCACATCACAGGAAATAAATTCTTGGGTTCATTTCAACTTGTTAACAGGACAAAACACAGCATGGCCATAGCAACTTTATAGATAATCTTATTATCATAGATTCATAGAATCATAGAATGGTTTGGGTTGGAGGGACCTTAAAAGTCATCCAGTTCCACCCCCTTTCCATGAGCAGAGATACCTTCCACTAGAACATGTTGCTCAAACCTCCATCCAGTCCTGCCTTGAACACTTCCAGGGATGGGGCTTCCACAACTTCTCTGGGCACCCTGTTCCAGTGCCTCACCATCCTCACAGTAAAGAACTACTTCCTATTATCTAATACAAACCTACCCTATTTCAGTTTAAGCATGTCATGGGCTAACTGAATATGGTACTTGATATGATCTCCTAACATTTTTTAGCATTTTGTTTGTGGGTATAAGTTACCGGACATGTTCCTTTTCAGGGACTGGCAAACAGAATGTGCCAGTATTACTTGCTAAACAAGTTTCTTTTGGGATCTCTTGTGTTTTGGAAAATGAGAGATGAAGTCCATGGTCTCGATTCACTGAAAGAATGAATAATGTATAAAATAATTATGTCTGCCTACTTCAATGGTATGCACTGCCACAAGCTGCCAGAACAGCAGTGTGTTGGGGACACAGCTTTT
This sequence comes from Daphoenositta chrysoptera, assembly GCA_013397915.1. NCBI lineage: Eukaryota > Metazoa > Chordata > Aves > Passeriformes > Daphoenositta > Daphoenositta chrysoptera. Next base: position 1,445,434 of record VZRO01007028.1, on the reverse strand, counting down.
GACAAACTGTTTCTAGAGCCATATAAAACTAAATTATTCCAGATTAGCAATCTATTTATAATATTAAATGGGTGTTTAAAATCCTCTTGCAATGTCAGCAGTGAAGATCAATTTAATAATTTTATCTATTCGTTTTATTTTTTGCCACGTTGTCTGCAACAAAAACAGTGCTTCAAGTGAGACTTCCTAACTATATGAGAGTCAATTGGAAGATCATTAGCCTCAGTTTGATCAAATTTACTTGTACCTGGTATCCTCTGCTTTAACAGAGAATAGGAACCAGATAGGAGTGACATGACAGCTCTGAGGAACATCTACAGAGTCAGGAAAATGCGAATTATCTTGTCACAATTTATTCTATTACACCAAAAAAATTTGTGTCTAAAATTAAAAAAAAAATGTAAGGAAAGAAAATAAAGGCACTATATACCACACACCTATATAGTTTGTTAAACTATTCCACCCAATTGACTTTGTCCTTTCTTTATGTGTGTTCTGTTGTGGTGGTCAGAAGCTAGTCCGAGTAGCCAGGCTGAGAACTGTGTTTGTAGCTGCATTCTCCATTGGTGTTAAGAAAAGGACTTGTTCATTTCAGAAAAAGGGAAAGGCTACATAAGCTCTTAACAGCAAACACCAGTACAAATTATTCCTCTGCCTTCTGCTGCATGATGCTTTGCAAAATCTCATCTTCTGCAGTACTAAGAAAACAGACATGTCTTTTAGACTCATGTTTTGCATTATTAACCTGTCCTAACCCTTAGAATTTCAGCTCCAGCAAGTATGAGATGTATATGCAATTTATTATAAGGAAGAATGTTGAAACAGTAAGTTTTTCCATGCTTATCTTACCATTTATATAGTTTGTTCATCATTAAAATCAATGCATAATCTTAACTAGATGTATGAGCAAGCTGTCAGGCACAGTGACAAATTCAAGGAGGCAAGTAATTTACCAGAGTCTCTACACTTGGCTAAGGAATAACAGGGTATGGTGGTAATCTTCTCAAACAATCATTTTGAGATCATTTTTCAAGCGCAGATTTAAATAGAGAGAATATCTTTGAACATTCAGTGCAAGGACAAAATATAAAAATATATAACTAATGAAATATCTTAGAGTGCTCAGGATTTGACAGGTACATGTTGGTATAGCTGCTGCAACTGTAGTTTTCTTATCTGTATTAAGGTGTTTGAATGTTCACACTAATATGTGATTCATAAATATTTTAGCTCAGTGAGAACCAACAGTCTGTCCATGAGAATAAGAAGTCTGAGTTGTAGTGTAGATTTATAGAACAAACACAGGTCCATTTCTTAGTCTTTATGCAAGGTTTGACCCATATCCTACAGAAGTTAATCACGGCTTAATCCTGTTGCTATTGCAGCCGCTGGAAAGCTCTCATACTCTGACTCTCTAGTGAGAGTCTTTTCACAAGGTGACAGTAAAAAGCTTCAAGATAAGAACAGAAGCAAGATCTGAATGACTGCAGTGCTATAGAAGCAAGATTTCAGATATTTCCCACTCATTCCGTTGAGGAAAACACTTCACACCTTCTTTGCAGGTCCTTAAAAGAACAAGTGTCTCTAGAAAATTTACTTTGGGGAAAATACATGCTTGAATTACCTATGCATAAGTCTCAGACAGTCAAGATTATTTCAGGCATCTTTTTGGGCATCAGTTTTCAGCTTGGAAGGATTTTGCATGGCCATGAAGGCACCAGAATTAGGTCAGACTGAATAGTGGGTGTCTTGCAAACTTTGCTACTTTGGTATTATTTAGCAAGCCGCACACAACAAAAAAGCTTTAGATCATGGAATCTCAGTTAACTGTATTTCTGGGACTAACACTGAAAAATAGACACGTGAGCTAAAAACATGGCAACAGGAAGCATTTTTTCTGGATTGTGCATCTGTGGAAGGACCTGATCTGTGACCCATTTAATTCGGAACGTAAAAGCCCATGAAAAAGAAAAGTCTGTTTTTCTTATTAATGCTTGTAAAGTGACCAAATAGTAAATATGCCTCAAAGTTTTCGTACTTGATTGGGTTTTACTTCTAAATAAGAGTATAAGTGGAGTTTACTAGACACCAAAGTGCCTATTTGAAGCTAGTTTAGCCAGACACAGGAAATGCTGAAGGCAGAGACAGCAGTAGGCCTATTTGTCACATGTTCTTCACTACTGCTATAAGCTGTGCAATTATTGAAAACATCTATTTAGAATTCCTACATCAAGTCTAAGCCTTTGAAATCAAGTATCACAGAGCTACATGTGTATAATAGTTCTATGTGTATAGTGGGAAAAGAGGGTGAATTAATGTTTCTAAATGATGTTAGGAAGTTGATAACTGTACTAAGGGGAACATCTGGAAGAAATGGAAACTAATGACATTTATACATAAAGATTCCTTAGTGAGTCAGTGCTTCAAGGTGCACTATCTCCTCCAGGGTATTGAACGTCCTCTTCTCTAATTTAATACAATTTTCAAGAGCATGGTGAAAGCAATGTAGAAGCACTTGCCTTGGCTCCCTCGTGGGAGAGGATGGATCTTTATGCTTGTGATGTCATAAAGGTAAGGTTCAGCATGATTATGAGATTAATTTTGGACACGTTGAGAAGGAAAACAACAGTGATACAGTCCTTCAGAAAGTAACTTTCCACAATCATCTGCATCATGCATTGTGGCTCAGGACTGAAATAGTAAGGGGTTTCCTTAGCTTTCATAAGTTTCCTAGTTGTCTGTTGGATTCACCAGAGAGTGTCTTTTTATTTTGTAAAAATATTTATGTTCTGCTGACTTCATTACTAAATTATTTTCTCCAGGATGTATTTTTATCATTAATTAATAATTAATTATAAATAATTAATAATCTAATAATCTAATAATTTAATAATAATTAATTTTAAATAATTGATGAATAATAATTAACATGGCTAACTCAGGAAGCAATTTAAACAGAAAAGTCAGATGCATTTACAAATGCATGTCTCTCAGAAGATCTTTGTGGGAATCACTGGATTTTCACTGGATAAATCACATCCTGAGGTTTTGACGGTATATAAAGATAAACTGAGTGTATTACCTGTCATTCTTTCAGGAATGTTGCTGAGCTTGTATTGGTTTGAAAACAAACCAGTGAGAGATCGCAAATCAGAATAAAATTCAATAGGAAAAATTAAAAATAAGTGAAATAATACAAGGAAAAGCACTGACAAAGTCAGATACAACCTGACACCCTGTTGGGGTGGTGGTAGCAGTCCAAACGTAGTAGCTCAGTTGAAGCGGTGATTCAGCAGTCTGGTCTCCAGCTGAAAGTCCAGTGGTAGCTCTTGTCCTCTGGGAAGCCAGTAGACAGGGCTGCCCGTGGTGTTTGCAATCTCACCTTATATCCAGGATGGAATGCTTGTCTCCTCCCTCGGGGCGGAGCATCTCACAATGGGATGATGTAATTTTGCCAGTCATGTGGTAAGGCCTTGATTGGCCATTAACACAATATTGTCTGGAATGGGTTATGTATGAGTCATGTGGCAAAACCCATTAACAGACGATAGTCCTGAGGGTGGAGGCAAGCAACACCACCCACCTGGTGTCAACAGTTCATGTAGATGGTAATAGAATAAACTGCAACCCAGGACAGCTTCATTACTTTCAGAAAAGTGCAGAGACAATTATGCCTTAACAGTCACAGTCTTCCCTAAAAATTTTTGTTGCATGCAGAAAATGTACAGTTAATATAAGATAGCACACATCTCAACAAAACTCAAATATTTCCAATTTAAGGTGTTTGTTAGACACAAGGTGAATCACTCTCCTGTGAGGAGCAGCTGAGGAAACTGGGGTTGTTTAGCCAGGAGAAAAGGATGCTCAGGGGAGACCTTTTAATTCTCTACAACTCCCTGACAGGAGGGTGTAGCTAGGTAGGTTTTGGCCTCTTCTCCCAGGCAACCAATGACAGGACAAAAAGACACAGTCTTAAGCTGCATCAGGGGTGGTTTAGCCTGGACATTAGGAGGAATTTCTTCACAGAAGAGTGATTAGACATTGGAATGGGCTGCCCAGGGAGGTGGTGGAGTCACCACCTAATCCCTGAAGGTGTTTAATACAAGGACATGGTACTTTGTGCCATGGTCTACTTGACAAGATGGTGTTAGGTCATAGGTTGGGCTTGATGATCTCAAAGATCATTTCTAACCTAGATGATTCTGTGACTCTGTGATTCTTTATTATGGAAAGAGCCCAGAGAATGTTATATTTTTTGTTTCTTTTTTTGGGGTTTTATTTGGGTTTTTTTTTTTAGATGGATGAAGCTGGGAAAAACAAATTCAATCTCTGGTATCTTCTAATATAGTTTAAATAAGATCTTACTTACGCTGTCTTCATACTTTTGCTCTTTAAATGACAGATCCTGTAGGAAGATGTTCTTGAATAGAGGCATGCTGAGAGGGTAGGAGTTTCTTATGCACTCTTAAAAATTCCTTACTCAAAATTTGCAAGCTGTATGCAGGGAAAATCTGCCTGGTTTCTTCCCCTTATATTTTTCTTCATAAACAGCTAAACTTTCTAACTGAGTTCTTTAAAGAAGTCCCAGTAAGATTAGACAAATCTGGTCAGAAGACAAATTCAGATTATATCAGAGCCAAAGTAAAACATGAAAATGTGTCATTTGGCAGAGTGAGGCACCCTGGGGGCTGAGCACTGGTTAGGAAATGTAGATGATTAAGGTTCTGCTTGATGCTATTCTGGCATAGAATGATTAAATAAAGGTTTGAAACTGATCCTCTGTTAGCTTAGCTGAGTTTCCCAGCCAACCAGTTGCATGCAGATACACACTTGTTTTTCTGCATCCAGGAAGAAAATCATTTACCTCAAAGCTTTTAAATGAATGCATTTAAAAAAAAAAAAAAAAAACAAAAACAA
>VZRO01007028.1:1397273-1440488 GCA_013397915.1 Daphoenositta chrysoptera | reverse complement strand
AAAAAAAAAAAAACAAACCACAAAAAGTTGATTCCACAGCAGAACCACCATTTTAAGGATAGTCCTTTTAGAAAGGGCAACTCAGAGCCTGGCTGTGTTTTCACATTCCTGTCTTCTAAGGAGCATGAAAAGGCTATCAGCCCCCTTTTCTTACATAACTGGAGATTCTGAGAAATTTCATAGTTAAATTTTGTGATATCCCACGCTTAAGGGAAAGGGACACCCAAGATTTGTAAATGCTTGTAGTCGAAAAGAAAATGTCAGATGGTCCGCAAAATCTCACAAAGTTTTATTAAAAAATTACACACTTGACATGGAGATCAGAGTGGTAGCCCTACTATTTAGGCACATAGCAGTGGGTTTTGGTTAAAAGGGTGAGATGAAAAAGAAGAGAGAAAGAAAGAGATTAATTAAAAACAAAGAGAGAGAGAGAGGGAAAGAAAAGAAAGAGAAGAAAGAGAGAAAGAGAAAAAGATCACCAGTTCTGGTTTCAGTACTGATCCATGGACAGGATGTTTAGGGTCCTGGGGTGCACACCCAGGCTACTTGGGGGTAACCTGTTTGTAGGTAGGTTTTCCCCGTCCTACATATAGGTTTTTCACTTCCTTATCAATTTAGTTATCATTCATAGTCTGTTCTTTCAGACCCTTCTGGAAATGTGTCAGAGGGCTTCAGGGGTCTTTGGTGGTCTTCATCCCTCCTAGAGTCCATGCCACCTTCTCAGCTTCGTTCCTGTGCTTGTGCTGTACTTCGTTGTGCTTATCTCCAGGAACTAGAACAAGGATGTTCGTCCTGGAAAAGTGCTTTCCTACCTCCCTATAGCCTCCTTCTCCTGACACATCTTGTTCTTTCGCATGGTGTGTTATTACCAATAATCCTTGTCTGTCATGACCAGCAGTCCTCGGCTGGCTCCACAGTCATCTGCCTATCAGTGTTTGAGACACACACATTAGACCCTTATCTTCTGGGATTCTACAAATTTCCTCTCCTAAATCAGATAATGTTTTAAAACGCTGGTATTTCTTGTGGAACAACAAGTCAGTATATGATCAAGCTTCTAGAAATGCTGGATTAAGAGGATTTTGAAACACTGGGTGCAGCAACACCCAGCAGCTTTTCCAGTATATCAGAACTCACAACACAAATTCTTGAATCTTGCAGTAAAAATTATATGTATCAGAGATATTTATGAAGGAAAGAAACAGAATATAGTGCACTATTACTTTGGAAGCAATAGGGAGTTTCAGGGTATGATTAACTATCATCTGTTTGACAACCGCAGTGTTAGATTCAAACAAAAAGAAAACATTAAACTAACCTACCACTGATCTATAAAATATATTTTAAGTTATTAAATTAGACATTTTCCAGTAATTTCTGCTGTTAACAAATCCTATATGAAATTTTCTCAGAAAACAGGATTACAAGGATTCAAAGATCTCTTAAGATTTGCACATTCTTACTTTTTCAGAACGTGGTAGCATCTTTTCCCTGTGCAGAGCATCTTGAGGCTTACTTGATTTGTTCTCTTTCTTCCTCTGTCAAGAAATCTCTTCTCAGCTATTTAATCTTGTATGAGCACGTTTCATCTGTGCTGGGTTTCTTTTCTGCTTCTCTCTGAAACTGTTCTGTAGCCTACAGATGTATCATCATCTGGCATATTTTCTACCTAAACTGTTTTATCCATGCGCTGGGCTGTGGAGTCCTTGATACAGAGGCAAAAGGTAGTCAGCATGCAGCTGATGCATACAAAATGCAGCCAGGTCCTTAAAAGTGATTACTAATTTTGAAGCATTCAAACAGATAGTTCATAGACTTCAGAAACAGAGGATGCTGAGTATCACCATTAAAATGTAACAGCCTGAAAACTACTGGTGCTAATGTTGATGACAATGGTAGTTGCTGGAGTTTTGACCATTGCTGTGCTTATTCTGCACTAAGACAGGAGGGATTTTTGTTATAAGAAGACTAATCTTCAAGGACTTGGGTTTTCTGAAGGCTCAGAACCAAATCTCAGATATCATCAGAGGCCAGGGCTTAAACAACCTCTTTTATCCCCACTGGTGAGCAAAATATCATTTCAGTATATTATTAGGTTTACATTTCTTGTCTAAAAATAGGATGGATACCTATGTTCTCAGGCTTCTTACCTGTAGGTGGTTTATTCTACCTCTGCTCTAATCTAAAATCTAGAGTTAAAGACACAAAAGTGTTCACTTTTTATGCCAGGAGTGGCTTCTGCTGATTTTTAGCTTTAAGAGTCTGTGAAGTCAAAGGGAAAGCAAAAGAATATATTTTTGCAGCATGTATCAATCTTTTGGTAGTCTTTGATCCCTTTAAGGGTATTCACGGTCTAAATGACTACCACACTTTTATAGTAATAATTGAAACCTGGATTTGAAATAATTGACACCAAAGGGAAAACATATTAAAAGTGGTAATCTCTATTCACCACTTAATTTTTTCCCAGTGCTGACATTAAAGGTAAACTAATCCTTATTTTTTTCTTGAAAACCAGTGATTTTTGCAAAGTAAAGACATTATATTATAAAAGCAGATAAGTGCACACTCCTCACAAGGAAGTCACCTAAGAAAGTTTTCAGAAAAAATATTTTTGTCAACAAAACCATTGCCTCAAGCATTTTTTCTTACCATTTACTTAGAAGATTTTTCTTTCTTAGTTCAAAGCCATAAATGAAATTAGAAAAAACCCCAAACCAGCCTAAACCCAAAAACCTATAAACCACATTGTGCTCAAGCAAGACTTCTGTAAATAACATGTCTTTGTCTCTTGTGAATTTGCCTTTTGCAAAACTAGCTCTTTGTGATAGCATTAGTTCTCCTCTAGGCACTGGGGATGAACTCTTGATTGATGCAGTCAGTAGGGGGAAAAAATGTGGAGGACCAGCTTCTAGTGGTAGATGTGAGTAGATGCGGTAACAGAAGAGGATATGTTGGGATTTAGTTTTGCTAGCTTTGCTAATTTTCATGCACCAGATGACATTCTCATGTGCAGTGTAATACACAAAGTTAATCAGAATAGTACGGCACACAGTGCTTTGCAAGATACTAAGTTCTTTGTAGATGCTAAATGAGGCATATCTCAATAAATTCCCTGCCTGAAACCAATTTCTGAACAAGTCAGGGAGAATAATGCATCTCAGAGCCTCTGTGGATTAGTGGGATTGAGAGGCACCCACATGGGATGGAAAGTTTCCCTGGCCACTCTGTCAGATATGGTGGTGAAACTTCTCCCTCTTGGGCTTAGCATGAAAACACTGTCTCGAAAGGAAAGACATGACAAAACATGTACATATATCAATGGTATGTCAAATTCCTTTCAGAATGAATAGTGATATCATCAGTGTTCATTTCCAAAGATAATTTCTTCATAGGTATGTCAAAAGGTAGTGAGGTGCTGAGCAAATTATTTTTAGCTTTTCCACTTTTTCTCTGCATCCATATTAACTTAAAATCATGATCATTAAGGTGGTAGAGAGCAGCAGTGTAAGAACAGAAATTCAAAGCCTTTAACTGAAACTAACAGCTACGAATTGAAAATGGGATAGAATGTAATTAAATCACATTCAATTTTGAAAGTAATATGCATTCTTTTATTCACTGAAAATGCCTTGATTTCACTTCTTTAAAGCAAAGTAGTAGCCCTCTAATCATCATTTTACATACTAGCTTGTAATTCAGAGGGGATCTTGCCTCCATTTTAATAGGATATTCTATATCCTCATTATGCCTTGGCCACTGCATCAAAGAGGGAAAACAGCCTGTTAAAGATGCCACAAAGGAGGTGGTTGGCCCAGTCTTCTTGGGAAGGTGTTCTACCTTAAGCCAGGTAAATTTGATAAACCGTTGCATTGTTTTTTAATTCATCTATATTTCATTCAGTGATGAAAAAGGGGAAAAAAAGAATTTTAATTAAAAGGAGAATCAGAGGTAAAAATTCAGGTAACACTTCCTGGAATGGGGGGCACCAGCCTTCATCCGCTTTTGACTGCCATCACCCTGTTACAAAACATTTACTATTTAGAAGCATCTGCAGGTTCCCACATTGAGCCTTTTTCTTCACTGATATAAACAGTGTTAAAGTGTTAAAGTCTCTTAGTGAGAGATGTGGTATTGGGCTCATTGTTACTCTACTGAGATGCTAACAGCAAAGAAGTGAAAGGAATAAAGTTCAACATAAGTTTTGAGAGATTTCCAAAGAAAAAAAGTGATTATATCTTCTTTTTCAAAGGGTCAGTTGTTCAGTGAGGCAGTCTCAGAGGGTGACATTACATTATTATACCAATTTGTCACCTAAATTAAAGCCATTTAGCCTGTTATTTAGTGTGTGGCTGCAGAACTGATGTGTTTTATTTTATTTTTAATGTGCTTTTTTATAGATGGGAAAAAGAAAACTCTATATGGAGGTAAAAATCACATCAACTCTCTAAAGATGCTGCTTATGATAGGAGCTGTCTCTGGCAAGAGGAACAATAATCTGAACAGATCAAAATGCATTCCTTTGTTACATATATCTTACTTGTTGGTTAAAAACACAGCAGTACAGAGATATCCCTTTACACAGACATCTTATTTTCTTTACATCTGTTCTGTTTTTCTGATAAAGTACTTTCCCTAAAACAGACATAAGTGCATTTTGCATCCACAGGAGCTATTTCACATGTCGTGACCATGGATACTGTCTTCTTAATTACGAAATAACTTCATTTCTATTTTATACGTTAGTGCTACTACTATTTTGTATACTACTATTAATTTTATTTTGTTTCTTATGTTTAAAATGTTTTACTGATCTACCAGGAATAAGAAACAATATTAACAAGCTAGATGGCCATGTGAAAAACATGGAGAAATGTGAGATTGAAATTCTTTTGGGCTGGTCACAATGTGAAGATCTGTTATCTGTAAGTCTTTTTCACAAAAGCTCCTTTTAAATGATCAGTGTCCTTCCACAAACGTTAAGAAAACAACCCTACATTTAAATAACACTTGATTTAAATATTTATTACTTAACCTTTCAGTAAAAATGTTTATTGAATATAATTTAAATATTTTAATTTTTAACAATAAATAAAATCCAAACCTGCATTTAAATAATGCTAAATTTGTGACGCAAATTACCTCAAGTCAAGCAGCTCCAAAGTTGAAAATATATTGTTGTTTGTACTCAATTTAAAACAAAACAAGCCAAAGCCCAAGGATAGAATTGGAAAGGGTCATGAAAGATTCAGGTGTAATAAAAGAAATCTTCTGAGTACATTACAACTGTTATATTTTAAGTCTTATTTAATTATTTAAAAATAGCCACAATGACATACATTTGGAAGAAACAGTTTCTTTGACTCTAAAAGCTTTAAGAAATATAAATCTGTGGGCAACCCAAGAAACTCCTGGAATGCATGGAGGATAACTTTTATCCTGGGTAAACCAAAATGTTATTTTATTCCATGTATATCTGTGCCTAAAATTGTTACTCTCTCTTTAAAACCAGGTGCCGAGGCTGAAAACAGAAATGCAAGGGCTGGGGGATTCCTTTTAAAATTTTGGAGTCGCCCAAGCAGAGTCTCTCTTGCCTTTGCCCAAGGCAGAGGCTCTGCTTAGTGTTTTGTGGTTTTTTCCCATCTTTTGTTTCTCTCCTATTTGTTCATTCTCATTGGTGGAAAGGGACTGGTTAAAAATAAGGGCGGGTAAATCCTTTTGGAGTGTCCCCCTTGACTGTCTTAAATCAAGACAGCTTCCCAAGCCAGGAAATGGAGAGCCCTACCAGAGGGAAGGCGGTGCTGGACCTGACAGTCGTGAACGTGAGCGAGCTGTTCGGGAATGTCAAGGCTGGGGGAGGGCTGGGCTGCTGTTTTCACACACAAGTGGAGTTCACAGTCTTGAGGAACATGGGTCAGGGAAGGAGTAAAGTCAAGTCCCAGCAACCTTCCAGCTTTTCAAGGAGTTATTCAATAGGACACCCCAGGAAACTGCTCTTGAGGATAAGGGGGAAGATCAGAGCTGGCAGATTATTAAGGATATCTTCTGTAGAGAGTAAGAACCAGAGAAGCCCATGCACAAGAAATCAGGCAAGGAAGGAAAGAGACAGGCGTGGCTGAGTCCAGACCTACTGGTCAAGCAAAAGGGCAAGAAGAACATGCACAAACAATGGAGACAAGGACAGATACCCTGGGAATAGTATAGAGATACAGTCCCATTGTGTAGGAATGAGGTAAGGAGGACCAAGTCAAAGCACTATTTTTATCAGGATATTAACAAATGGACCAGAAGCTTTCAAAGGATAGACCTTTTAAAAATAAAAAAGAGAAAAGCTTCTATTTTACACAATTGTAAGAAAACTTATAACCTTGATGCATGATGCTTGCAATACTTCTTTGCATGCGTACTCTAAAGGCGTCTTTCTGTGTTCCATATGAATAGAATTACTTCTGTTCAAGCTCCTGCTCATGATTCAGTTTCTCACACATATCCGCCTAGATTATGTCACCTGCTTTGCAGTTGCTGCCTTTGAAGAGTACAGATGGTCCCTAATTCCTGTGCAAATCCACCAGGTGCACGTATGTGTTTTGAATATTGTTGGATATTTCAAATGGGACAAGACACCTATTTTTAAGCATCCCCCAAAGAGATTAATTCTACAACTACAGCCTCCATGTTTAATATGCTATTGGATTTAAGGGACATATCCAGGTTAACTAGTCTTTATAGATAAAAATAAGGGTTAAGACTGCTTTTCTGAGGTGAGTCCATAGTATATGAATGGAAAAATAAGTAATGAGTGATTCACCTGACCTGCAACAGCAGAAAAGCTGTTTTAGAAAAGTTAGCTTAGTTATGTATAAACTAACCATGGTATTATCAAGTGGATAAACTTTTGACACTAAATAAATAAACACTATTTAGTGATGATTAATCCAACTTTCAGATGTAAAAGGCTGCTAATTACAGTTCCATTGAAGTAGTAGTTCCTCATTCTTCCCTCAGATACACTGCTGAGAAGGTGGTCAGAAAGAACACCTGGATCCTTGCAAAGAAGCTTTTGTGTATCTTCTGTTCATTCCCTCTCTTTCCCTGTCCCCTGTTAAAATTTGATTCAAGACTGAGTATGAAGACAGAAAGCTGCCTTTATGTCTATAAGCTTTATGTCTTATTTATGCAAATATAGGTAGGGTTTATTTGAATACTGCTGAAGCTGAAGAGGCAAGATTTCACATGAGGGATTTTTCTTAAATTTGTAGCTTTCTGATTATGATTCATTCCTCATGTTACTGTCAGAAGCTACTCTGGGAAGATGAAAAGCATGTGGGGGCCACATATTATTTCACCCAGAATACCTGGAGCACACTGAAAATGGGAGGAAAGTCAAATCAAATAACTTGACTGATATTGTCAATACCTTTCTCAATTTTACTCTCCTTCCTTTTCTTTCACTCTCTCAGTTGGGATGCACCAGCCTAGCATGCACAGGGATAACAGATCTTAAATTCGTGGAACATCCAGTTTGATTATGCTATATTATAGAAGCTAGATGAGAACATAAAAGCAGAACACTAATCAATGAAATGGAAACTCTTTTCAACTGAGGAAGCACAAAAATTATTTGTGAACTGATGCTTAGAGATACACTTTTTTCCCAAATTGCAAGTTCTATATATAAAATATATGAGGCATAATATGTTGTCCATACAGGGAAAAGCTTATGGTGAAAGAGTGCTGCCACATTTGTAAAGCCAAAACCTTCAACATTATGGAAAGCTGTCTGCTTTTGCAACTTTACTTATGGTCTGTTAATTTCCTGTCACTGTAATTAAAGTGATCACATGATACTTTTTCCATTGGACTTCTTTATCTGATACTCAGAGTGGGATGCATTAGTCTGTGGCCTTTGCTCAGATTTTATCCATGGAGACATATGGACTTGTTCTTGAGATAACCATCAGTATGCTATTTTAGGACTTCCCAGACAGCTGCAGGGTCACATGTTCTTGCGGTACTGTGGAATAGTAATAACTAGGTTTTAAATAAAAAATAATGCATGGACTGAAAAGTTAAAAAAAAAAAATAGAAATTAATTAATCACATTTGAGGTGATGGAGCAAGGGATTGTTATAGTAGTTTTCATTCTTTTGTTGATCACATTTGAATTTTCTTGTCCATCATGAAGCACAGCTCTGCCACAGGAAATTTTGGCATAATGGCTTTCAATTTGACAAAGTTATAAGAAACTGAAAAAACATTACCCAACTATGTTTCAATAACTGTTAATATGTCAAAGAATACCCAAAAATAATCATCATAGTTTTCTTGTCAGTCTTTGTACCTTGAAAATAGTTCTCCTTATTTTTTGAATTGGGCCTTAGGAAAGAATTGTACAAAGTATGCTAATGCCTTGTATATGGTAACAGACTTACCCAGATGAAATATACATCTAATATTTAAAGGATCTTTTATATACAGTGAAAAAAGTTTTAGAAGGGGTATGGAGTTTGTGTTGTACTAAAAATAATCAAGGGTTTTTTAGATAAGAGTACTGAAGAGAACTGTGGAAAATGGGACATAATTAAAATTTATAAATTAAATTATTCTACTTTCCAATGACGTAAAATGTAACTACAGTACTTTATGTCATTTTTCTTCCTTTGCCTCTAGGACTAATAAAAGAGCAGCAGAAAGTGAAGGCCATGACACTGAATTGGGAGTCTTGAAAATGAGTTCTGTTTTCAGCTCTGCAAGTGATTTGCTTTCTGACCTCCTCGTTTGCTTTTAGGATGAAATTCTTTAGGTCTTTCTTTCTTTCTTTCTTTCTTTCTTTCTTTCTTTCTTTCTTTCTTTCTTTCTTTCCCTTCCTTCCTTCCTTCCTTCCTTCCTTCCTTCCTTCCTTCCTTCCTTCCTTCCTTCCTTCTCTCTTTCCCTCTTTCTTTGTTGTGTGAAAGGGGAAGAATTTATACCTTGATAAATCTTTGGTGCATCCCTAGCCAAAATGGAAAACTACAGAAAAATGAACAATAAAAAGAAAACAAAAGTTAGGTTTAAATCTCATCTTTTTAATAATCCCTGTGACAAGTATAGGAAAGATTGATTTCATGCCTTTTTAATATTCAGGTTCTAATTTCTGAACTCTCCAAGCTCTTATTTAAACTATGACTTATTCTGACAGAAAGCTGTCTGTAGGCTTTGGAAGCCTTTAATTTTATTCTTAAGAGATGAAGGCACTTTGACATAATTTCCCCACAGCATTAAAAGTGCTACAGCCTTGGTCAAATCCCATCCCACCTGGCTTTAAATGCAGTACAGAAAGCCCTGTTAGCCTCAGTCCTCAGTGCAGAGGTTGTTGCATTGATCATGCTAGCCCTGGCTCATCATGTCCTATTTGGCCTGGGCTTACAGGCAGCTCACAAAGGCTCTGGTGCCTACCCCACTTTAGGAGCTAAATCTTGTCCAAAGCCTCTGAAAATCTGATCTCAAATCCTGGACTAGCATCATGCTGAGACTTGAATTTAACTGAGCTTGTCCAGCATGCCTACCTCATCAATCTCTACTGGTTCATTTTTTTTTTTTTTTCCTAAATCAGACAGGGACAAAACTAATGATAACCCAGTGTCCTCTTCTAGACTGAGCATGGAATGCAAACATAGAAAACAGACTAAGCTTTTTGGGGGGGCCGGGGGGATTTTGGTGCTTAGGGCAATGGTTTAGTTGGGGACTTGGTAGCACTGGGCTAACAGTTGGACTTGATGATTACAAAAGTCTTTTCTAACCTAAAGTACTCTAGGATTATACAACAAACCTAGTTTTAAACTTAGCTTGTAGCCCCAGTTTTGTAGCATTGCAGGACTGCTTAGCTGTTTTCTTGTATTTTCAAGCATTGGAGACACTTGGCCTTAGCTGAGTGTTTAAACCTATTGTTCAGACATTTCAGGGGCATGAATCTCTGGACAAAATGACTTTGTTATTCATCTCTAGTATTCATAGTTTGCTTTCCTTCTCAGTATATTTTTTACCTCAAGGATTTTTTTTTCTTTTGGGTGTATATCATAAAAAGGCTCAGTAAAAAGACAGCAATTCTATGTATAAAAATCTATAAACCTTTCTTTTCCTAACTTTTACATGTTGCCTTGCTCTGTTCAGTGACTGTGTACAGTACTAATTTTACTCAAATTGAAATGTATCTGTATACATACAGATGAACATGTGTTGATGCATGCACACACAGAAACACATCCTTTTTTTACACAAACTGCTGGGCTCTGACCTGATTAAAACAGTCGGTGTGTGCAAGCTCTCTCTCAGCTGCAGTAATAAATGAATATTCCTTTTAAGACTGCAAATTGCATAGCTTTGTGGCTTAAATGAACTTTTAAGTTCTGAACTGATGTTAAATGTTCTAACGCTGTTGAGAGGGGTGCGCGTACCTTGGATAATATTGTCTGAATAGTGTTAACTTGTGGAAAATCAAGACACACCTTAGTTCAGATTCTCAAAGCACCGAATCTTTCTACCCAAGCATGTAGAAATGTACTTGTGGGTTTGCACCAAATCTATCTGAGGATGTTTTATGAACAACAAAAGATTCCTTGTGATTGTTCTGATGAAACTTGTCACAGGATTATTGTGATTCATCTGCTTTTACAGCAGCACAGTTTATAACCCCCATGCAGAGGGAAGACAAATAGCATGAAATGGTGTAAGGTTTAAGTTTGGCATTTTTATCCATTAAAGGATTCTCAGTACTCACTCTGATGTTGCCATATACCAAATTAAAATAGTAGCTCCCTGAAACACCTTCAGGAAATTTGGCCCATTTTGTTATATACATGTAGTCTGCTTTGATCACAAAACTCAAAATATTGCATTAGTTTTTATTTCGGCTTCTCTCAGACTTACTGTATTTCATTACCAGCTCGCTATATTGTTGGTGGTGGGGGTTCTGTAGGTGGTGAAGAAGGTTACCAGGAGCTGTATCCTAATCTCTTCCTTTACACTGTCTCAACTCCCTCAATTTTCTGCATACAGCCTAAAACTGCAGTCTGCTTTTCAGTGCAGTCAGTTACTTTTTTGCTTTGTAATGAATGCTGGATGCTAGCTGTATGAGGGACGCTTTATGCAGCTAAAATTAAAATAATTCCTTCTATTTTGAATATGGCATATTTTCCAAGAAATAATCTATTGAGCTATCTTGAACAAAACATACTAGAAAATGAGAGGGGGAAATGTATATTAGGATACATTAAATAGCAGCAATGTATATTATCTAAAGTAGCCTTGTGGGAATATTCAGAAATGTGGAGTGGAATGCATATGTAAATTTTTGCTGAATGAGGGCCTGAAATGGTATAAAATATGCTCAGAACTCTATAGGTTAATTCATCTTGATAGAAAACTTGCAAAAATAAAATACCCATTTCTTATACCTCTGTTGATGCTCTTCTTGGCCTCTAAGACTACTGCTGATTCTTAATACTAATCTGATACCATCTTGATTTTTAGTGTTCCCCTTTGCGATACTTAGATCCATGAGCTATAATAAGATTCAAATGTCCAGAAAGACAATTGTGCTGCAGGCAGAATTTTGAAAAAATGTGTAGGTGGCTCTTGCAAGAATCTATGTGGATTTTGGAACATCTTAACTGACCACACAACATTAAAATTATTTCAAAATGTATTGGTAGTGCCTTTGCAGTCATTTGTAGACATGCATGTGGTTGTTCTGAAGCAGTACATGAAGTACTTTTAAAATAACTTTCACTTCTACTATTAAAATTAACAAAAATGCTAAAAAAAAAAAGTAACCTATGACACTCTGTGTCACTCTGGTTCTTCACCAGTGTTTTAGGTTAAAATGTTCCCCGGTCAGCTCCATTATTGTGGAATGATCTCAGAATGCATGAACTGTTTTGGTTTCTTTTTTCATCTGAAGCTAAACTGGAAAATGTGATGGAGGTATGGATCAAGTTATTACACCCCAGCCACAAATGGATATTCACCTGATACCAGCCATATAAGAGCTAGTCTGAAGTAAACCCCTCACCACAGAACATATGTGGGATGGATCTTGAGTCTTTGTCAACAGCTGTGTCAACCCACAGACAGCACACAACTACTGCCCTCTGCCATTCGCTAATGCAGGTGCTGCCTCATGTGCTCCTGCACTAGCGCATTTCTTGGTCCAGGTGTTCTGAAAAGTAATGATGCCAGTTTTCTGGTTCCACATCAGGGTTCAGTACCAATGTAAACCCCAAAACAGGTAAATTGAACAAAATTAGGGAGTTCCATAGATGCATAAGCAATATCAGTATAGAATGCGTAAACAATGCAGCATAAGAAAGTGAGTTCATCAATAATGGACTACATATTTAGAACATGGATTTATTAATAATTGATGCAGAAAGGACAGAAAAGGAACTAGTTGCCCTTCTGGGAAAACAAGTTTTTGAAGCAGTCTACCTGAGATTTCTGAAGAAATATGGCGGAGATACAAAATTAAAACTTCAAATTAAAAAGATATACAATGTTTGATCAGACAGAGCAGCATGACAGGAAGATAACTGAAATCAAAAGCAGAACCTGTTTAACCTCCTGTCCCAGGCCCAACTTTTTAGACACTGTTGTAAACATGACCCACTTGGGATGATGGCTGACTCTTTTCATGCTTCTAAAAACATTCTTGAGCAGGCTAATCACTGCTCTGAGAACATGCAAATTACATGTGCTGAATCATTTTCATAGGAAGGATATAATGTGCACAAGGTTTGGATGTTGTCACCAGTATTACGATGATGATCAGTGTAACAGCATGAGTGTATGAGCCCTGATTTTTGCAGGGCTTAAATGCACATGCATATATGGACATTCAAGCACGCTCTTATTCTATAGTACATAAAATCTAAAAATTATGATTGTTTGATTTGTTCTATAAGACCAAGGAAATACTATGAGCCTTGATCAAATCTGAAAGTAATGTAAAGTTGGAACACAGTTCACTAAAATGGTTAATAATCAGCCTGAATAATAGGTCACAGAAGGAGTGGTCTAAAAATTATCTTTTTCATCAAAGCCTTAATGAAAACACTGAACTCAATTACGAATAGTTTTATTTTTGTGGAACCTGTATACTTAGGTCACTATATATATAGTGATATATATATATATATATATATATATATAATTGCAGTAATCTAAAATTTGGGATTTATTTTCAGCATAATTTTAGCAATTCACCTAAAGCCCATGAAGAGCATGTTACATATAGATATTGGCTTCTCCTACCTCTCTGAACTACTGAGATATTTTGGGTTGGCTGAATCACATTGGGAGTCCCTANATATATAATTGCAGTAATCTAAAATTTGGGATTTATTTTCAGCATAATTTTAGCAATTCACCTAAAGCCCATGAAGAGCATGTTACATATAGATATTGGCTTCTCCTGCCTCTCTGAACTACTGAGATATTTTGGGTTGGCTGAATCATCTTTGGGAGTCCCTATTTTGAGACTATAAAGTAGCTTAGAAAATTCTATATACTGAGTAAGTTTTTCTTTTTAGAGGGATGAAGTTATTTGAGTTGAAAATCAATAAAAAGAACATAGCATCTCCAGAAAACACATCACTTCACCCTCAGATTGATATAAAACTGGTGGCTTTCGGGTTGATACATTACTTTAGATTACGTACCTACCTTTTTTAGATGTGGGTGGTGGGATCTACATGACCTCTTTTAGAAAGCAAAGTTAGTCTCCTTAGTTAGTCTCCTTAGACTTCTCTTACACCCAGTGAAGGTGCTTCCAAGGCAGTCCATTTCATCCTAATGAAATTGTCTAAGATATTTCAGATATATTGAGCCCTAAACCACCTATGTCTCTTTATGTAAGGAGGCCAGAGACAGTACTTTGTGTGCAGGACTCTGTGTTGTGGAAATTTCAAGTTAAGTGATGTAGGTAAGCGCCTGCAGATTCAATCCTTATAACCTAAATACAAGTAAAGAACTTAGCATAATGTTGGTGATTAATGAATGTCTGTTCATGCCTTCTCTGTTCAGATTGCATGTATGTAGGCAAGTAACTTCAACGGGTCACTTGATAAGAAGCAACCCCCAGTACTAAGAACAAGATTACTGGAAGTAAAATTTGCACTGCATTGCAAGAGCTTGGTCTTCCTGGGAACAGAGAGAGTAGAAACACAAAAAATGTTAATGGTGTTGCTGCGTGGCCACCACACTACGGAAAATCCACGTCTATGAGCATCGGAAGGGAGGGTGCCAGGAGGCTGTTTCCAGGCTCTTCTCAGTGGAGCCAAGCAAGAGGTAATGGGCAGAAACTGAGGAAGAGGAAATTCCACCTGAATATGGGGAAGAACTTCTTTACTGTGCAGGTGACTGTGCACTGGAACAGATTGGCCAGAGATGTTGTGGAGTCTCCCTCCCTGGAAATATTCAAGAATCATCTGCAATTCTGTGCTGTGTGCTCCAGGATGTCCCTGCTTGAGCAGGGAGGTGGGACCAGATGATCCACTGTGGTACCTTCCAACTTGATCCATTCTGTGATTCTGTGACTACCTGATAAAACAATCGAATCACTGTGGTCCTCCACAATCTGGGCAACAGCAAAACCTGTTGCTTTAATGAAGTTTTCGATATTGTGTAAACACAAACAATTAAAGGCAGTTTGTAGATGGGGAAGCTGTTTCTCTGTGTTGCTTGTCAAGACTTCTCAGAACTGCCATTCTAAGTGGAATATAGGTAAAAGTAGAGTGCTAATTGAAATAATAGCTATAAATGGTTGAAAAATCAACAAATTCTACTGGCATTTCAGAAAAGCAATTTCAGAAAGTATTTCTTTCAAGTAAGAAATACAGTTAAAAGCAGGATTGAAAAAATAAATAAATGAATAAAAAAAGGAAATATTTTCTATTATCTTAAGGAGAATTTATTTATGATGCTTCTGTCTAAAAGTTCCTGTTTCTCTTTTCTTCTGTGATCTGCCTGAGTGATTGCACAGTGCTTGTTGGCAGAACATATGGTGACTACCTGACCCTGTACATGCCGTCAGGCAGAATCCACGAGGAGAACTACTCACTGCATACTGAAATGTTTGTGAAAATGATCATTTGATGCCACCATTTTTCTTCCGGGTCTCTGTTGCTGCTGTTAACAACCAAGTTAGTAAAATGACCAAGGGTATATTGCTCTCAGTGTATATATGTCTGCCCTTCTGCTGTATATCTGCTGTACAATATGCCCTAGGGCATGAAAGGGTGTCAAACTGCCAATATGTGCACATTGTAGAAACACTGACATCTCCTTAACCCTTCCATGGCCTGTTCAAGTACACAAGGACTAAGACCTTGACCTTATTAAAGACGCCATAATAAAAAAATGTAAATAAATGAAAAGAGTGGAATTTTCACATTCACTGATTTCAACTCTTGCCCTACCCAGATCAACAAAGTATGTTTACTGTTGGAGTCTTACAAATAAAAAATGAGGGTTTTTTTGAATATTATATTATTTATATTCTTGAAAAAGTAATTGAAATAAAAGTGAAATTTTGAATTTGAAAAATCCACTGATTTTTCTTTTAAACATAGCTAAATTATTCCTTCCGCCTATGCTTCTGCATAATTACCAATTTTAGCAATAACTGGACATGGCTCTGGGGACATTAATTGTGAAGACCGAGCACAATAAGAGGATTAAAGGAGTTCACTTGTGTCCTATCATTCAAGACCTACTTTAGGTCAGAGAATATTTTCATGCTGTTTTTTTCCTGCAGTCCCTTGATGACAGCTGTACCCTGGATTCCAGTGGGTTAGGCTGCTGGCCTTAGTCCCATATTACAACAAAAAGATGTTTTCTAACTGAGAGAAGTCATGTTGGCGTCTTTACTCTGTGCTCACAAAATGGTCAAATTTCCTTTTTCCTAACATATTGAAGATGGGAGGACAAATCTTATATTTATAGATGACACACAAACTACTCTGCATCTTTTCTTGTGGTTCTGTTTTGATGGGAAAAGCCTTTTCTTAGGCCTTTGCACAAAAAGAAAACCAGTATGTCTGTGTTCTGGCTCACTATTCAACCGTCTAATGCCATTCAAAAGTCCTGTAGTTTACAAAGGCGGAAAAAGGCTCGTGTGTCTTGAAGCTGTTCATATCAATACCTTTTTCATGGTATCTTTAATCTAATCTAAGTAGGAGTTCTTTCTTCTCCCTCCAAGAAGAGCTACTGGCATGTGCAGGTGACAGCACAGCAGCAACCACTGTTGGCATTAACGCTGAGGATTCAAAGGACCTAACTTTGCTGACAAGTAAAGTAAGACAGCTTCCAGTGGCTTCAAATTTACAGGCTTGATCCATTGCCCACTGAGTCCACAGAGTCTTTTCCTGGTTTGTATCATAATTTGCTGCAAACACTTCAAATGAAGGTGATTTTTTTTTTTTATTTGTAGCATTAATAATACAGAAATAAATTTCAGCACATTTTACATCCTCTTCAGTCATGTTCCACTAAACCCATGACCCATTTTTAAATAGAAATTTTAAAAATGATTGAGATAAAAGTGTTATGAATAATCCCTTGGGAGTAAGAACACCCCCTTCATTCTTTCCGTCCCTCCTTCCTTTATTTCTTCCCACCTCAGGCTCTCATAATGTAATTTTTTAAAAAATTAGATCATCTACAGGTCACCTACCTGTGTGTTAACTGTGTCAATTTCTTGTTGCAGACATGCACATGCCTTTTTTCTGCCTGAGCAGTCAAAAAATTTTTGCTGGTTTTGCTTTTGTGGTGATTTTGTTGTTGTTTATCCTTTGCTATGCACAGTTGTAATTACATTATTTGTGTATTTTATAAAAGCATGCAAGAAAAATGTCATTGCCTTAGAGTGACTTTTCTCAATTAAATCAACGGTATCAGATAAGATTAGGGAAAATGCTTGCGAAGCACTGGTCAAAGAGAATGAGCCTCTTCATGTTAAATAAACTTTGAGAAAATCTTCTAAATTATGTCTCTTGTATTATTTGTTGAGTTCAATCACAAATTATATTTGACCAAGCAAATAACAACATAATCCCAGTTTCCCCCAAAATAAACAGAAAGTGGGTATTTTCTACCTCCGTATCTATGAATAATAAATGCCTCAAAATTTGTACACAGTAAATAAATCAGTAGTTTAGGACAGAGCTTAATTTTTCTCCACATCATTGTTACAGCTGCAATGACTTCAGTGAAGTTTCTGTGGAGCTGAGATTCACTGATGAGAATTAAGCTTCTTGGTCTGATGCAATGAGTCTGAATTACAGGCATTTGACCGAGGCAATTTCATTAGTGATTAAAAAGCATACAAAAAGCAGATATATGGGGCATAAGGGATAATAACTGGAAGTTTTGGAATGAACCCAAGGAAGAAAATGCTCTAACTTTACAAATTTAAAGGTGTTTTGGTTCTTTCTCCACCTTTTTGCCAGTGGTTCTTTACATGCATTCCCACTTGTGATGGAGCAAGTATTTGATACGATCTTTGGTGGGCGGATAATGATCTGTTGAAACTGACCAGCTTTAAATGAAGAGTTTAATTTGCATCACCCTATTAACCTAGTACCCCATGAGCCTCAGTGGATACAAGATGGCTAAGGAAAGGAATGGTGGTGCAGGAGCAGAAATGTGAGGCAGTGACTCTTATACCATATTATCTGTACTATACTATCTAAACTCTTTGCAAAACTACACAGTCTTTCCAGCTTAATGAGACTGAACTTTGCTTAGGCACCTTCTGCTGGCAGAAGAGAGGGACTTCCCCCAACCCAGAGCTTGATTTACCCACCCTAACTTGCCTTCTCTAGGTTTATATTGAGCAGGAGAAAAGCCCAAAATATTTAGCTTGCACCCAAAAGAAAATTTATGGCCGTAGTCTGCAGTGCAAAGGGATGTGTCCCCTCCTGGACAGAGGCACAACACTCAGAAAGTATTCAGAAAGTATTCCCAGCCTCACTTTTCTACTGAATAAAGTCATCAGTTTTATGATGTTTGTCCACAATGTGCATCAGCTGGCTCTTTTGGGGTAAGCCTGGAAATGGAGAGAGTAGGGAAGCTGCTGTGGTATGTCAAATTAGAGAGTACCCCAGGAGGTGAACAGAAAATGCACAGGTAATAATGAACAACATGTACCTTGCTCATGTTTCTGACAACTGTAGTTTCAGTTTAATTATTCATATGAATACTTTGCTAGATTACTGCTGTTGTTAATGTGCTCTTGCATATTTTATAAAAGTGATGACCTGGAAGCAGTACTCAGTCTGACAGCCAGGGCAGCAAGCTGGGCTGCTTTGTAAAAGAGAGGGCAGAGAAGTGAAAGCAGAACTGTCCTCCTTTGTTACCTCAGCGTGGCAGTACTGTGCCTCCCCAGATCCCTGTGCAGATCAAGGACTTCAGTATGCAGCAAAATACCTTCACACTACATAAAGTGCATACCCATGGAGCTACTGTCATTGCTTAATCATTCTACATGTCAGAGAAAAATTGTTGCATGTGGAGAAATTGTCAGTGACCTGTAGAGAGTCCATGCAGCTGGTCCCATTTTGTGCTGTGGAACTGCAACCTCTATTTTTGCTTGTGTTGGGGCAGTGTGTGACCTTAAGCAAAGGCACTTTGTTATGGTATTACCGCCTTGCTAAAGTGTCTGTGCTGATATTCCAGACAGATGTTTGCCTAACCTATTCTTAAAGACCTCCAGTAGTGGAGAATCCACAATATCCCCAGACAATCTATTTCATTGCTTCATTATCATTACTGCTAGAAACTTTCCTAAATGGCATTTTTATCATAATTGCTTGTAGTTACTAGTAACTGATTTCCAGGATACCAGATGTGTAAATAAAAGGGACAGTTCCTTCATAAGTCCTCCATTTTCACTTTTCAATGAATTTAAATAAACAGTTTGTATTTGAGAAAAGGGTCAGTCTAGATAATATTTAACTCTCTGCACTAGCCAGGACAATTATATTACATCAATTCAATGCCCTATGCAACTGAAATAGTGTAGAAAAGCCAGAAATTCGCTGTGAACATCATCATAGAAATCTTGGTGGAAAACCTTCTGATGCTAAATATATGAATTTTTGTCATGGGGGTGTAAATAACAGAATTTATTTTTCCAGTAAACAGAGTGCATCACCAAGTTTAAAGCTACTGTTGAGAAAAATCAGTGTTCTCAGTGTATTCTTTGAATGTCATCAAGGAAATAAGAAAGAATCAGAATACCTTTTACTTGGCATGGATAAAAATGTACCAAGTCCAAACTGGGTATTGAATGCTATTATTCTGATTAAGTAATGTTTGTGCTTTGCATCAGTGTAATTACCTATAGGAGTAAGGCAGTAAGAAATCAAACTCACTAGAAATCTGTCCGTCTAGGTGCAGTTTCATTTGATGAAGTCCAACTAAGAAACCTTACTAATTGCTCCAGATCTGGAAAAAATTTGGAAGAATAAGCTCTGTGGGCATCCTTTAATTCTAAAACCTAATGGAACCACCATTTAATGTGGGCTGGTTGATTATGTTGATGCTTAATTCACAGGTTATCAAACCAGTGTGAAATATTTATCCACCAGAAAGGCATAGTATGGTACAAAAAGCAAAATAGTTTAAACTAAAAATGAAGAAAGTTCCTAAAATTACCATATCCAGATCTCTTACACAATCTCTTGCACCATACCTGCAACAATATTCACATTATACAAAAGGTCATACAGAGCCTACAATCTCTATATGAAAGCTGATTCTAGGAGCAGTGGGTCCCTGTGGACAATGTGAAGTACAAATAGATTCAGATTAGACAGATTCTTAATTTCTGGTATGGCTAGGTATTATTAAATAGAGTGTGCTTTGATCTTAAATATAGAATTAAGCAACAGCAATGAATAAAATCTCAAATTATTGCTGACCTTTTTTCCTAGTAGTAATTTTGAAGAGTAAAGCAGCTTTAGGGTCAAGTCATCCAATCAAATAAATTTAATAATATTGCTATAGCAATGTAAAGCCAAGGAGGGCTATAATATAACTATTGGAACATGTTACTAAGAGAAAAAAAAAATGCATAGGTAGATATGTATGCTGGACAGGATGGCTGAACCACCTGTCTCAGGGAGAGTAGGGGGTGCATACTCCAACAACGTAATTGACATTTTTCTTTTGTGTTTCAAAAGTGTCAGCTTTGCAAAATAATCTAAAAGGAGAATAAAAGAGGTTTACAAAAGGAAGCATAAGCAATTGAAAATGAAAACAGAAAAAGAAAACATAATAAAACCTGAAACGTGCTATATCACACTGCAATTCTTGCATTACCTTTTCAGCAGTGCTTCAAATAACACATTTTTTGACAATGGTGCAGGCCAATTAACTTTTTGTACTTCATGACACAGTAAGTACTGTAGCTCCAGCAGTGTTACATGATTATTTTATTTAACATATTTAAGGTTTTTGAATGGTCTTATAGTGAAAGCTAGAGAATCCATGAAATAAACTTGCAGGATGAAAGGAAAGGTCTGTTTACAGTTCTTGCACAGGTTTGTTTCCCTTTTAAAGGGAAGAGAACTGCAAGGAGGATGAAAACCTGTCTGCCCTTCTTGGATGGGAATTTTCCTTCTGGGTGAGTCACTGGTGAGTGTATGTCCACTTCAGCTGGCTCCCTAGTATCCCTGCCTAACTGTTCCCGATGCACCTTTGGACAAGCAGAACTCAGCTGACACTCCTTGCCATTTTTCCCTATATATGCCGATCTTCTGCACCAGAAGTACCTGGAGACGAATTTAGTATTTGCTGTTAGTTGACTAGTTCTGGTTTAGTAATAGTTCCTTTAATTATGTGCTATTCCGGAATTCTGGTTTTATATTGTGACCTTTCTACTAAGCCTTTCTGAGAGATTCAAAAGTGTTATGTCACACAACCATACAAAATGAGTTGGTTTCATTGCATTTATAAGAAGAGACACAAGCAGAGATTAAGGCCAAGAGTATTAAAAAGATTCACCCATTGTGGGTGTTTCAAGCTTGGCACAAATAAACACTTGGCTTAAATATGAACATAGGTAAGCATTTCTGATAAGCTTGATCTTAGTGAATCCTTAAAAGGACAGACAGTGATTCAGAAGAAGATCTCAGAATGGACTTAGGAAACCTGAACCCTCAATTTTGTGGTCTAACCACATGGAAAATAGCTATAGCACATGGAACAAAGTCAAACACCAAATCAATATGACAGATCTGTACTTGTTCAAAGGAACTTTTATATTTGATCTGGGTTTAGCTTATCTATATGTGCGGAGGCACAAAGGAAAAGAAGATTGACAAACCTCGGAGTTAAAAGTAATAGCTTCTTGATGCTCTTGATCAGCTTCTGCATCAGAAACTCTCAATAAATGTATGGTTGCACTACTGCAGCATACTGCCAAGGTGACCATCTGTCAGTTAGCTTCCAGGGAATCTACAGAAATTCTCTTCTAAATCAAGATTATTATTTAATTTTTAAAACTGGGGAAGGAGGCTCTTTATAAACACTTTAATTTACCTAACGACTTTATGGGCTAAATTGTTAATAGGATAAGATTTCTCAGCAATAAGTAAATAATGTCAATTCTCATCAGATACAAGCTCATGCAGAGATTGAATGATGAGGGTAAAAGCTATCATGGAAACTTGAATCAAATTTATTAGCAGATGTTCAGTGGTGCAGAAGAATTATACATGAATAATAAAGTGCAATGCTAGCTGAGAGCTCTTCATTTCCCGCTTTTCCCAGGAAGTACCTTTTAATGGAGGTCTTTTCCCAGAAGCTTAACATTGTGTGGAATTATAATTAAGCCATATTGAGAAAACATCCGAGTGACAATGATTTACAAATGATCAAATTATTTTGGGCTTAGCTTAGGGCTTTACTGACTAGAATGATTTCTCTGTTATGACCATATGTCTGTTAAGAAACTTGATTCAAATGCGAAAACTATTGGGATTTTTGAGACAGTTAAAGAAAAAAGAAACAAGATATTTCCTGTAGTTTTATTCTGATTTAGTAAACGAAATATTTTGTACTTGTCAAAGATGAAGAAATAAAAGCTCATAACAAATATAAGTGCATGAATCTCTAAAACATTTACCACGCCCGCTTTTCACAAAGGAAACTTTGTTTCATGACCTGTTTACCCATCCAGAGGTAATAACTGGTGGCATGGACAGGAAGAGCAGGAAGACACACACTTTCACCTTCCCTGAAGGTATTCACATCACCATGGTCCCCTTCCATGAAATTGAGCAGTGATTTCTTTCTGTCTCTGAGACAAACTACACCTCATCGAAGCAATCTTTATTTTGAGCAGCAACATGACACTGCATCCTTCTGGTCAGGGAGCTTAATTCGTCACCCAGAAAGGTATCCTGAGAAGTGCATAGACGGATAGTGATATCCTAAAGGCTAAAGGATTGAGGATGACAAATGGGAATGAAGAATAATGAGTGGAAATCTAAAGATGTTGTTTCTTTCTTTGTGAAATTCCAAAGTTGTTATCGTAAGTATTTACAGGATCCAAGGTGATTCAATATCTATTTATAGTGAAAGATTTGAAGGTCAGCTAATTCAGTCACCTGATGTAGACACATCAAGCTTAAAAAGGTGAGGTTTTGACTATTAAATGCCACTCTCCCCTTATTCTGCAAGGCATTGGCCTTGATACTGAAGGCAAGGGGAATATTTAGGGAAATCAAAACATTAATTTTTATGCCAGGTTCTGCTTCCTGATCTTTCAGCCATGCCCATGCAACTGCCCAGTGCAGCTGCCTGGTGCAGCTTCAACAGCCAGGGTAAGGAGAATTTATTCTTTTCCCTTCCCGATGCATTAGATACATTGCTATGTCTGCTGCTCAGAACAGGCACAGACATAGTGACTTCACTGGCTGTAAATGCAGAAGTATGCTAACCATGCTAACAGTACATTTACAAAGGGTACCCTGATGTATTTTGGGGCCTGCTATACCTGAGGTCTGATGATGCTTGCCAGAGGGCACAGTTCTAAAATGCCTCAATTGGATTCTAAACCAGCCTTATTCCCCTTAAATTTGCTGTTACTCAGGGGCATCTTAGGGCAAAGTAGTACAAATAACAGTCTTTAATATCTCACACTGGTGATCTTTACCATTGAAAGTGAATACTGAACTACCAGATAAAGTATTCAGACAAAATGATTACCAGAAGTATCATATTCTTTAAGTCTGCCATCACAAGTGTTGGTAGGAAAGGGTTAAAACTGGAAGATTTGAGGAGGAGGAGGGAATGGTTTTCCTCAAAGTGACCTTGCAGCTGCAAATTCTAAAAACGTTGGTGTGGGAATACTCCATTTCTTATGCCTACAGTTGTTCATCCTCTGCCTGATTTGAGAAGTAGAATTCCTGTGGTGAGATAGCACATTCTCACAGACATGCCCAAAGCTTTTTGTATAGCGAGGCAGGGACCAAGCCATCCCCAACCCTCCTCCTGCTGCTCGCTGGGATGAACTGAGCCCAACGGAGCCTGTGTTCCCGTGTGTCTCTTATGCCCAACGTCGTTAGCGAGGTAATGAAATAAATCTTTGCTTTGCATTTCAGCTCTGGTTTGATGGTTGCCCTTAGTTACGTGTATGTGTCGATTCAGACAAGTCAATTTGCGGTATATAATTACACATTTTGTTAGCTTCCTTCTTAAAGATATATTCAAAATTCACTATCTGTAACAGGCAACTTAACTGAAGAAGCTTAGAATAAAAAAAAAAGGTAAAGAAAACTTTGTCTTCAGTATCTCATTTCTAGCTCATATGAATGTGATAAGGTGGTCTGAAATGCATACATTACAAAAGGCTGCTACACATTCCCAGTTCCTACTTTTATATATCTTTATGTTGCCACAGCTCATCATATCTCTTGTGCAAACCCACTATCTCTTGGGAAATGTATGTGTGCAAACTCTCGACTCTCTCATAGAAAAAGTCCTGCCTAACAGTAGATTCATATCAGAATATTGGAAAGAACTGTATTTCCAGTTAATTGACAAAACCTAGTTTTTTTAATATCTGAATTCAGAGAATTGTAGAGAAACAGTTCTGATAAGGACTTTGAATGCCTATCCTCTTGCCTTTCGAAGACCAATTATTTCTATAGGATTTGTCTGTGATAATTCCCAAATATTAGGGCAGTATTGTTTAGTCTTGATTAAGGTGTACTCCCAACTGGAATGCATGAGTCCTGGGATGAGGAAAGACTGAAGGATATGCCTATGCATTAATCTCAAAAAAACTTTGACCTTTAAAAATGTGATTTTTATTCCGGCGGTCATTTTTGATTTTACTTACTATTATCTGTTACTTAGCATCACACTCTCATTTCACTATTATTTTATATTTTTTATATATTTATTGCTTTGTACTTTTATTATGCTACGTATCTTTGGGAGGTTGTTTTCCTTCTGCATTGCAAACTATAGATATGCTATGTACTGCAACTTTATTGATTTGGCTTTTGAAAAATACCTGCAATAAATATGCCTTAGTTTTAAAAAAAAGCTTCTTATTAGTTGAATTTTTAATGGGTGGGCAATGAAATTTACTGCTCAGAATTGATGTACAACAAATCCAACAACAGGTAGATGGATTCATCAATTTCCTATTAAAGGGAAAAGCAAAGCACATGGCTAAAGGTCAAAGTGTGAATAGTAGCATGGATAGGAGGCTGAAGTGATGACATTGAAGGAAAGCAGTTCCATATTCAGAATAATACTTAAGACTTGCAGAATTATTTCTGACTGGTCTTAGTTATCTCTAAATTGCTTGTTGGGTTTCAGAAGCAGGTCTTATGTAGCAGAAGCTCTTCTAGAGCAATCTTAGAAAATAAAATAAATTTATTTTTACTTTAAATAACTAAACTATGTCACCACAGAATAAACACTAATTCTCACATGAAACATACATCTGGAAATGTTAGAAGCACCATTAGGTAAGCCAAAACCTGAAAGTCAATGGGCCTAACTAACCTGAAATTCTGCACAGCTGTTTGCAGTGCTTGTGGTATTAGATTTGGACAGAACATACCACATGGAAAATGAAGAGTACAGTCCTACCTACTTCCTCCATGAACTGGAGCTATTGGAGGGCAAGTCAGGCTACAAAAATAATATGGGTAGCTGGAAAGATACATCTTTAAAGTAAATTTCCACTGAGCTCTCTTCTTTGAAGAGATCAGTTTTCATTTAGACCTCTTGCCTTTCCGATGCTGCTGTAGTCAGGTAAAGTTAACTTCCTGTTGGTACAGCTTTGGGAAACTGGTTTAGATCTTTAGAGTAGAGTTTGACCCAACTGTCCTTAGCTGCCTAGAAATTAGAAATGGGTCACCCAGCTGGGTATAGAGTGGCAGGTGGAGTATCCCACCTGACTGTCCACTGTCTGCAATCTCTCCTACATCCTCTGTAATATCTTTCAGCACTGTGCAAATTTCTGCAATGCTTTAGGAGTCACAGTGACATTACACATTTTTTTCTTAAGCCACTGAATCCCATCCCTTCATGGCCAGCCTAAACAAGATGTTGAACTATGTCATTAAAAGGAAGACACCTGCAGAATCAGTAAGTAGATTAATCATTCTTTGGAAATGCCATTGCCTCTGATTGACTACACAGAATAGACAATTTTTAGAAGGCTAAAGTTAAACAAGATGAATGTCTGTCTTGGAGACAAAGGCATTAATGAAGTAACATTTACAAATGGAGATGCATGATAAGGTGTTTTTTGCCCACAGAACATACAGGTGTCTGCATTATCCTCTACATGAAGAGCAATTGCATTAGTTTTTGTAATTTTAGGTTCTGTGTGACAAAAGTTGAGTATGTCACACTAAACTAAAATAGAAATTTCCGGGTCATTCTCTGAGAAGCACATTTCAGATTTTCATGCTGAAGAGTTGTGCATCTGAACTTCTAAACCTGGGGAGGGAATATAATATAAGGTAGCATGTCTTCAGCCCCCTGGATAAATGTTTTAATTATTAAATATTATATGTTATTCAAAAGCATTTTAAACGTAGTTACTTGCAGCTCAGTTTTTCTGTTTTTTTTGTTTTTTTTTTTAATTAGAAAACCTACTCCTCATTTGTCAGAGGCCCAATCTGATAATGTGTCATATCAGAATACCAGTTTAAAGATGGGACTAAGCTCGGCCCTTGTACCTGGCCTCATCACTCCAGCAGAAACCTGAGGACCTCTCTGTGAATTGCATGGAGGTTGCATGGCAGTGACTTTATTTTCTAGGATTACTTGTTCTCAGGCTATTTTCTTAAGAAGGCATCAGGGTACAGACCCCTCCTTCAGATTGAGAACTGTAGATTTAAGTCTCCTTTTCCTCATTTCCCCAGTGTATAACAGAGCAGCAGAGGAAGGAAGAACAGTAGCCAGACTTGTGAAAATTAAATCAGTATTTAGCTAACACCTGTCTCCAGTGAGAGAATCTGATTAGTTCTCTGAGAGAGCAGGAAAATGAAAATCAGAGCAACAGAACAAATAATTATCTGAAGAGGACAAGGAGAAGCTGTAAGCCTGTCTGATCCTTGGAAGGCTCTTTAAGTTTAACCAGACTGAGTAAGGTGTTTTCACCTCTATTCTAATTCTGAAGAAAGCATCAAAGTGAAGGTGTTGTGGGTGGCATTGCTGCAGAACACCTCCCAGGGACCCAGACTGGTCTGGCTGGCAGCAAGGACATGCTGACACCATGTCCTGTCTGACCCTCAGCCATAGAAGCACATCCCCTGAGACACAGGACTCTCCACATGCATTTGCACTTATTCTGTGTTAGTTGCAGATGGACATCTTAAAACATCAGTCCTATCAGTTCCCCTCTTTACAGATTTCCCTCACCAACAGCTGTATATTTAAAAAAAAAAGTAAAATTAGCATGTGAATAGATTGTCTTTGGAAGTATTTCCCAAGAGCTGCTAGGGTTATCAGTCCCTTACATGTATTTCACAACCTTCCTTTGCTTCTTGTCAGAGAAGCAGCTGTTTTGAGACATTCTTGGATTATTTTCTCCTCTGTAATTTGACTAGTTTTATGAAGTAACCCTTCAAATCACTTGCTAATGAAATAATAAACCTCATGCAGTTGCAAATATATGCATTGTATGTCCCAATTTAATTTATTTTTCCCCATATATCAAAAAGCTTTAGTCAAGCCAAAACTGATTACTGTGCCTCTGTGGGCATGTTTCCCCAATTTGCGTCTTTTTAGTACAGCAAAAATTCCTCTCAGTACTCTGGAACATTAAATTTAAATTAACAATTCAAATATTGTAGGTTTTAAACTTTTGAAACCGTAAGTACAATGTGCATCCTCTCTAGGCATGTAGCAGCAAAAATATAATTTGAAGTTTGAGCTTTGAAAGGTGTCTTTCTCCCATTCCCATCACAAGCTCAGAACAAAAAGGAAGGTAATTAGGGGAAAACTATTATTTAACAGGTTCCACTTTCTTGAATAAGTTGATCACCTTACAGTGAGGTGGAAGACTTTTCAGTGAAACTGTGAAAAGGCTAACATTTTCAGGAACATGAACAATCAGTAAGTGTTTTTGAGGACCTATGATTTTTCAAAATTTCTTTCTTCACTTGATTGAAGATTACTTTGTGATTTCACAGTAGGACAGCAAGGGAAAACAACAAACTAAGCCTTACTCTTTAGATGGGGCAGGAAACATGCAAACAGAATTGTCTCCTTTCTGGGACTGCTCCAGAGGAACTGACTCTGTCTATCAAGAGTGAATGGTACTGGTTGGATTGACAGAGTTTCTTTGTAAAGGAGAGACATTTGGATGTCATAAATGACAAAATCCTACTTAAATTCCTGCAGATTTTAGGACATAGTCTGTGACTTAGGAAATGGTGTAAAGTTTGAAGGTTAGGTAGTGTGACCTTCAGTCTGAAAGAGTTTCTCTTCAATGGAGCCAGGCAGTGGACTTTACCCTAAAGCATCTGAACAGAGGAGACTGTACACTGATGTGTACATGTGAGGGAGAGCTTGTTTTGTGTCTGCCTGTGGGGATTTTCTCTCAACTTACACATTTGAGACCTTCCACCTGGCTTGGAAAGGGCACATCTTCCACGAGTCACATCTTTGTCACATCTCCAAATCTTGTTTTTAAGATGTTCTAGGGCTTCTTCTCAAATGATACTGTAAATGAATACCATTACTATATTCAGCTAAAATGAGTTCATGCTTCTAAAATTCCCACTGTGACCTAGGGAGATTTAGGACCTACTAAGCTTAGGGAGTGATTCAGCTAACCAGACAGGAACTGCCCAAACACAAATGTTTAGCAGCTTTTCAGATGCCGGGTTTTACCCAACATGTCTGCACAGACTGGTGGTTATCACCCAAGGACCAGTGAATGTCTATTGTAATATAAGGGTTCACACTCAGAAAAACCTTGATTGGAAGTTGGAATCTTTGTAGGCTGGGGGAACTCAAAGGATCCAAAGTGACTCTAGAATATTACTTTTAGACAGCTAAATCCTGTTTTAAAGGAGGTATTTAATTTCACTTTAGAGTGAACTGAATTGCTCTCTCATCTCTGTTTTCTTCACTGATTTTATCTCCACTAACTATATTTTGAGAAAAGATACTTTGCATTATATTTAGCAGTTGTATGAATTTGTAGATAGATGCCTTAATCAGGCTCTAAATCTGACTTCTCAACTTGGCTTAAACCTGGAGAAGTTAAGAAGTGAATAGCAGCCTGAATAAAGTTTGCCAATGTCTGATTGCTGTCTGGACTAAAATAGTCAAAAGTGAGTCATGAATATATTGGGAGATTAGATCATCACTCTTCAACTGAGTGTACTTCTCTCTTCAGCAATGTGACAGATGCAAAGATAAAAGACAAAGTCATTCTTGTTACCTTCCTCCAGCCAGCCCCTTAAGCATCTCACACATTCAAGAAGTCTCAGAGACAGAAGACATTGGTGACAGGTCATAGCAGCACCACGCTCTGCAGTAAGGAACTAGTACATCCTTGTGCACCTGCAAACAAGGAGTTGGCAGAAATCTATTTCATAATGCTTCCTTTCCCAGATAACCTTTGTTAATCAGTCTCCCAATTGCTTTTGCAAAATTAAATGCTGTAATTCCCTACTTGGCTTGAACACCCAAGCTTGTACAGTCATCTAGACAAGAGAGTTGAGAAAGTGCTGGCTTCAGTGGAAAGAGGAGAGAATGTCACAGAGGAAATAAAAACGAGCTGTTCTAATGAAGCTTAGCACCTGCACTCACAATGATGTAATACTGTGAGTTCAGCACCTAGCACAGGTCTGCAGCATCCCACTAACATATTTTGACACTCCAGCTTCTTGGTTGACTAGACAATTCTCATAAAGTTAGGTGATACTGGTAAATTCAGCGGTTAGGAAGGAGAGATGTCTTTTGCTTGTTTTAGTATTTCCACATTTTTATGTTCTTATTACTATGAAAACATATTGAAATACAATTTTATATTAAAATATTTTTGTTTCCTGCTCTCATCCATTCCAATAAAAGACTACATACATATATTTTTAGACATTCAGTCAGTTAAAAAAAAATAAATATACATAAAATATGGATATGCCCTTTAATGATCTGATTCTAGTATTTTACTAATTTCAATTCCTCTGATTTGAGCTACACATTCTTATTTCTCAGTTCTGCAAAGACTAGACTGTAACATGCTGTATGACCCCACATGGAGGAAGAAAAAGGAGCCTCAATTTACTTACATTCCTGAGTAAGTTACTGAGATCAAGCTATACAAGATGAGATGCCTGAGTCCTTCCATAACATTCTTCCAGGCTAGACTTCTGAGCAGGAGATGTTCCCAAGGCAGGGAAATCACAGTCCTAGCATCATCTTACCTCTGAACAAAACTGACATGATGTATCATAGAATCATAAAAACATAGAATATGTTGATCTGGATGGGACCCAATAGGATCAGAGACTCCAGCTCCTGGCCGTATGCAGGACCTCCCAAGAGTCACACCATGTGTGTGAGAGCATTTTCCAAAAGCTTCTTGAACTCAGTCAGTCTTAGTGCTCTGACCATTTCCCTGGGGAACCTGTTTCAGTGTTCAACCACCGTCTGGGTGAAAAACCTTTCCCTGATAACCATCCTAAATCTCCCCTAAACCAGCTTCATGCCATTTTTTTGAGTCCCGTCGTTGGTCATGAGAGTGAAGAGATCAATGTCTGCCCCTCTGCTTCCTCTTGTGAGGATGTTGAAGACCACAATGAGGTTTCCACTCAGTCTCCTCTTCTCCAGGCTGAACAGACCAAGTGATCTCAGCCTCTCCTCATAAAGCTTCCGCTCCAGGCACTTCACTATCTTTGCTGCCCTACTTTGGACCCTCTTCAATAACTTAGTGTCTTTTTGTATATTGTGGCACCCAAAACTGTCCCCAGCACTGGAGGTGAGGCCGCCCCAGCTCAGAGCAGAGGGGACAATCCCCTCCCTTGCCCGGCTGGCCATGCTGTGCCTGATGTCCCCCAGGACAGGGTTGGCCCTCCTGGCTGCCAGGGCACTGCTCATATTCAACTCACGTTCAACTTGCCACTGACCAGGATCTCCAGGTCCCATTCCACAGTCCTGCTCCCCGGTGGCTCATCCCCTGGTCTATACACACAGCCAGAGTTACCCCATCCAAGGTGCAAAATCCAGGACTTGCCCTTGCTAAAATTCATACAGTTTGTGGTTGTCCATCTCTCTGATTTGTTGAGATCTCTCTGCAGGGTCTCTCTGTCCTTGAGGGGGTCAGCAGCTTCTCTCAATTTAGTGTCAATGGCAAACTTAGTGTTTCTTCAAGCCCTGTGCCCAAGCCATTAATGGAGATGTAACAGCAGTGAACAACAATGCTGTAATGGAACAGCATTCAGATTTTGTAATGTTTAAAAGCAAAGTGCTGCTGTGGCGGAATGCAAAGAGAAAGGATGTGAGTAACTGGCATTTTAAGGGCTCATGTTATTTTTTTATGTGTCTTCCTATAGTTTGGACTTATTCTAATTTTCATAGCCAGAGAATCTGTCACAATAATAGTCTTTCTACACAGTATGGTAAGACTTATTAGAAAGGCAAATGTGTAGATCTTTGAATACCTGTAAGTTACATGCATAAAAAGGAATTCTGCCTCTTTTCAGCTTGTACTCTTCAAAAGCTGAGAGTTCTGTGAGGTGGAGGCACTCATACTATAAAAAAACCCTGTTCAAAATATTATGAGACTGTGACTTAGATGAACAAGTCACATATTTATATTGTCAGTGTGCAAAAGTATGAAAAATCGCCAATATGCCAGTCCAAAAAATGGTGGTGTTCCTTGTCTTATTCTATTATTAATAAAATATGTTTGTTGGTTTGTTTTCAAAGTCTGAAGTCAGAAATATTGGTACAAGCATTACTGTACTATAACTCTATATACAAAAGAATAATGATGATAGTTGTCTCTTCCTACTGGTTTGTTCAGCTTAAGAGGAGAGAGAGATGAAGATGCACTGAGTGTAAAACACCATTGAATTCTGCTGATTTGGTTTCACTTATGGACTTCAGATATTAAATGCAAATATTTGCTGAAGCCTGCAGATGTGTGTTTCTGATACATTGCTTTCAGAAAATGAGGAAATTGAAAGAAGTTGTATGACATTCTTTTCAAAAAGTTGCTGTGTACAGTTGCTTTTTAACTTCCAGGAGTATGTTATTTTATCCCCTGTCCCCTCTTCCACCAACTAAACATCCTTTAGAGGGCGGCTGACTAATGAGCTGCTCACTCTGTTTTTCTTTTGGCAAACTCTGAGTTGAAGGGTCCCATATTTCCCCAGTGTGCAGCTGAGATGCACCTAGGGCATGCACTGAGTAAAGCAATCACTTCCTCATTTTTTCATTTATGTCAAATTTCTTAAATTTATTTAAGAGACTTAGGATCTTTCTAATGAAACAAAAAATGATCAGAGTGTACAAATATGTTAAATTATAAGAATAATTTTAAAAATCTGTGTTCCGGATTTTTTTTTTTTAAAGAATATTCAATGCCTTTGAATAAAATTTTATTTTGGCATTCCAAAGATACAGCCAGACTGAAGACATCAGAGAATGCAACTGTGGCCAAATTGCTGATCATTTTCTTACTTACTACAAAGATAGAACAAACAGCTTTTGCCGGCATTACCACGTATTTTAAAGAAATATTGTCAATTTTTAGGCTACAGGTCTTTAAAGCACTCTCGTCTTGATTTTCTAGCTGCAGAAAAGCTGCAAAATGTCAGATTCAGAAAATACGGTACACAGAAAGGTTCCCTGTGCATAGATCAGGAATCTAGATAATGAAAATATTTTTAAGAACTTCCTGCCTTTAGAGAATTGTAGACTATTTGGTCATTAAACTCAGTGATGCCAAGCCCAATCTTTCTTTCTGCATTGATTTCCATAAATTAGTTTGTTTTAGCAGTTGCTGATTAAAAGCAAGGAAGTTCCATTCTCTTCACTCTTATTTTCTACCTATTTGCTCCAGAGGCATGATAACAGCGATAATTTTTTTATGCTCAAATTCATGTTTAGCTCAATTTATTCATTGTTCTCGCCACCGATGCTGTTTATTACTTTTCAGTTTTAAGGGTGGGATATGTTTAGTTTGAATAAGTATTTTTACAAGGTTGGCTAAATGATCAGCTGTATAAACCAGTTTGTCTTTATCTATCAAAGTCCAAGTACTGGAAATCTGAGTCAATCCTGTGTAACTTTTCAGCTCTGATTTTGACTGATCCTGTGTGTCTGTGTAGTGACTGAAACTATTAGATTCATGTACTTGTCATGCTCATGTAGTTGTCAATGTAGGTAAATAATAAAAAGTCAATTTCTTGCTGAACTATGCTTTGAAATGGACTAAAAAGAAGTATTTCATAAAGAAGATTAAGAGTTCGTTTGAACCTAGTGCCATACACCAGAACTACTAGGCTTTTGGGTGCTCAGTTCAAATGAAAACTTTTTCCTGGGTCTGGCTGAAATAGCCTACAGCATAGCACAGCTTATGAGTCCGTCTTAAAATAGTGCATAGCTGAAGCTGGAAATCAGAAAGGGAAGAGGGGCTTGGAAAAGAGTATCCCTAACAAGCTCTTTGTTATTAAATTAAGTTTAGATAATTCATCAGTAGGTTTCTAAAACCCAAGTGTATATGGACTACATTTTCTTTCTATTTTTTGCCTGTAGTGGCTGCTAGAGAGACAGACATTTTCTGTTTTCTAGTTTAAGAAGATCAATGGCAGAGAAATATATGTCTGTCTGTTCATATTCACATGCATCTATCTCTTACATCTTTAGAAGAAATATTTCTAGGAGCAGATATGCATGGTTACTTTTAACCCATTCAATATTTATTCCATTGTTATTTGAGTATGGTGACATAAATTGAAGTTATATGTTAAATTGATCCATTAAGTAATTTAGTTTAATTATTAAATTTGATTCAATATTTAATTTGGTTTAATAAAACTGGGCTTCCATAAATGTATGCATTTAACTGATATATATTGGGAGTGTATAATTTTGAATAGATTAAATATTTAATAGAGAACACTTACTTGAATTATTCAGTATGGAGACTAGATAACTGATCTACCCTTTCAAAACAGTGAAAATACAAATGGCACATTACAATAATAATGTATTTCCAACCAAGAATTTGTATAAAACACTTTGAACCAATTGTTGGTTCATTTCCAGACAAGCAAACTAATCTTTGCTTAATGGAACCAACCATTGAGAATTCATCAAGAAAGCTCCCAGAGCTGTTTTAAATTTAATATAGCTTACAGAAACTAGAGTATTAGAATATGCAGAATACTGTGGTGACAAAATGATTTTAAGAATTGCTATAACAATATAATTTTCTTCTGTCTTTTGTGAATAGCTAAATGTTCGAGAGATCTCTAGCTAATGGTGATTTAGTATTCTGGATCAGATTCAGACTGGAATACTCAGAGTCACAGTTGAATTCTCTAATCAAAACATATATTTTGTGTTGATGTTGGATGATGAGGAAACTTCAGAAAATGAGACATAATCTAGGTGAACTTCAACACTCATCTAATTTCAAGTGTATGTGTCATGTCAGCTGAAATAAATGAGACAAGCCTTAACCAATGCTTGCATTTTTTACTAAGAATGCATATATTTATAAGCATATGATTGTGCAAAAGGATTTTTTTGAATCAATGAATGTGCTTCAAAAATCATACATCATACAAGGATCTCTCTCCTTAGCTGTCCGCAGGCAAGATCTTCCCTTCTCTCAGAAAATCTTATTTGAGTGCCAGTGAGGACTGCTAGGCAGCACTTGTGATCTTGTTTACAGTATGGCTGTAGGAATGCTTGTGCCAGTAGAGCTGGAGCAGCAGTGTCATGCCTGGACATGAGAAAGAGTTGGTAGGATTGTCATGTGGAGGCAGCTCCCTAGTGATAAAACCGCATCTTCTTAGGAGTCAGTCAAGAGAAGAAGAAAAGAGACGTAGTAACTAAGAAAAGTACTAAAGCTGGTGCACAATATTCTTATTGCTAAATGCAACCTTAGGAATCTCTTTGGCTGCCTTGTCTACTGTAAATTTTACTAATTTGTTTCCTCATTGAAATTTATGCTTTCAGGTATACTCTCCTTTATCCACGCCCGGTAGTGAAAAGAATGGGTTCCTTCTCTGTAGTGAGTGAAGCATTTGCTGCGTCTGGGCACCTGCTAAGCGAAGCCCTAAGGATGGCAAGGTCTGATTCCCTGCGAGCTGCATGTACCCTCTTCACCCGGGCATCACCAGGCTCAGGAAAGGAAGGTGTGCCCAGTGAGCACTGGGAAAAATCTAGTGTTCAGTTAACTAGCCACGAACAAACCTTTGGTTCTCGGGGAGATTTTTAAGTCATGAAAATAACAGGATTATGAATATAACCAGATGAATTCCTCCTTTGGTTAAAAGTTAAGGAAGCAGATCACATATTCTTTTTGTCGATAAAAAGATACTTTCTAAAGAACCATCAGTCTTTTTCTACTATCAATAAAAATAGTAATAATGGTTCTTCAACATAAAAAGACCAATTAAATCTGTGGAATTTCACATGAAGTACAGTGGCCACTGTGAATATCTTTTCAGGAATGTAACCTGAGTAACCAAATCAAAATAATAACTACAATGTTTATAAATAAGAAATATCTACTGATAAATCAATGTTCACATTATTTTGTTGTGATTGAAACACATTTCTCCATACACTTTTATAATAACAAAATGAGTTTAGGTAAGATTTTTGATGCCCTTCAGAGATTATTCGTGGCTTTAAAATATTTGAGCTTGTAAATAATTGGATAGAAAGTTATAAACGTGTATATATAGTGTGGAAAGGAGATATTTTTCTGCTGCTGTGAAATAGCAGCAATTTTTGCTAAAAGAAAATATCTAGGGAATTTTTTTAGGTTTTAAAAAATATTTCAGGAATGGATTGCTACAGGGATCTGAAAATTTTGGGTTACNAAGTATTTTAGCTTGTAAATAATTGGATAGAAAGTTATAAACGTGTATATATAGTGTGGAAAGGAGATATTTTTCTGCTGCTGTGAAATAGCAGCAATTTTTGCTAAAAGAAAATATCTAGGGAATTTTTTTAGGTTTTAAAAAATATTTCAGGAATGGATTGCTACAGGGATCTGAAAATTTTGNGATGCACCTAGGGCATGCACTGAGTAAAGCAATCACTTCCTCATTTTTTCATTTATGTCAAATTTCTTAAATTTATTTAAGAGACTTAGGATCTTTCTAATGAAACAAAAAATGATCAGAGTGTACAAATATGTTAAATTATAAGAATAATTTTAAAAATCTGTGTTCCGGATTTTTTTTTTTTAAAGAATATTCAATGCCTTTGAATAAAATTTTATTTTGGCATTCCAAAGATACAGCCAGACTGAAGACATCAGAGAATGCAACTGTGGCCAAATTGCTGATCATTTTCTTACTTACTACAAAGATAGAACAAACAGCTTTTGCCGGCATTACCACGTATTTTAAAGAAATATTGTCAATTTTTAGGCTACAGGTCTTTAAAGCACTCTCGTCTTGATTTTCTAGCTGCAGAAAAGCTGCAAAATGTCAGATTCAGAAAATACGGTACACAGAAAGGTTCCCTGTGCATAGATCAGGAATCTAGATAATGAAAATATTTTTAAGAACTTCCTGCCTTTAGAGAATTGTAGACTATTTGGTCATTAAACTCAGTGATGCCAAGCCCAATCTTTCTTTCTGCATTGATTTCCATAAATTAGTTTGTTTTAGCAGTTGCTGATTAAAAGCAAGGAAGTTCCATTCTCTTCACTCTTATTTTCTACCTATTTGCTCCAGAGGCATGATAACAGCGATAATTTTTTTATGCTCAAATTCATGTTTAGCTCAATTTATTCATTGTTCTCGCCACCGATGCTGTTTATTACTTTTCAGTTTTAAGGGTGGGATATGTTTAGTTTGAATAAGTATTTTTACAAGGTTGGCTAAATGATCAGCTGTATAAACCAGTTTGTCTTTATCTATCAAAGTCCAAGTACTGGAAATCTGAGTCAATCCTGTGTAACTTTTCAGCTCTGATTTTGACTGATCCTGTGTGTCTGTGTAGTGACTGAAACTATTAGATTCATGTACTTGTCATGCTCATGTAGTTGTCAATGTAGGTAAATAATAAAAAGTCAATTTCTTGCTGAACTATGCTTTGAAATGGACTAAAAAGAAGTATTTCATAAAGAAGATTAAGAGTTCGTTTGAACCTAGTGCCATACACCAGAACTACTAGGCTTTTGGGTGCTCAGTTCAAATGAAAACTTTTTCCTGGGTCTGGCTGAAATAGCCTACAGCATAGCACAGCTTATGAGTCCAT
This sequence comes from Daphoenositta chrysoptera, assembly GCA_013397915.1. Taxonomy (NCBI): domain Eukaryota; kingdom Metazoa; phylum Chordata; class Aves; order Passeriformes; genus Daphoenositta; species Daphoenositta chrysoptera. The sequence continues at coordinate 1,403,504 of VZRO01007028.1, read as the reverse complement.
CTTAAAATAGTGCATAGCTGAAGCTGGAAATCAGAAAGGGAAGAGGGGCTTGGAAAAGAGTATCCCTAACAAGCTCTTTGTTATTAAATTAAGTTTAGATAATTCATCAGTAGGTTTCTAAAACCCAAGTGTATATGGACTACATTTTCTTTCTATTTTTTGCCTGTAGTGGCTGCTAGAGAGACAGACATTTTCTGTTTTCTAGTTTAAGAAGATCAATGGCAGAGAAATATATGTCTGTCTGTTCATATTCACATGCATCTATCTCTTACATCTTTAGAAGAAATATTTCTAGGAGCAGATATGCATGGTTACTTTTAACCCATTCAATATTTATTCCATTGTTATTTGAGTATGGTGACATAAATTGAAGTTATATGTTAAATTGATCCATTAAGTAATTTAGTTTAATTATTAAATTTGATTCAATATTTAATTTGGTTTAATAAAACTGGGCTTCCATAAATGTATGCATTTAACTGATATATATTGGGAGTGTATAATTTTGAATAGATTAAATATTTAATAGAGAACACTTACTTGAATTATTCAGTATGGAGACTAGATAACTGATCTACCCTTTCAAAACAGTGAAAATACAAATGGCACATTACAATAATAATGTATTTCCAACCAAGAATTTGTATAAAACACTTTGAACCAATTGTTGGTTCATTTCCAGACAAGCAAACTAATCTTTGCTTAATGGAACCAACCATTGAGAATTCATCAAGAAAGCTCCCAGAGCTGTTTTAAATTTAATATAGCTTACAGAAACTAGAGTATTAGAATATGCAGAATACTGTGGTGACAAAATGATTTTAAGAATTGCTATAACAATATAATTTTCTTCTGTCTTTTGTGAATAGCTAAATGTTCGAGAGATCTCTAGCTAATGGTGATTTAGTATTCTGGATCAGATTCAGACTGGAATACTCAGAGTCACAGTTGAATTCTCTAATCAAAACATATATTTTGTGTTGATGTTGGATGATGAGGAAACTTCAGAAAATGAGACATAATCTAGGTGAACTTCAACACTCATCTAATTTCAAGTGTATGTGTCATGTCAGCTGAAATAAATGAGACAAGCCTTAACCAATGCTTGCATTTTTTACTAAGAATGCATATATTTATAAGCATATGATTGTGCAAAAGGATTTTTTTGAATCAATGAATGTGCTTCAAAAATCATACATCATACAAGGATCTCTCTCCTTAGCTGTCCGCAGGCAAGATCTTCCCTTCTCTCAGAAAATCTTATTTGAGTGCCAGTGAGGACTGCTAGGCAGCACTTGTGATCTTGTTTACAGTATGGCTGTAGGAATGCTTGTGCCAGTAGAGCTGGAGCAGCAGTGTCATGCCTGGACATGAGAAAGAGTTGGTAGCATTGTCATGTGGAGGCAGCTCCCTAGTGATAAAACCGCATCTTCTTAGGAGTCAGTCAAGAGAAGAAGAAAAGAGACGTAGTAACTAAGAAAAGTACTAAAGCTGGTGCACAATATTCTTATTGCTAAATGCAACCTTAGGAATCTCTTTGGCTGCCTTGTCTACTGTAAATTTTACTAATTTGTTTCCTCATTGAAATTTATGCTTTCAGGTATACTCTCCTTTATCCACGCCCGGTAGTGAAAAGAATGGGTTCCTTCTCTGTAGTGAGTGAAGCATTTGCTGCGTCTGGGCACCTGCTAAGCGAAGCCCTAAGGATGGCAAGGTCTGATTCCCTGCGAGCTGCATGTACCCTCTTCACCCGGGCATCACCAGGCTCAGGAAAGGAAGGTGTGCCCAGTGAGCACTGGGAAAAATCTAGTGTTCAGTTAACTAGCCACGAACAAACCTTTGGTTCTCGGGGAGATTTTTAAGTCATGAAAATAACAGGATTATGAATATAACCAGATGAATTCCTCCTTTGGTTAAAAGTTAAGGAAGCAGATCACATATTCTTTTTGTCGATAAAAAGATACTTTCTAAAGAACCGTCAGTCTTTTTCTACTATCAATAAAAATAGTAATAATGGTTCTTCAACATAAAAAGACCAATTAAATCTGTGGAATTTCACATGAAGTACAGTGGCCACTGTGAATATCTTTTCAGGAATGTAACCTGAGTAACCAAATCAAAATAATAACTACAATGTTTATAAATAAGAAATATCTACTGATAAATCAATGTTCACATTATTTTGTTGTGATTGAAACACATTTCTCCATACACTTTTATAATAACAAAATGAGTTTAGGTAAGATTTTTGATGCCCTTCAGAGATTATTCGTGGCTTTAAAATATTTGAGCTTGTAAATAATTGGATAGAAAGTTATAAACGTGTATATATAGTGTGGAAAGGAGATATTTTTCTGCTACTGTGAAATAGCAGCAATTTTTGCTAAAAGAAAATATCTAGGGAATTTTTTTAGGTTTTAAAAAATATTTCAGGAATGGATTGCTACAGGGATCTGAAAATTTTGGGTTACTCTCATTGCTTTATTTTTTTTTTATGCAGTGGTAAAGAAATGTTAGCTCTACCAGATCAAACAGCCTTATAGAAACAACATGAGGGTAGATCTAATTTTTGAATCAGAATTCAATCTAACCCTGAAACAAAATACTTTCTTCATCTAAGATTCATTTTTCAGATTATTGTTTGCAATATACTATTCTTAATAATAATGGCCAAATCAGATACCTTTCTATTACAGAAATCTAACAGTTTTGTAAGTGCTTGGAGAGTGACAAAGTGGATTTTCAAAAGTCCAGTCATTAATGTTTCAGTTCCCAAGAAGAAACAAAAATGATAGTATACTTAGTCTATCATATGAATTTTTTTAAAATGTTCAGAATTAAAATAAAACATAAAATGAAAATATTGACTCTAATACCTTTATTTTCTTATTATTTGTGTCATCAAGATAATGACAAAATATACACAATCTGAAAAGTTTCAGCAAGTGTAATTTTTTTCCCTTTATTTGAATAAATGTTTATATTGAAAGTATGAAAACACTTTGATCAGGAAAATAATAATAAGAATAAATTTGAAAATGGTGAAAATTTATCTACAAAGAACTGCCAGCAAGTGTTCAAAAGACCGTCAAAAGTTATGGACTTCCTCACTCTGCTATGACATGATAAATAATGCCTACTGTAGTCTTTTCCATGGTGGGACATGACTTGGTGTTATTCAGAACCATAAACTCCATTATAAAAAATTTGAAGTTTTTTTCACTGTTTGCACTCAACAAGAGTGTTGCAGAATTAAGATACTTCTATAATGTCACATGCCTTTCCAGCATGCCTAATCAAAGTTTTGAGTGTTCAGAAAATCCTAATTCCCACAGCACCCTCTGGGAGTTCCTAAGTGTTTGCATTGTGATGTGAAAAGTACTGTCCTACCCCAAATTTTCAAAGACTTCCCAAGAACCCTAAAGGAACAGAAATGGATATGAGAGAAGAGGGAATAAAGCACAGTATGGTATGTAGGCTATGCTAATTTCATTTTGCGAGTTATTTGTAATATCGTGCTTTCACTGAATCTTAAATTTTGTCAAATCACAAACCTGCAGTTAAGACCGGCAGTTAAGTGTTTCAGTTGGGACAATATAAAACAGATGAAAAATGTAATTGGCTAAGATAGTGTGTACCAAAGTGATTTCTACACTTGAATTGATTAGAGCCTCCATCCAGAGCCCCTTGGTGTGAACTATCCATCGAAGTAGGGGTTGGTCACCGAGCACACACGGCATCTCAAATGAAGATTGAGAGGGAGGTACCATCTCCTACCTTTTAGCATAATCTTTTTTATTTCAACCATCACTAGGAAAATGTAGGAAAAATGAAGGGGGGAAAAGAAAGAAGCAAAGAAACCTACAAGAATTCCATAAGAACAGAGCTCTCTTTTCTACAAAATTGTGTTCAAGTTTCGTAAACATCCGTGCCAGGTTTCATATGATCCACACTCCTGATCACCACATGCATGCCCACGTACACGCACACATACACACATTAAAAACATAGAGTATAAACTAAGGGGAAACGTTCTGTCAACAAAACTGTAGCCATAATTTTGGATGACACTCATGTCAGTGTATGACATTGCGCTGGCAGCGTGCTGAAACTGTCATTAATGAAAACATGATTTAACTTTTATATTAACTTCTCAAACCTTTTTTACACAAAGTGTGAAATAGGCCAGCATATCAGCAATGTTAATGTAACATCAGTTTAATTCTTTGCTAATGGATTAATTGAATTTATGACAAAAGAACTATTTAACTGTCTAGTTTTGTTTGTCTTAAATCTATATAAACTTGAAATACAGTCTCCTTGACAAATGAGGTTACTAGAAACTAAATGGAAAATCTTATTTGCCACCACAGTGGTGACATGAAGAATTGCAGCCTTTAGCTCAGGGCTACTAAGCTCTTAATAATGAGAGAAAGGTACTCCATCTTCACCTATAGCCACAATTACAATGAACAAAAATAGCTGCCAAGGTTTCTGCAAAAAATATTCATGACAGTGTGAAAAATATTGATTTTAAAAGCCAAGAAATGAAATATCTTCTAAAGTGCTCCATTCAATCTAGTTATTATTTTTCAAAAGAAACTGAGGAAAACATAAAGCATTTTGCCAAAATCCTATATTAAAAATAAATCCTCCCAGAAACAGCATAAACAAGCAATCCCAAACTGTCAGTAAATTAATGCAGCTCTTGAGTGACCAGGTCACATGCAAAATGTGCAATATGACCTGGAGTTATTTTTAAATATCGAACCTTCATTAATTCTTCTCTCTTTGTTTTTTTCTTCTACCCTAAATAAAAATTGAGAAATGTATGTGTGAACCCCGGGAATGCTATTGCACAGCCTATTGCTCTGAGCTGCTCAGCGCGTCATGCAGTGGCACTGCATGCTGATTCTGATTCTGAGCTCTTACACTCACTGCGTATTGGATTTGCAATGAGCTCCTGAGCCATTATACATGTCAGAGCAGATGGCAGAGCCCACTGCTCTGAGCCTCCATGCACATCTGAACATTGCTTTCTGTTCTTCCCACATTAATGAAGTATGACTGTTTGGTACATAAAATAATGGCTTCATTTTGAACAGAATACAGCATTCATTGCAAGATGGAAAAGATAAAGGTCAGGGAAACATGCTATATAATATAAGTTGTTACAAATCCTTTTTGTTACCTAACCACACTTTTCAAATTTAACTTTAATAGTGCTTAGAATTTTGAAAGATGCCTAGGTACCTCATTTCCTCTGAAATCATTGGAAGATAATAAATATCTTTAACAATCTAAGTTTAGAGCATAAGCCTTCATTTTAAAAAGAGACTTAGCAGCCAAATATTAAAAACATTTAAGTAGGCAGTGTAAAGATGTGGACAGGTAACCTAATGAGATTTTCAGAATGACTAACTCCCACTGAAATCAATCTAGCCTAAGTCCCTTTGGCTTTCAGTAGGGTTAATGATCCTCTGTAAGTAAAATTCTTTCAGAAATGAGGCTTCTATAGTTTCAAAAACCTTACTGGTGCTCCCTAAACTACAGTGCTACTATTTGAGTGCATGGTTTTTAGCTTGTTTGGTATATATTGTTATTCTGTATCTTCTTACCCACATAAGCCAGATACAGTTTCAGTTATCTCAAAGCTGTACATCTCTTTGAACTAAATAAAATCGGGACTGGGTTCTCAAGAAACCGATAGTACTGCATGTAGTACCTGCTGAGCTCACAAGGTAGAAAAATGATCAGTGGGGTTCCCATCCCTCTTTCTCTGAGAGAATCTGATTACAGGAGTCTTAATTTTGTAATGTGTCCCAGCAAACCAGAGGATTGCTAACACACTCTTTTAGGATTGGGTGCTTGGTACATGGTAGAACAATACAAACTGGCAGTACTTTAGAAGTCACTATACTTTGGCAATCAAAACTTTCTGTTAATGGTGTGACTGTTTCAAGTTGACACCCAACCATTTTCTTCTTTCCTCCAGACTGGAGTAGATTTACCGGGAGGAATATGAACTGGGGGTGTCTAAGTGACATCTCTTACATGTACTGATAACTATCATCTCAATCTTCCTGAATGGCACATTCATCTCACACATTCCAAGCTTTGCTTACAGTTACCTTGAGGGCAAGTGGGTGAGATTCATTTTACATGACCTGAAATTCATCCCACTTGACTTGATCATGTATTTTTATATATATATATATATATATATACATA